>JAODJU010000033.1:13781786-13793774 GCA_026776725.1 Gnathonemus echidnorhynchus
TGTAGACCGTTGACTGGCAGTACGAGTGACTGGCAGTAAATGCCTACTGAAGATCAACTCCAGAGTATCCATAACCTACTTAGTTGTAGTGGTGGTGATGATGTCATATTCATATGAGCAACTAAAGGAGTCTACTACCGCAAAAATGGAGTGATTTGGTGGTATACAGTAGGTCCAAGTATGTGTATGACATCATCTCACCAGGGTCCATCAGGTTCTCTCTAGAAAAGTTGAGTTTAACTTAAGAACAAATAAAATATTATTTTCTGATAAGTTTTCCATCCATCCATCCATCCATCCATCCATCCATCCATCCATCCATCCATCCATCCCTCTTATCCGGGGTCGGGTCGCAGGGGCAGCAGTCTAAGCTGGGATGCCCAGACCTCCCTCTCACCAGCCACCTCCTCCAGCTCCTCTGGGGGATACCAAGGCGTTCCCAGGCCAGCCGAGAGAGATAATCTCTCCAGCGTGTCCTGGGTCTGCCCTGGGGTCTCCTCCCAGTTGGACAGGCCCAAAACACCTCCCCAGGGAGCCGTCCAGGAGGCATCCCAGGCAGATGCCTGAACCACCTCAACTGGCTCCTTTCGATGCGGAGGAGCAGTGGCTCTACTTTGAGCTCCTCGTAAATGTCTGACTCCCTCACCCTCTCTAAGGTTGAACCCAGCCACCCTGAGGAGGAAACTCATTTCTGGTGTTTGTAACCGTCTTATTCTTTCAGTCAATACCCAGAGCTCGTGACCATAGGTGAGGGTAGGAATGTAGATCAACCAGTAAATCGATAGCTTTACCTTCCAGGTAAGCTCTCTTTCCCCCTCATTCCCCCCTCCCCCCAGCTTGGCAAATTTTATCTCAAATATTTCCAAATACTGAAATAGTGTCGCTTTTCAAAATACTGTATACCTCGGTATAATGTCTGGACAGTATGAAAAATTACGGCTTATGGTTTATGTC
Organism: Gnathonemus echidnorhynchus; assembly: GCA_026776725.1. Taxonomy (NCBI): domain Eukaryota; kingdom Metazoa; phylum Chordata; class Actinopteri; order Osteoglossiformes; family Mormyridae; genus Gnathonemus; species Gnathonemus echidnorhynchus. The sequence goes on from JAODJU010000033.1 coordinate 13,782,741, forward strand.
GCAAATTAAAAGCAACTCATTTGCATGTTGTAGAACATTTCTAGCATAACAATAATAATCCATCATATACTATATTCCACTAGATGTCCCTAGCGGACCAAATAACGGAAGACAATGAACGCTGATCCCGTTTTATTAGGGCGACCATATTTTGGGGGCAGGACACAAAAGAGGCATCAAAGCAGAGCAAATATGCTCACAGAAAGTATTCTGACTGTAGAAAGCAAATGTCAGCCTGAAACAAAGTGAAATCCCAGACATTTCAGTCATTATTAGCTCCCACAAAAAAGAACAAGTCTAGGAAAAGTCCCAGTTTTATATGTATGTTTGCAAAATCGCACCCCTTAATCGTTTTGATATTCGGTGCCATCATTATGGCTGGAATTAATATCTACATACTCTTAAATATTTGGAAATACTCAACCATCACCATGAAATTGACCCCCGAACGCGTCCAAAACTTGATTCTGGCTTACAAAGCACCTTCTGGTTTTGGGCCTGAGATCAATCTGCACCTGAAATAACCCCTCCCAGGAAGCACAGGGACATCCTAGATAAAATGTCAACTTAAAATGTTTTTGCAGACACTTTTATCCAAAGCAGCATCTATCTGAGAAGGCCGTGTCAGCCGGTCCTCGGAACAATTGCCAGTTAAGGGTTTTGTTCAATGGCTTAATGGTGAAATCACTCTGTCAACCTTGGGATTTTAACCAGTGACCTTCCGATTGTGGGCATGACATCGTAACCCCCTGATCCACACATAGTTTCCTTTAACTGCACGTTTTTCCACTGGAGTAAGAGTCAAACCCTCAACCCTGAATCACGCTAATAGCAGCACCAACTTAGACGCTGTGCTGCCTTCTGTTGACTATGATAATAAAAACGAATCTAATAATAAAATTTCTCTAGTATACATATATAGTATACATACATTGTACCAGCCCTAAACCCAGCTCCTTCAGAATGAATTTAAGAATCTCAATACTGCCTTCTTAAATTCAAAAGGATCAGTTAATGTTATTGTCTGACATGACAGAAAGAGGTATATCTTTAAAAAATGGATTAGAACAGATGTGCGGTTTAATGACAATTGATATTTTATTGATCCCTGTGGGGAGATTCCCTTTATGCCTTCCCCACTCTGTCTCTGCAGGAGTGAGCAAGCTGGCTGTGAAGGGCAACCACCCCCAGGAAGCTGGGAGTTAGGGGCCTGCAGACAAGCCAAGGCCAGGCTTGAACCCACAACCTTCTGAGGGCTTAGCCCACTGAGTCTCAAGCTGCCCCCTCAAATGCTTTATTAGTATTTTAGTAATGAAATCAAAGCTAGTGAAAGTATCTGGATAATCAGTAGGTATAGAGCATAATGATTTAAGAGGCATTTAGAATTAAAATGCCTTATTGTCATTGTAACAAGTTACAAGGAAACTCAAAGCATGTAATGCCCCCACAATATTTTGAGGTACATATTAATTTTAAGTGAAACTTGACTAAGTTAATGTAGTTAATTATTAAGAGTCTGTTATAAAACTTTCCATAGCTAAGTGGAAGTAGTTTTGAAAGTACTGGAGTGAGAAAGAATAGCAGATGAAGTGTAGGCTAAAGACAGCAGGTTGTGTGTGGCCATGAATCCGGAATGTTCCTGGCCCTCCGTTCTGCTTCCTCATCTCCAGCGGATCCCCAGCAGGTGGCAGCTGGCGAGCCGCAGCTTGCGAGCGGCAAGCTCATCGCTGGCTGCCGTGGAGATGGTCGCGACGGCGCGTTCCTGGCGCGTAGGAAGGCATGCGTTACTGCACTTCGCTTCTCTGCAAGGCGTGATTGCGCCGCAGATGTCCTGATAGCCTCCCGGAGCTGTAAAGTACGTGCTAAACGCTCCATGCTTTGGGGACAAGCATTTAAAGTTACACAAGGAGGCTGGGGTCTGACGCACATGGAGAACGACGCGTGGGGTTTGGATGACCTGCTGAGGTCTGCTTGTAGCATCCGACCCGCTCCAGGTCCGGTATGAGGGCACAGTACAGTGTGGTGTCGGCTCCCCCTGCTGGAGTCTTGTGGAGGAAGCTGAAGAGCTGAAAGTTCCCCTTATGATCTAAAGGGGTGTTTTCATATTCTTTCTCACATGGGTGCCAACAAGACCTGTATCCACAGCTGGCCCTGGGAGTCCTTGCGCCCTAGGAGAGATTCTGCTGAGCACTGCCACCCTCCTTCCCCCCATCTTTCGAATAAATAATTCTGATTAAAGTGTAAAGTTTCACATTTTAGTGCTGTAGTGATTCAGCGGGTAGCACCGTGACCTCACACCAACGCAGTTACAGATTGGATTCCAGCCTCCAGCTCCGTTTGTGTCCAATTTGCGTGTCCTACCCACATCCGAGTGGGTCTCCTCCAGGTAGACATGTGGTTTATTTTGTATGGTGCTGTAAAGGATGTACACCCTCTCCATTGGTTCCTGGGACTGACTCCAGATTTGTTGCCATCCCTGCTGTTGTAAGAAAACAGATGGATAGGTTTGACATGGAATAAAGTTTCCAGATATATTTGTGGGTACTTAATTCAAACCACAAGGGTTGGGATAAAGAGCTGTCTGCAGAAAGAATCTCCATTATTTTAAGCAATAATATTTTATCTCCAATATTGGCATTCGGTTTATCTTCTGTCTGTTGATTCCTTCTGGAAAAAATTACAGCAACTGTGAACATACTATCGGTAAACTGTCTTGCTTGTAAAAGTACACCAAAGTGAATAAGACGTTATACACACCTGCAGTTAATTAAATTCCTTTAAAAATGTGTTTAAATCTACAGTTAAATACTTTTAAAGCATTTAAATAAAATTTATAGCTGTACACCACACACCCAGATGGCTGATTCCAAAGTGCATTTCATACCCATTACCTGTGGCTGAATGCAGACTTGGAGTAATTCCTGTATTGCTGATCAGGTAATGCATACATTTCTCTACTGCTCATAAACAGAAATATAATCTTTCACCACTCTGATTGTCCAGGGTGGGACCTGACAAACAATCGTTCCCTTTGGTTTGCGGTGTGCCATAGCAGTGTTTACCAACCCGGTCCTCAGGGGCCCCCAGACAGTCTATGTTTTTGCAAAAATGTGGACCGTCTGGGGATGCCTGAGGACCAGGTTGGGAATTGTGCTATAGGACTGTTTATTATTTAGCTAATCCAGAGGGTGTGTAAAGTAAGCAGCTCTGAAGATGTGGCACAGGGGCTCAGTGGGTAGCCCTGTTGCTTTAATGCTTCAGGGTTGGGGGTTTGAATCCATCCTCAGTCTGTGGAGCTTTCATTAAGCTTGGCTTTCTTCTAGAGTCTGAAAACATGCATGAAGCTTAACTGGTCACTCTAAGGGAGTTTTCACATACAAACCTATTTAAACAAACCAATCTCAGTCCTCATAAATGGAACAAAAAGCAGACCAACAGAAATGGGACTCATTTTTGTGTTCACATTGTGAGTTCATTTGAAAGAGGACTCAATTCTTTTTCTGGACCACATCAGCTCTGATGGGGCCTCAGTCCTTTTTCTGTTCACACTATTGTTACCAGTGGCTGTGGTTCCATCTGTTTGTTTTTTTGAGCATCCCCGTGCAATAGCATATGCTCTGTCTACGGGAAGCCTAGAGGGCTAAAATACCATGGAAAAAGCAAACCTGGATCGCTTTGTGTTCACAACATACAGGTTAAGTGAATCTCAACACGGTCTTGAAGCACACCAAACCAGGACCATCTCCTAAGGTGGTCTCAATTCGGCTTGTTTCAGAGGGGTCTGAGTTCATTAGGAACATTCACATATGCGCAAAAATGCTGACTCGTCGTTTTAAGTTCATTTTGAGGGCTGAAAGGGACCAAGTGTGAAAACACTCTAAGATTCCCATAATGTGTACCCTGTAATAGACTGGTACCCCATCCAGACTGTGCCCTATGCTTCCTCCAGTCGATTAGATGAGGAATGGCTAAAAGAAGATCATCAGTTCTTAGCAAGAAACATACAGTATAATCCCATTATAGTGGACTCACTTATAATGGAATATCATCTATAACGGACGAGGTTCGCTGGTCCCGGCCCGTGCGCCTTTAGGAACATGCAGAAAAAGCATCGGATATAGCAGACTCGCATATAACAGAATTTCACTTATAACGGACAAACAATTTGGTCCCCAGGGCTGCAGCGCTGTAGTTTTGTTTGGCTATAACGGACATGCAGGCTCCACCTACAAGGCGCATGGCGTGCCGGTGATATCCAGCGCAGATACGTACGTAGTCAGGATTATTAATAGTCACGCTCCATAAATAGGCATGGCATAACAGCAGGCAACACTGATTGGTCTGTGTAGCTGTCCATCACCAGGCAGACGACGCTCGCGGCTGGAGTGATGCAGTAAGCAATGAGGTCAAGGTTACTACTGTACCATGCATGTATAACCACTTATAGGCCATATATACTTCCAACAGTCAGGTAAAGTTGTACATGTACAATATAATAATCTATACCACAAGTGTGTCTGCTGGGGTGTGGCATGAGTAAATGGTGTCCTGTAGTTGTGTTCAGGGCAAACAGCAACTCTGGATATAACGGAATTTGGATATAGTGGACTGTTTTGCCAGATCCGTTATAATGGGATTGTACTGTACATTGTTGTAGACCTTTTCCACAAAATATCAAGGACTTGTTATGGGCGAGGTCCAGTTTATGGGGTATGACTGTGACAGCAGGGATATCCCAACTATCTTCCCGGCCTCTTCCTCTGCCTTCCTCACATGTCTGCAGGCCATGACCACCCTGACTCCTAGAGAACAGAGCATTGAGAATCCACAAACCCAACCACTGATACCCTCTAACCTGAGTCAGTTTATAATCTGAGGTACGACATGGGGAAATCGCCATCGCTATCATGCTCACCCCTGGCTGGGTCCCTCTAGGGTCTGTTTCTTTGCAAGCAGATTGGTCAAAATGGAAGGAGGAACAATGAAATATTAAAGACACAAATAATCACAATCCCACAATGCTAATTTATTTGGAAACCTAATGCAATGGAAAATTGATTCAGAATAATGTAAAAGTGTCAAAAATAAAAAATAAAAAAAAATAAAACAAAACAACATTGATATTTATAGATACAAGCCGAATTTATAATAACTCATTTATGTGACACTTCTTATCACTTTCTACATGTGGTGGATAAAACATTTCATAACTAAAACATTATTACCTGATAGCGCTTATCTCTTCAGGGTACAATCCTCTTTTCTTAGTTCTTTTACAAACATGATTATATGGCAGATTGTGCACCAAAACTACACCTGTCAGAATGGCTGTTCTCGATGGATGTCCCCATGTCACGGACGTCACAGACACGCGATCATAGCCATGCTGACTGCATGACAGGGCTCTGTTTGTGACACTCTGAGCTATGTGAAAGATCCGTCTGTACATGTAATCATATACTTTGGCTAATTGCACATTTTATTTCCCCTATTCTATTCCTCCTGGGCTGTGCTGCCTGAAGACCCCAAATTATCAAGATATCCTGCCTACCCTGCTGGCCTGCAACATCTCCACTACCTGTGGTGTCCTTCCGGCCTGCTCGCCCTTCTGCCTGTGCCCTCTTCCCTCTATGCCCTCCTGCTATCTGAAGCAACACCAGCACCTGCCTGTCATCACCTGCCTGCCCCCCGTTTGACACACAAATGTTAAAATTGGGACAATGTGTATTTGAACTTTGTAATCCTGCCCATTTGATGTCCTCTGCCGGCCCCTGGAGGATGGGCTCCCCCTCCTAGCCTAGTTCCTCTCAAGGTTTCTTCCTTCTAAGGACTTTTTCCTTGCCACTGTCACCTCTGGCCTGCTCACTGTGAGCTTTGGATGGGGGTAATGTATAGCCATTTGAGACAATGTAACGTTGTGAAAATGCAGAGAGGTTCACAAAATTCTGAAAGTCTGACTCAAGTCTGAAGTCTCTGACTTAGAGTTTGAGTCAAGTCTCAAGTCTCCATTGTGGTTCTAATTTGACATTATTATTTATCAAAAATGTGACCGCCTATTAGTTTTTTTCTATTAGTAACTGATGTGACTAAATGGTAATCACCACTTGAATAGTTCAAAAACTGCTTATGTCATACTTTTTTAGGCTTATATACATTCTCCAAGTAATCGCTATTTCAAATAGCTTTGAAGCAATACAATTTTTGTAAGAACCTACGCACTTTTCTAATGTAGATTTTAAAACTAATACTTTCTCCAAAAGAACATTATGATGAAGACATTGCTTGCAGGAAATTTTGGCATAAATTCCTGAGTTGGACCGTACGCTGTACTGAAAGCACGTCAGACAGGCTCAGCTCTGGAGTCAGACTCCGCCCCCAATTACGTTAAAGTGATTTTGATTGGCTAATAAATGAGTATAACCCAGAACCCGTTTGTCATGCTGCTAAAGTAAATGCATGTTTACAGTAAATCGCGATTTTCATTTTTACACATTTAAATGAAAACTCCAATTAATGGATAAATGGTCCAAAAAATGAATGAATGGCCAGTGATCTTACTGTTTAATCGAATTATTTGTTGGACGTTATGTTTTCACTTCAATAAAATTCGTTAAATATGAATGTATGACAAAACTCCGAATAATCTAAGGCGTAACACTACACGCAATACGTGGAGCACAATGCAGAGGTGCGGTCACTTTCTAAGATGTAAGAAAATACATCTTGGCTTGGAACGGTGTGTCAGAAACGAAGAGGTGTTTTTGGGACATATCTGCTACATTATCAGATTGATGGCAATCTGCTGATCTATACAGGATTGGCACTCCAGCCACCGGAAAAAAATCTCCCATACTGCTCCATTCGGACTGGTTTGGTGCTGAGGTATCATCCGCCTCACGGCTGCACTCGGGTTCTCATCCCTAACGTGGTTTGTTGTGTGGTGGGTGCAGCAATGCGCTGTCTGCGCATGCTCCTTACCTCTGTCTATGCTGATCCGTGTCACTGTACAACACAACGTATAGCCTATATAATTCATGACACAGGTTAAGCAACGCCTATTTCTAAGCGGCGCCTTCTAATGTTAAAAAAAAAAACTCGGAATATCCCAGGCTTTGTCAGATCGGTTCCGCAGTTTGTATTAGTGGCAAAACAGAAAGAGCGTGTTTGTTGATATTGCCTGACGTTGCGCTTCTCCTATGCTCTGTGCACAGCCGGATATCCTGATGTGTTCAATGCCTCAATGCCTTGGTCAGAGTTGTACGGTCAATTCTTCGCTTGTGTAGAAATGTCAACATGACCTTGAAGACTCTTATTGTTCGCGAGTTGGAGTCAAGTCCAAGTAAAAAAAATTACGAGCTGCAAGTTGAGTCGGAGGCCAATTTAAAAGCGACTGTAGTGAGACTCGAGTCCGAATCCGAGTCGCAAAATCGAGTCCCCATCTGTATGAAAATGCGCTATGCTAATAAAATTGCATTGACTATAATGTGATCATAAGCCCTCTATACCAACAATATAACTTTACTTGTATGATTAACAAACAAGAAAATATAGTAGACTTTTTAAAAAATACTAATGAAATGCTATAGTTCACTATAGAAAAGTACACTTATAGGCATATGACTTACGTATTTAAACATTTTTATGTGCTTTTTTCCCCGTTAGCCCACTTTCACACATAGTTGTACAAAATTTCACAGTGCCACTAACCTGTTAGCACCATGCGTATCTCTCAATAATCAATAATTGAATTTATGAAAAATTTCATCGTTACATTTATACTTAACTTATGTAATGTGGCCATTCTCTGTTTGTATTTTCCTACACAAATTTGGCCGGCAAAGCCTTAGCATGTATAATAACCAGAATACAGAATATACAGGTTCTCGATGGGTATAAGACTGGAGTAGCCATCTGGTATATTGGGCATTTTCCCAATGGGCTGATGGGTTTGTGGGTCGGCAAAATTCATCGTGGTTTAACCCATCTTCTGGGCCGATTTTAATTCCCAGTCAAGTTAAGACAGACTCTGCACACCTCTAGAAACACACGTTATTGACTTTGGACAAATAAATTGATAATTTGATTGCCTTTGTCGACGCGTTATAGTTGTTTGAGATTTTAACCTTTTAAACTAGACAAGGGTAAGCTTTTTCATAAATACAGAAGTAAAGGGCGTATCACGTCTATGAATCCTTTCATGCAGGTGTTTTCGAATAAGGATCCGGCCAGTGGTTGGAAGATCCCCAGCTTGATGAGAGTTACACACGGTTCCACCATGGATGGACTGATGCTTCTTTCTGTTTTTTAGTGAGAAGTACAAAAACCGGTTTACCCGTAGACGGCCATTTGTAAACGGCAACAGCCACACGCACCGAACTAAAAATAAGCTGTGATCTAGCTACTTCTGTAAATTTGTCAAATCAGCCTTTATGACCATTAACAAGTGCGTAATAAAAATATACATAGCACTGATATTGTAGGTTTCAAAGAACATCCCCGTAAATATCTTTCTGATCGACTTTTCTTTACATCGTTCACAGCTGTAAAGTGGTATGTTTTTCCTAACCACCAGAGGGCAGAGTGGCAACAACATTTCATCCATGTGTTGTTTAAATACTAGTGTAAACTGAGCCAAACAACTACTTGCAAAAACAGACACAGTTTCTTGTTTTGACAAAACAAATCGTTTTATACGCTGCTTTAGTCGCAACATCTGCGAAATATCCGTTTGCTTGGAAGTGGGGAAAAAAATCTCCATGGTCCAAAGCGTGAAGCCCCATTCCTAAGTGTGGTGAAACTAAATAGCTAAGCATATATTCACTGTACACCCCCAACAGCTGGTAGCCATCTGAGGTTTAAATACATTTACAGCTTTGTGTGCAGTTTATATTGCAGTTTATAACAGACTCAGCAGTACTAAATCACGTAATTATGCACATTCACACAATCCTAACAGAAATAAAATCCACAGTGATCAAATAGTGAAGCACTCAAGTAAAACATTAATATTAAATTTTAATTAAACAATTTATTTACAAACCATCTCAGTTCAGTGTGAGTTCATTGCATAAATTTATACTGTTTTTCAAACAGCTTAATTCTGGTAATTGTTTTGCCTTAATATGCTAGACAATGAAACGCACTTAAGTAAATGAAATGTTTTTAAAACAGCCCCTAGCCAACCACTGCTCCAATAAAAGACTGATTAACTACTCCTAATTAAATCTCAAACCCAAATCTGCCTTTTTAAAGAAGACTTTCAATGGCTGTTGGTACAAATGGCACTGTAAACTGGTCATTGGATAGGTCTCTCCAAACCAAAGCAAGGCAACATTGACGTTCAGGAGATGGTACCATGCAATTTCAGTGGGCAATGCTCCTCATCATTAGCTTTTCCAGCATTGCAATAAGTTTAACAATAAAAATGTGATTTTCTTTTTAAAAAAACAAATGCATAGCATTTACATTAATATTTAACAATGTACTCTGGATGCTTTGAGAACTATTTGAAATACAAAATCCAGAGTGAATCCAGAATTCTTCCAGTTGCATTCTAGAATTTCATGCAGTTCCCGGTTCATCACCCCACGCTACAGCATCTTCTGCTGAGACCACTCATTGCGTTCTTCCTGCACAGGCAGGTTCCCCGGCGTTCCCCCCGTTCGTCGGCCAGCGGGCTCACGGGAGGTACGGGACGCCTCCCCCCGCAGCACCTCCCTGCCTCTGGCCTTGTCGATTACTGGGGAGATCTCCTCCGTCGACTCCTCCTGGACAGGGCTGCCACACGCCTCTTCTCTGGTGTTCTCCTCTGCCTGGGAGCCCTGGTTGACGTACACCACGATCACGTCGCCGCTGAAGTTCATCACCTGGCCATTGGAGATGAATGTCGTGTTGTTGTTACCGGACACCTGACCTGCCAAAACAATAAGACCCAAGTTCAATAAAACTTCTTGCCCGAGTCTGATGACTCTTGACTGGTAATATGAACCTATGTTACCATCTAGAACAAATTTATGAATTTAACAAAAATGTTGTTACAAAACAAATATTTTGCATTTTTGATGAAAAAAAAATTCTAGGCCTCTTTCCTCTGTATATGAACTTTAGAGTTTGTGCTTTATATGACAAAAGCCCGAAGATGACCTTGACAGTGAAGTTCAAAGGTATGATACAGTCCTGAACGCCGCAGTTCTGCACAACGCATCACCATCAATTTGTCAGGAATTCAAAGCGCAGATTCTTGTGAAGCATAAGGTTGCTGGAGAGAGACATGCACTGTAACCATTACATGACAACTACCAGCTCACACTGCATGTTATTTATATCACTTCTGCTTTAGCCATTTCCTCCAGTCCACTCACTTTGCACTAAGGACACACGTGCCACTAACTCATCTGTCTGACCCACGGTACGTCACATTTCCGAGTGTGCATCGCAAACACCAGCTACCATCAATGTGCTGCTACATCGATTCTTACATCAGACTCGGGAGGAATATGTGTTTTTATTGTATTTATTCATTATAAATCAAACCATAACGCCGAACACTTCATTATATGTAGAATCCAAAGGAATCAGTTTTAGTTAGATGCAGGACAAGAACTTGGGAAAATAATATACAGTGGTACCTCAGAACTCGAATTTAATCTGTTCAGAACTCCGGATCGAATCCTAAAAAGTGTGAGTTGTGATCGAATTTTCCCCATAAGAAATAATGGAAAACCAATTAATTGGTTCCCGGCCCCAAAAAATTATACCTAAATATGTTTTTTTTAGCATTTAAACACAAAATGAACTGGATAAAAAAAAGAGGAGTATACACTGTACTAAACACATCTAAGCACATTTATCAAAACAGTAATTTGTAAAGTAAGAAAATAAATGTATCAAAGCAATCTGTAAAGTTAAAAAAAACAATGTGTCCTGCCCCAATCGTCCACTCCTTCCGTGTGCCACACCCCCTCGTTAACCCCGTGTGGAATCCCCGTGTCATCAGCTGTTTCTGGTTGTTGTCATTAGTCCTCTGTATTTAGT
>JAODJU010000033.1:13793874-13819229 GCA_026776725.1 Gnathonemus echidnorhynchus
TATTATAATTAAATGTATTAATGGTTTATTATTAATATTAAAATAATTAATAAGAAATCTTTATTTTTAAATGTATTGCATTTTATTACATAATAATAATTACTGTTACTGTCTATCATTGTCTACATTGGGGGCAGCGTGTGGCTCAGTGGGCTAAGCCTGTGTTCCTATAATCACAAGGTTGCTGGTTCAAACCCAGTCTCAGCATGTCTGCAGGTCCTTGAGCAAGGCCCTTAACCCCCAGCTCCCTGGGCGCCCCAATGGGTGGCTGCCCTTTGCGGACAACTTCCTCTACAAAGAGCAAGTTGAGGGAGGCGTAAAAGCAATTTCCCCACAGGGATCAATAAAGTGTCAATTAATTATTAAATGTATTTTTACTGTCTAAATATACGTATTCAACTAGTGTAAACATGCACGATGTGAACGCGAGGCTGAGACTGAAGTGTTACCCTTTGTTTCCGCTGAGAGACGTGCCGCGTGACTAATTTCCCCGCGCGTACAAGTTATCTTAGGTCGGCGTTCATGGTTTGACTTCTGAGATTCAGATCGAGTTCTAGGTAATTTTTTTTTTTCAAACTGGTTGGTTTGACTTTTAAGAAATTCAAGTTCTAATGAGTTCGAGAACTGAGGTACCACTGTATATAAATAATGCAGCAAATACAATATATAATACAGTCAAACACAAGCACAAGATTTCACGAGACAAGACATACTAAAGTATCTCTCATAACATTATAAGAGCAATGCCATTCTAGGATTTGAACCAATAAATGTCCAGTAAAGTGGACAGCGCTATTTTGACAGACACAATATATATATATATAAACCATTAAAAATGTGCATAAATATGTGCAGAAAGATTCCAAACCCTGTGTAATGACGTTTTTAACAACAGAAACATTAATATTGATAAACACAATTAACTAAGGAAGAGACTTTTCTAAAGAGACAGTAATTTACACTAATTTATTAGCATTTAAAATCTCACAGGAAAGAGCTGCTGTCAACCTTCACAGTCTGCCTGTACTAAAAATTAGGGAACACTTCCTTGAAATAACAAGCTACTAATTACTGCTTTGCTGAAAAAAATGCATTAAGCTCTGTACATAAGCAAATAAAAAAAATTATAAATAAAACCTCAGATGTTAAAATGAAAATGTAAGCTAAACAATAACATAATATAAAATAACTGGTACCACTTTACAATAAGGCTCCCTTCTGCCACTTGTAAATGGTAGTAACATTAATAAAAAGAAAACTGTGTTAAACTTGTTTAAAATTGTCTATTAATAATTTACAAAGTGTTACAACCTAATTAATAACCAGATTATAAACTATTCATGAACTCTTTACATGGGTAGCCTTATTGTAAAATGGCACCAAGTAACCATATAATGACATATATCATCTGCAGTGCATTACTAACACACATAACCAAATGCACATCACAAAATGTCTCCTACAGTCAATGAAGTATGGGTTCTAAGCTTCAGGTTTGGGACCCCCTGGGGTTCCACTGTGCTGCTGCATGGGGTTGGGAGAAAAATATCACGACCGGACAGAATAGCAGCATTACCATCCAACCTACTGAGCCCTCCAGGGTTTTAATATTTAGCAGATGCATTTGTCCAAAGTGACAGAACACGAGGAAAGCTTGGAGTCAGAGAGCAGAGTCAGCCAGCACCCCTGGAGCAGCTGGGGTTAAGGGCTGCACTCAAGGGCTTAACAGTTATACAATTATTCTGTCTGTCAGCCATGGGATTTGAGCCAACACCCTTCTGGACTCTGACCGACACCTAACCCACGGAGCTACACACCACCTCAGTATCCTTTGGTACTTACATGTGGGGGGTGGGGGGGGTCTTAGCACAGCTGTTTCATTGGGGGAGGGGGCTGGTTCGCGAATAGCTGAAAACGCAAATTTTCATTAGCAAAGTCTAACATTAAAAATGTGTTAAATGCACTATATTGGCATGTAGCATTTGTGTGGAAGGAGCCATTTGCTTTTGAGCTTTGAGGACATGCCATCAAAATAAGTGTGTGGGGACTTCAAAGAGCTTAGGAATGAGAGTTAGACATTTGAGTCTTGGACTTCACCTCAAGTTTTTGAGTATTTACATGCTATAGTTATTTCTCTATCTTTTGTGGTTTTACGGAGTTGCCCTTGGGACCCAGCTCGTTGGGAAATTACAGAGTGGGACGTCAGCGTGGCAGTTTAACTAGTACTGATGGAATATCATCCCCAAAAAAGGAAAGTGATTTGGAAACACTGGTAAAAGAACTACATCCTTGCATAAAGTCTGTCAGACAGCATCCCCCAAAAAGTAAACAAGACTATCACTTAAAAATTTCAAATAACAATAATTCAAAATCTAAAAATGATAACCATCCACACATGTGGCTTTCATTAAGCGACGGTCTGTCTAGGGCAACAGAACCGTCTCAGACATGAACTTTTCTTAATAATGAAAAAATAAGGAAAGAAGAAGAAACTAAATCCTCACAATCTGCCTGCTTTCAAAAATAAACTTCCCTAACCAAGAGAGAGAAGACACTATCTTATGTGTAACAAAGGTCAATTTCTGAGCCGATTCTTGTTCCATCAGACTACAGATGATCAGCATTTTCCTGTTGATTGCTGCCCGTCCTACAGACTAAACACACAACAGTCTGCCTATCTAACTAAACATATAGTTTAAAAAATGGCGTTCAGGTTTAACACTCTATTAACCAGTCTTCCCTTCTGAGTTAAAACGGTATTAACAGTTAGTTTCAACTTATTCGAGGCAATTTCTGTGAACATGCTGGCTCAGTGATAGTTTGTCCAGTCAAAAATGGCAGGTTGAGGCCCTAATAAATGCAAGTCTGAAAGCTGTTCAGGGTATTAAGACAGCCATTTAACATGGTGTTAGGTGGAAGAAGCAGGGACCTCACTCGGGTACTGGAGTGGAGACAGGCTATACTGGAAAGGACTGAGGTGGGGGCTGGTGTATTCTGCCCCCTGTTCTGTAGCAGTTCTCATCATGAGACTCAACCCTTTAATCTGATTTAAAGTTAACAGTATACTGTCTGTCCTGCTGCAGTTGTACAATCCATCCATCCATTTTCTGAACTCACTTCTCCTATTCAGGGTCGCAGAGGGGTCTGGAGCCTATCCCGGAGGTTCTGGGCGCAAGGCAGGGAACAACCCAGGGTGGGGCACCAACCCATTGCAGGGCACACACACACACACCATTCACGCCAACAAGCAACTTGGTATCTCCAATTAACATCAGCATGTCTTTGGACTGTGGGGGGAAACCGGCGCACCCTGAGGAAACCCCAAGACAACAAGGGGAGAACATGCAAGCACACATGGAACCCAGGCAGAGACTCGAACCCTGGTCTCAGAGCTGCGAAGCGACAGCGCTAATCACTGTGCTGCTGCCAGTTCAGACATAGGTAGTCTTATTAATGTGGTGACAGTCACTTACCGGAGGTGGTGGATGTATCTGAGCTGAGACCAGACACTTCCAGGCCAAGCTCTAGTGAGGTCTTCACTGCCTTGTCGCCATCGTGAAGAGAGAGGGCCTGGTCTGTGTTTTGGTCCACAGACTGCAAAGGGGCCACAGTGGAGTCTATACTGCAACAGCACGGTTCATTCGGCCTGTCGCTCTCGTCCCCTGGGGGCCCGGAGCCGAGGGCCCCCTCACACACCATCTGGGTGTGCCTAGTCGCCTGACTACCGCAATCCAGGGAGAGGTCACATGATGCACTGTGACCCAACTGGCCCGGGCAGAAGTCCTGGTAGGACGGTGGTTCCTGCGTGGGGTCCGCCCCACAAGAGCACACCCCGGGGGCCACTGCCTGGCTGCAGTCCTCGTTCTCGCCCACCTCTAGGGGGCCTCTCGCAGACAGCATGCAGCTGCAGGAGCCGGAGGATAAAGGTTCTCCCTCGGAAAGCTCACTGTGTGCCCCCACCGGCGCCCCCTGGTGGTCCGTGGAGGCTGGCAGCTCCTCACATGTCAGTCTGACACTGGGGCAGGCGTTCGGTGGGCCATGGGACTCCTCTTCATGCAGAAGCACGTGGTTTTGTGGCCCATGGGATCTCATGTAATGTGCTTCCTTTACAAAACACAGGCACAATGAAAGGAGGAAGCAATATTCTCCACAAACATCTCACATAAATGCTGCTTTATTCTGTAAAACACAGGGGTCACAAAGTGTCATTCTAGAATCCGGCAGGTTTCAACCAACCGGTTGAGTACTCTGTGACTGTGACTATTTATACTCAAATATGCAACAAGGCATTTTCAGTCGCTGCTCATCAAGACCATGTGAAACACAGAACACAAGGAAAGACACACCCCAAACAGAATGACAGTCCATTGCAGAACCCTTTCTGACAAATGCATGTGCCCCAGCATGCAAATACACATTAAAAAACAAACGAAATGGCAGATGAGCAAGCAGACGCATGGCATCCATCCACATGAAGCTGGGGACAGATTCAAGCGCTGAGGCTCCCCAGTGTATCTCCAAGCGATTGACAATTTACAAACAGACCACGGGAAAAAAGACATGCCTCTCTTACTTGCTGTATTCTGGTACTTTTCATGGTCTGCACGCAAGTCCTTAAGTTCTCTGTGAGGAAGGACATTTCGGTCCCATTAGAAATAACACGATCCTTGTTTTCGTAGCATAAACATGACGACATGCATCACCATTTATGCATCGTCAATTTACCTGACAGGGGCTTCAACTTCTCTTTGTAGCAAAACATAGACAGGATGACCAGGCATATCAGAACTAGTGACAATAAGACAGCCACTATGACCCACAAAGGGGAAATTCCTGCCCAAAAAGAGAGAGATTCAACAGATTACTGGAAGGAATTCAGAACAGGATAAAAAATAATAAGGGGTTGAAGTAGGCTGCATGACTGTGACCAGGATAAGTGGTTAGAAGACAGATTGGTTAAACTATGATTAGGGTTATCAATTTTCCTGCAAAAAGATAAGAAATACTCTTATTGATTCCAGGAGCTATTCTTTATCACAGGGGGAAATGAAGGAACCTGTGTACCAAACATCCACCTATAGGTACCAAAAACCCAGGCTCCACAACAGACCGTGGAAGTTCCCGGTCCAGTTGGATCTTTGGGAGAGCAGGTTTTCCCGTAACTCACATACCAGAGATGACATGTCCACATACGGAGTCTGTTTTATCACTGCCGGCCTGTTTCTCAGTCTTTCCAAGCACTTTGCAGCTGAAAAGAAGGGAAAAAAAGACATGCACAATTATTATTTCTGAACCATTTTTTTTTTTTTCCTGTTCCCCAAGTTCCGGGCAAGCATACACCGCAAATACAACTTGCTGATCGAGAACGCTCTTTCCGAGGGAAGTGGTGCGAGAATTAGTCACGCTACCGCAGTGTGGTGAGTCTGTGGGGCCACATTCGTGCGACCCGCAAATAGCATGGCAAAAAAACGTGCTGCGGGGCTGAGCACTAATAGCATTTGTGCCATTGTTCCCAGTGGGAGAATGAGTGATCGTTTAAAAAAATAAAATAAATAAATAAAATGACTTTATGAATGGCCTGGCTTCTCAGGGGTGGCCAAAACATCTTTCCAATTAGCTTAGCTCCATGGTGAGGTCCAGATGAATTTAAAACAACAGATGGTCTTCAAAAAGTTACGTTACAAAAAAATGAACATTTTTTAAAGTTAATTACACTGTTCTGCAACCCTGTATTGAACAGGCGGATTAAAGATGGTAAATTCCTGTATTTCAAGTTTTTCTTTGCATAACATACAGAGTATAAAATACTTCATGTATACTACTTTTCAACAGCCTGCACAATGTACAGAAGTGTACACAACATATAATACAATTTAACAACAATAAACAACAATTTAAATTTCACTACACTGCCCTACAAAGCAAACCACAGTAACCATGCCAGCATTGAAACAGAAAAAGGCCTTCGACATTTTTTGACTGTTCACCCATATGTGTAGGTAGTCAACAGATGCAATATTAACACAAACATAAAATTTCTTAATGCTGAACAGGAAACTTTACATAATAAAGCAAACTCACCAGCAACATTAGTTCCATATTTGGATAGAAGATTCCACTTCCAATCTATTCACAGGCTACTCCTTAGTGAGAAAAAACTGCCCAACAATCGTCTGGTAAAGAATGAGGTTAAATTGTGTACTTACTTGGTCCAAGGCTTACAGGGCTCAGTGGAAGCACCACTGGAGAAGAATCCGTGCTGACATGGCACACACAACCCCCTACCAGTTTGCTCTTAAAAAAAAACACACACACACACACATTAAGTATTCAACATCCTTGAGATTTCTCCAACGAAAACTTCAGTTTCATAAGAACAGGCATGCTTTAGCACGTTATTAAGGGAGCACTTATTCAACCGCAAATACTACTTATTTTCTGTAACCATGAGTCATCTACGCAAGAACTCATGAGAAAGGTAGTAAACTAGACTGTTTGCTTAACCACATGGCCGGGGATAATGGGTAACGGATAAGCTGTGAAATTTCAGGCTGAGTAACCTAAGCAGTACCCGCGCGGAAAACCGTTAATGCCGCTAGTGGGGAATGCGATTCCGGAATTCTGCGGCAAAAGAAATGCGATGGCATTGAGGATTCCGGCCCGGATGTGAGTTACTTACTGTCCATGGTGAGTCCATAGCCAGCTGTGCAATTGTTGATCTTCTCGCAGTACTCGCAATTGACGATGGCACAGTGCGAACCTGGCTTGCACTGGCACGGCACTGGCGCAGTGTGGTTCTCCGCAGGGTCAGGGATGAATCCTTTCTCTGAAGCAGAGACAGAGCAGTCAGTGAGGACCTTGTAGCAGACATTAAGAGACAAAGAGAGAGAGAGAAAGAAAAAAATGCTGCACCGCAAAAAACTGAAGGGCTTGGAAGTAGGTTGAGAAATTCAGTAAATAGGCCTATTGTTCATATAATCAGTCCTCTGGAAAAATCATTTTAGCTTTATTTTTAAACTGTATTGCTAGGTTGGAGCCGATGTGCCTCTCAGTAGGTTAGGACAGTGACTGATGGGATTAATGGTCACCAGTTTCAAATCCCAGGGTCAGCAAAGTGGTTAAACTGTTGGGCTCCTCAGCAAGGCCCTTAACCCACAACTGCTTCTGGGATTGGCTGTCCTCTCTCTCTCAAAAATGTACACCGCTTTGGATAAAAACACCTGCTAAATAAATATAATGCAAATGTGCTGTTCAAACCCAATTTGGCAATGGGGGTAAGAGCATTGCCCAATAAGAAATGAAATCACAGAATAGAAGCACAATAGCATCTGTCAGTATCAGGTTATCAGAAATGCCTTGTGGATATCGATGACACGTGCATTTGCAAATTGGAGGTGCAGGCTACTTACCCTTATCGCAAAATTTCTGTGGATGACATTTCGTCTCATTGTTCCAGTCAGGTTGGTATTCTTTACTGCCACAAGGTCTGCATATTGTATTTTCTGTGCTGGTGCACTGCGCAAAGGCGTATGTTCCTGTATTGGAGCAGAGGACATTCGGAGCTGTATCACCAAATAAAGGATGCTTCACACCATCGGCGAGAAGCTCGAGGCGCACGGGACGACTGCGTTAATGCATCATTAATGGCGCAGGGGATCGGCGGACCGTTACTCAAGAAATCAATACCAAAGATAAAAGCTTTTAAATTCATTACCGTGAAACTGGCCACATCTACAGCACCGTATTTCATGTGTAATTTTCTTTCAACGAAATGGTACTCCAAAAAAAAAAAAAAAAAAAAAACCAAGAGAACTGGTTTGACCGTTCCAATTGACGTCTTGATCTTAGATCCCTCGAAGCTCAGCGCGCGTGGGTGTGGATAAAACCCTTCCCCCTTCTGACATGGTTCCTCATTTACTCAATACAGTGTTACGTTCAGATATTCGGCATTTTCATTCATGGAAAAACTTGTGCTGGATCACTTTCAAGCACAGAAATATCTGCCACAAGACCTTACATTTCTGTACTTCCCCTCTCCAAATTTGTCGAGGGTGAGAATCACACAGGATAAGACTAACCAGACTAATATCAGGCAGCATCAAAGACTAAAACAATGATGCTTTCAGGAAATGCCTGTCATCTTAGCACAACTCTTAATGGCTTCTATATGATCCATATCAGTGTTTCTCAACCCGGTCCGCGGGGAACCCCAGACAGTCCACATTTTTGCTCCCACCCAGGTCCCAGTAAAAACATGGACTATCTGGGGGTCCATGAGGACCGGGTTAAGAAACACTGATCTACATCATAATTAATCCTTTATTAACTGATGTAAGTATTTGGACAGCAAGTTTTTTCAGTGGGTTATCTGGGTTTAAACCTCCTAGACTTTGAGATTCAACCCTAAACCCCAACGGCCACCCAGTGAAAGTCTGAAAGTACCCATCTCGGTTTTACCATCAAACTCGAAGTAAATCTGCAGCCGCTTACCTGGTTTACATTTATCACAGCACCTCTTGTCTTTAAGGTACTGATACTGGGTGCAAGCCGGCCTTGATAATGCAGCCTGGGGAAAAAGTCAAGTAAATTAAGTCAATGTCACATAAAATTGTACTTTTATGCATCGACACTGCTCACTTAACAACAAAGTTCCGTTCCTACGACCAGCTTAAGCAAATTGGTCGATAAGCGAGGAGTCGCCCCTAACTGATATTTCAAGCACACTGTACTGGTAGTGAGTCTGTGTTAATAATCTTTAGATGTAGTTTTTTCACCTTCGCACCATTTGTAACATTTTTAGAATATTTATAAATGTTTATGCATTAGTGTGCTGTGTACTGGAATAAACAGAATAGAGGAAATAAGCTCTAATATACATTACTTAGGTTTGCATACTGTAAATACAGGTAATTGGAGATTGTGAACGCTAGTGTAGTGAATACTGAGCGATTGCGGGAGCGAGACTGGGACTGAGAAAGGGTGATACGAGATGAGATGCTTGACGCTGAGACACCACGCCGCCGTTTCATGACCAAAGTTCTTGTACAGCGTACAATAACGACTGATTGATGAGCTGGTCTGTGCGCTCATTTAACAGGTAGGGCATTAAGTGAGTAGTATCTTTTTGTAGTCTGTAGCATCTTTTCAAAAACAGTCGCCTAAAAGCACATTTAAGAAATATAAAATGGTACTATTTTTTTTCTAAAATGAAAACCAAGACAACTTCAATGAGCAGGAAATGAGAGCAAACAAAACATGCAAATTACATCAAGCCTAAGAGCACTGCCGATGTAAACTGCTGTACGCTCCCTAAGCTGTCTCTAGGTTGTGTGTCGTCTACGTCTACCTTCATTAACTGAAACAGTCTATCCATCAATCTGCTGCTGACATGCGTGTTTGTTGTGGGATGTGTTTGGGCCAGAAAGGCAGAGCTGGAGGACAGCTAATGAATGTGAAACTACAGCTGTAAAAATGGCGCGAAGCCTCGCGGAACGGGACCACTTAAGCGGAGAAAGATTCTGCTACTATACAACATACTACTATACTTCATGTTACTGACATTCTATCCTTTGGATATAAAATCAATACTGCTGTGTAAATGTAGATGTCTTCCTGTTACTAACTGGCCTTATTACAGGACAGAAGGCACACAGGACTGTAAAGAAGACCATGAGAAATTTAGGGAACTCTGCTGTAGCAATAGCATATTTTATAAATAGACAGAACACTGTCCACAAAAACTATAGTCAGTACTTATATTTAGGCGTGTGCTTGTGCCCTGTATGATTACTGACTGTGGGAAACAGTCTTGCTTGCAGGGGGTAAAAAAACAGCAAAAACTATCCATCTGTCCATCTTCCACAACCGCTGATTCAGTACAGGGTCGTAGCGAGTCTCTTCTCAGGGACATGAGGCCAGGAAACACCCTTTATGGGCTGACAGCCCATTGCAGCGTGTAGCGAAGACCAGATGCATCATCATCATCTACAATATACTACTAAATATACTATAATATCTCCCATGCCCATATAAAATATGCTGCCAGATATCCTTCACTGTCCTTTACATAAACCATGTACTTGTACCAAAGGCTCAGGTGGACTAAGCTAAAATGGAGGTTGGGCGAAGAAGTAGAGTGATTTAATGTACCAGTCATCCAAGGCGTCGAGTCCCACTATTTTTCCTGAAGAGAGGTTTTCCATAACATCTCACGTATTTATCAACGAGCGTGCGACTATTGGAGGGACATAAAAATTTTACTACGGTTTCTTTTCCTTCCTTCTTTCCTGCTCAACAGCTGAGGCCCCTGCGGTTACACCCATCAAAGCAGGCGTCAAAGGATCAAAGGCAACATCATCGAGTGACGCGGAGACAGGAACTAACAAAAGAGCCACTTGATCACACAGGGTGGATCACACAGAAATGCTACAGATGCTCATTTCAGTAACACGGTGTATCCATTTTGAAGGACATCGCATCTATGGGAATGTAAGGTGACAGCCTGTTTTAACACTGTGAGAATAATCGTGGACGGCATTGTGAAATCTTAAAAAGCAGAAACGGCAAGAATTTGAAGAGGACTGAAATGACATCTCTGCTGGGTGATTTCCTGTGCCCATACTGTGACACGTGTTTAACAATACGGGAAAGTAGTTTAAAAGACGCTGACAGACAATGTTCCCATTAAACTGACATAAAACTCTCTTAAACAAGCACCTACTTAAAGAGATATTAATGTACAGATTTATATAAGCTTCACATAGGCATAAGTAGCTGAATATGTGTTCTCACGCACCTAATCGATTAATTTACTGTAAATTACTGTCTAAATGCCCTGTCTGTCATTGGGGAATAATTTAAACAGAGGATGAGAAACAAAGACCTCAGTAAAGTCCTCGGAGGACTGAAATGTATGCAGGAAGCATGTCGGGGGGGGGCACAGACTGCACTCATTAATGCTTGCCTAAAAAAAATAGAATGTAAGTAGTACACAGACAGCTGGGACTGATAGATTTCTGCATAGTGTTGCTGTAGACAAAGGGGGGGGGTCGGTCCTACAGTGTGTTTTAATGTGGTCTAAAAAATAAATAAATAAGCAGTTGGTGAAGCACATCCACGACGGGCCAAAGCCTGCTGTCCTGCAATATGTCACGGAAACCAGGCGTCTAATTTTTTTCGGATGCGGTGTCAAGGGAAAATTCCCCCCCCCCCCCCCCCAAAAAAAAATTTCCTTCTTTAATGCAAACAAGCTTTCCACCAACTCTAGGTTTTCAAAATAATATCATACTGTTCTCCGTCCAACTAAGTCCAAAGGGTCAGACGCAGTCTAGGCCTGTAACATATTCACAGGACTTACGGAGACGCCAAGCCTTGCATGAAAGCCACAGTTTTAAATAAATCCATTTTCTAGCAGATGTATAGAGGACAGTGAGCTGTGGCCCATTGGGCTGCAAGCCGAATACGGCACAGGGGTGCAGGAACCGGTGGTGGGGGGGGGGGGGGCCAGGGGCATGTCACACCCCCCCCAAGCTAATTTGGCTTCAGTCACCCCACCCCCCAATACATAGACCTTCATATTTAAATTAAGTTGTGTCCCCCCCAATATCACACCCTCCTGCACTATTGGTCTGGCTTGCTATCTTCCAGGAAGGTCTCATTTTTTGTGAGTTGTTTACTTATAAGTACATATTATACCTTGAATATTTAAGATATCAGATTTATCAAAAACTAAATGCAGCATCTGGAATTAGTGCACAGCTAATTCAGCCTGCAGTATAGTATAATGTACGTACATATACCACACACACAACTCCGAAATAGGCTGCCTTCAGCTTTTTACATTCATTTATTTGGCTGACATTTTCATCCAAAGCAATCTACAGTTGAGAAAGCAGGGTCAGCCATCTCCAGAGCATTTGGGGTTAAGGGCTTCAATCAAGGACCCAACAGGTAAACCACAATGCCAACCAGGGGATTTGAACTGGTGACCTTCTGGTTATGGGTACAGCACCCTAACCCACAGAGCCATAAACCATAACATTGTGAAACTTGTTCACCGCCGTCACCATCCAGCAGTGCTGCCATTTGCTCCACTTGATAGCGTCACTCAAATTGAATGGATGCAATTTCTTGTGTAGCTAAACCCTCCAGTTCCCAGGGTCTCGCCAAATAAAGGAAACCAACAGGAATGCAGAATGTCTCATTGTTTTTGCTGCATCAGAGCGCTGGGACGCAATTATGTGACGTTCTATGTTTTCTTTCACTAAATATACAAAAGCGTGGTTTGTGACGCCCTAAATAATTACAGGTTACAGAAATTTGCCGGGCGCAACAAAGGATATATTACAACCAGACCATCCCATAAAGTCTAATCTCATTTCTTCATGCATTGAAAAAAAATGTTATTTTTACGTAGTGAACACCATCATAAAATGATTATTTTGATCATAATATCATAACGGAAAATGCAACGCACACGTACGTTTTTTTAAACTTAAATTTTTCTGCCACCATAACAGAACAATTTATAAAGAAAAAATAAATTACATTAATTGCGATATTGTTTTCTAGTGAATTTACTCGGTTAAGCCACGAGTATTCAACCATGGCCTTAATAATAACGTATTAAAATGCCAAAACAGAACAAAAAATGACTTGTTCCTGCACTTCTTCTTTCTGCCTCTTGGCAGTTTTAAGTCCAGATGCTCAGGCATGACCGACATGAGATCGCGCGTATCACAAAAACCATCTACGAGTGAAGAACCAGTAGCGTTTTCGAAACCTCGATAGAAGCTGCAAAGTAACTTATCTGCACTTTGAATAGCGGGGTGTTAAAAAACAAAAGGCATGGCTTTTACGCCTGGGAAGGGTTAGAGTGTTCCTGGGAAACAAGACCAAAAGAATATTTGCATAACTGCCACAATCTGTACAACCTTGCCAAATGCATCAACTTGAGAGAAGATAATATATATTTTGCACTTCGGCGATTTATATATTATATACTTACAGAAGGATTTATTCCATTTCAGAGATTAAGTATTTATTAATTTTAAAAGGGAATTATTGTAACAGGGTGAACAACTGCTAGAATAACTGATGAGACTAATAACTTGCATTCGTTACATGTTTTCTACCAAATTCACTGATCTGCTACATTCATTTTATAGTGTATCTGTAGGCCCGTGTAACAGTCATTATCCTGTTATAAGTGTTTTTGATGTAGCCGTATTACAAAATGACCTGTGGGGCAAACCACCTTCATTCATTCATGCACCCTACCATCAATCCATCTTCTAACCTCTTATTGTGGTTGGGGTCGCAAGGTAAATCACCTTAATCTACTGTACGAATCATACCAGTGATGTAATATTGGAGGCAAGTGGTTCACGTTACTAATTAGATATGTTAGATCTAGATATTTTTGCTGTGCTGTAAACAGATGTCATTAATTTTTAATTAGTACAGTAAAATGATGCTTAAATCTGTAAGATATAAAAGGATTAGCAATTAAATTTATAGCAAAACATTACATTAAACGTAAAATACGGACAACAATTTGTTTTTCGACGATCTAAGTCGCCGAAATTCTCCAGACTTTATTTTGTGCCATTTTGGAAACTAAACACCTAAATTAATATTGTTCCCTGTTTGCCGATTTTCACGAGTAGGCCTATAATCCCAATGTAACTAGACCTAAAACAGAGCCCATGTTCATAGGGACAAAATACCACGACTGGTAAACACATATAGTTGCCATCAACAGATATAAAATTGCAGCGTAATTAAACGCGGCGTGCGCTTCGCAGATAAGACTGCACTGCGTGTAAGGAGGAGATGAGAGCCGCACCAGTGAAACGCAAATTACATTCACAGGTAATATATGTGTATATAGTCCTACCTCAGGAATCCGTATTGTACCTCAACTACATTATAGATGTTATAGAAACGGGACATCTAGCCTAAATAAATAAACAGGCCTGCATTTATACAAACTTTCCACAGTGCTTAGGCTGTGTGGCTTTAAGTTGAATTTAAACCCTAAACAATTTTAAGCATAAAATATAAAATATTTAGTTAGAGGTGTGTTTAGTGAAGGAAAAGAAAAAGCATTGTAGTTATTCAAACAATGCGGTTAAAATAGCCAAGATAAACACGGACTTACAAAAGTCAAGCCAGTGGAGGTCGTCGCTAATCAGGCGCCCACCACAAGTTAAAAAACAGAAAAGTAAACTGGCGTCCATTTCATTAAGAAATGCAAACAACAGGAGTCATCCGATGTCTTCAATAAACTGTTAAACTCCTGACCACACGTAAAATATCAGATCAGGACCAACAAACAGAGTGTGCAGTAAATGGCTTGACGTTTCCCACAAGGCAATTTAAACTTAAAAGACGTGAAGCAACATCAGATGGAAGCTTTGCGGTTAGAAAGGCTCCTGGATAGCGACCAAGCTCAACGATTTCCAGTTAGTGGAGACACACAAGACGTAAACACTTTTTCCCCCTCTTTTTTTTTGCATAGAAAGATGATAATCAGTAATTCTATAAACATAAATAAAATGCATTTAACGATACTACCACACGCAGAATAAAAGTCAATAAAACATATTTTCTAAACATATAATGTGAATGAGATATACATCTAAGGAAAAAGTACAATTAAACACGACTCATATCTGAAAACAAACCTACCTGTGCATACAAAATAATAACCAAATGCGGGATCCAACCCCGGAATATCCAAACGGTTGTAAAATCCACTCTCATGTCTTCTAAACTGGGGGAAAAAAGTCAACTGAAGCTTTAGCGAAGCGAAACTGGGTAGCAGACGAGACTGCTATCGCGTCCTTTGAGGGAAACGTGTGTGTGGTCCCGGGTGCGGCGCTTCTCGCTGGACTTCCGAGGCTGAGTGCGCTCCCCAGGCTGCATGCCCCCGAAGTGCGCTCACCCACGCTCAGCGAGTGAGGAGCGCCTCTGCTCCCCACACGCAGAAAAACGCGGCGTTCCGGCGGAGGAACCGGGCAGCGTCGCAAACTCCTCCCACACAGACGCCAGCGTCGCTTAGCTGCACAATATTTATTTTATTTCACAGCACATCTAAAAACCCACCGGTGGGGTTACGCTTCTATAGAGTACCGTTGATACAGATCTTGATGTCAGCATCCTTCATCGTTTTCTCTGCTTTTGTGTTTTTCCTATCGTGTAGATTTTTAGTGGTTAAGTTCATATACTGCAACGCCTAATAGTGAACAGAGCATGGGACTTGAAAAACGTTTGTTTTCCAGGAACAGGAATGTTACAGGAATTTTGACAAATTATTTTTAAATAAATTATTAATTTCAGTTTGTTTGCGCGTGTTAAAAAGTATGATAATGCTTTATATGCTTTATATATAAGATTTTCGATCTTTCGAAGATTTAAGACCTTTAAAATGGGTATTGAGGTATCTACGTGTCCAGTCGTCACTGCCACTCCCGAAACATTCACAGATAAGCCACTCTGGGTGGCATTGCCAGTTAACCAGGCACTCATGATATAGTTTTCCTGGGAAACACATTGCACTTAAGTGGTGCATTTGTTTATTTGGCATAAAATTTAATCCACAAAAAAAATGACGGATAAGTGCATTCAATAGGAAAAGACTAGTGTGTCATCACTACAGACACGTTATCAGCAAAGCATGGTGACACTCGCTTTAGGCAAATTTACAATTCTCCATGAAATATTAACACCATGACCCCATGATGTCTGCATAAACATGGTGCAGCTGTAGAAATGAAAAATAGAGAAAACGATAGTTCATCAAATAAACTGGAACAAAAGTTACTAGCCAGATAATTCTGATCTTTCCTATAAGAGGAAGCTCTTTACATGACATTGTGCCCAAGGATAAAAAACAGACAAGGCTTTGATTTCAAGTGCTCCATAGTGGGGCAATGAGACGTACCAGTACTGAGGTTCTGGTGAGATCATGGAGATAACATAAGCCTGTTCCATTGGCAGCTTTGTCCACTAGTGCTATGTACTTCAATATGCGAATGCACCCATAACCGTGAATTACTCCAGGAAATGGGCTGATGGTGCAGAAAGAAAACAGCACATCTGTCAGATGTTGTAAAGATAAGGGGCAAGACCACAAGTATTATGGTATGGAAGAATGTAAGGTTTTTATTTAAAGTGATGCTGAGGTTCTCGGCATTTATGAGTGATGCAAGAGTTGATGTGTTGATCAAGTTGATCAAGTTGCTCAAGATGATGAGACACGCAGCATCTCTGTCTACTGCAGATAGAGATACAGCTTACGATAAGCCGTCATAAGGGGATGGAACTAAGTGACTTCACGATAAAATAAGTGCAATCGTGTTAGATTTGCATAATGTGCTGTTCTTTATACTCAAACTGTATTAGTAACATTACATATATATATATATATATAGTCAGATTCACTGAAACATTATACTGGAAAAGAAGAATTTAAATAAATGGATGAATAATTTCTATTCAAATAAAGGATGCAATGTCAAACTGCCATGCAGGCATCTTTCCTGGATATTAGCTGGGGCCAGTTTGCAATAGCCCCTTTCCTTATTATCATGTTCCTCTTTGCAATAGCCCCTTTCCTTATTATCATGTTCCTCTTTGCAATAGCCCCTTTCCTTATTATCATGTTCCTCTTTGCAATAGCCCCTTTCCTTATTATCATGTTCCCCTTTGCTATAGCCCCTTTCCTTATTATCATGTTCCTCTTTGCAATAGCCCCTTTCCTTATTATCATGTTCCTCTTTGCTATAGCCCTTTTCCTTATTATCATGCTCCTCTGTACGGAGTTCCGATCTAAACCACCAGACAATGAGCACCAGATTTACAGTTCTTAAGAAAACACAAAGTACTCTCAACAGTTGATTAAAGAATTTTCTTGAAAAGAAGGGAAGGCTTATTACCCAAATTTATTAATACAGTTATATGTCCAGGGGAAAAAATACGAAATGAGGGAAATTTGTTTCAGACCTCACAGCATTGCATGGAAAACTTAGGGTGACTGTGTCCCAGCACAGCTCACCACCCTGCCCCGCCCCCCCCCCCCCCCCCCCCCCCCCCCCCCCCCATCCTCACCACCCCTCACACACACAAACACACGCCCACGCACCATCAGCACTCTCCTCACCGCCTAATGGAGGGGCTTGGGGGTAAAAATGTCACATTTTGAATAACCGTCACCTCTGAAGTGTGTGCTGAGCCTCGATCCTCTGGATTTCTTTACATTTTTTTTTTCGATCCTTTTCTCACCACGCAGCAGGGTCCCACGTAAGCTGATATGCAAATCATGCCCACACGCTCACCCCTCCCCTGGTGCAGGAACGTGCTGGCTACCGGCACCCTTTCTGGAATGAGATGTTCTCCCGCCCCACCTCCCTGAGAGCAAATGTATGCTTTTGAGATAAAGAAATTGATTTGTCTCTATGCCCCTGTGGTTTAGAGGGACAGTGGCTATGTGTATGCTATGTCCTGCTCTAATCAGAGATTTTAATGCAAAGACTGAGCATTTCACTGCGCACTAATGGAAAATAAATCACAAAATCCAACTGCACTCAAAAAGATTTGGAGTCAAGAACATTCACTTAACCTTTTTATTTTTCTTTTCTTGTCCACTGAACTTGCTAGACCCTCCCAAACATTCAAACCCTCCTCACCCCCACCGAAAAATGAAAAGACAATAAAATGAGCATCTCTTTGAACTCACAGATTACCTGCAGAAACTGAGTCAGTGTCGAAATGTCAGTTTTTACTCACCAGCCTGGAATAGAACTATTACTGTTGTTTTGCCCTTGGTACAGTGGTCATGTTGCACTGGAAGCTGAACAAAACAAACCGAGAGGATAGAGTTGGGAGTCAGTGAAATATTTCCTGGTAGTTCAGCTGGAACTGGTTTGGTTCTGTATAGAAAAAAAAAAAAGAAATCAGCTAGATGATTTCGCAATACTTTTGTTTTCCAGAGCTTTTCTAAAGTAACTCAAGTGAGCACACTTACATTGCTCAAAGTCTGAAGAATTCTGAAATGTGATGCTTGGTTGGGAATTGAGATATGTTCGAGGGAGTCGTTTGTGCAGCATGCCTGCTGCGTGAACCTTGTCAGAGCTGACAAGGACTTGAAACCATTCCAAAAATAGGACTTTTTTATAATTTAAAAATATGCATATTTAGTATTTATATCCATTTTTCTAGTGTATGGCATGTTTGCCTTGTCCATAGCTGACATGAATAGCATTTGATGACTCTGGGTTGCATTCGGAAAGTTAATAGTCAAACTCTTTGTATTCTACTCTTGTCATAATCAATTAAATTGTCCTTGTTTGCGGAAATTGCAGAATTGCATCCTTATATTTTTCATGCAGTGATGCTCCCGAGCATGCCCCCCCCCCCCTTGGATCGCGTGATGCAGTGTCCCAGGAGGGGCTCTGTGGTGGTGCCCTCTGGAGCGATATTTAACCAGAAGCCGCCTCAGCAGAAATGTACAGCTGTATAAATATAGCAGAAATGGAAGGTCACAAGGGTGGCATGGTGGCCCAGTGGGTAGAGCTGTTGCCTCACACCCCCAGTGGTGGGGCTTGAGTCTTGCCTGTCCTCTCTGTGTTCCCCAAAACCATGTCCAGAATAAGCAGCTGGAAGATGGATGGATGTAAGAGCCAACATTTAATGGTGGAAATCCAGTGTTCTGGCTGGCTGTGAAGTTCACAATGAGACCAGCAAGTGGTTATATTAATGATATTCATTCATCCTTCATTATTAATTAACCCAATTAACTGTAATTTAAAGCTATTCTTATAAATGTAACATCTCAATTAAGCAATTCATAACAAACAGCTAAACAACTTACTTTCTCCTCATTAGTATAGTGATAAGTATCCCTACTTGATATTCAGGAAACCAGTGTTTCCACCAGAATTTCATTCTGGAATAAATGAAAATCAATAAACAATTGTGTCTCATTAAAGCAGGGTGTTTATTTTTCTGTAACGTGAAGCAGCTTCCATCAGGTTCTTACCAACTCTTATTTTGATCATTGCTTAACCATGTATGCTACATTTAGTAGCTAGCTAGAGTTAATTTCTAGCTAAATATTTAAGCCCTTGCTGAGAAACCCCCCTGCGTAGCCTGCTAGAATAGATTAAATCTAATTAACATATAATGTGCTTTTAATTTAAGACATCACGTCAAATCATTTCATTTATCACCAAACTACCACCAAAAATAGACAGTAGAGACTCATGTTCCACACTGAATGGTTGATATGCATTCACCATCATATGTTGCTGCAGTACTACTTTTCCCATTAATGAAATTAAAATCTGAAATTGAAATCATTAAAAATTGTTTTTGCATAAGCCAGAGGGGAATTTTGCCCTGGAAAGAGGGCAATCAAATAGGGAAAAATGCAGTCGATCTATGTTTCGCACTCCTTCTGGCACAGAGATCTCTGCCCACATGGGAGCTACAGATGGATAAATGCAGTGACGATCCACATTGGCTGTCCTTATAGCTGTTTTTCCACTTTAACTGACACCAAGCTCTGTACCCGACACTGGCTCTCAAGGGCTACGGTTTATGCAACTCTCACTTTTATTGACGCAGTTATTATGAATATGAATCATCGCATGGAAGGCGCAGTGGATCAGTGGGGTAGCATCTTGGCCTCGCATCACTGGGGCTGTGGGTCTGAATCCTGCCCCAGGTTTTGTGCATGCATGTCTGGAACTTGCATGTTTGTGTGGGTATACGCTAGGCGTTCCAGATTCCTCCCACACGTGGCTCGGTGTTTTTAAATTGCCCTCTGTGTGCATGTACCCTAACTGGCCTGTCTTAGGTGCCCTGATTTCTGGGATAGGCTCCAGGCTAGCTCTAACCCCGGACCCGATTAGCAGTTACACGAGATCTCCTTTTGCTTGTTGCATTAATTAGGTGACACTGGGATCCACTTGGACACTCCAGTTGTAGATGCGCAGTTGCTGTTTCACTGCATTCGCCATTTGGAAAAACCAAACATAGCTCTGGAATAATAAGGCGTTCTGCATTTTTATTTTTAATGTAACCTCAGCAGGCACCCGTATCCAGAGCAACATAGTTTTATATTGTAGCTTTTTACATACTGAGTTACGTACCCGAGTAATTAAATTCTTAGCAGTAAATTGCTTTTGGCTACAACTGCGGTAACGTTCCTGGTATTTCAACCCTTGGCAGCTTTTTAGAGATAGTTTTTCCATATCTATTTTTAAACATAAAGGAGTCACTTTGATATACGTGAATAAAGCAATTCCAGTTTGGAACGAACTCTTCTCCATAAAGTAGTTTACAAGATAATTAACCAAAAATAAAAATAAAAAAGCTTCTGAAAACACGTGCATGAGAATTATTTGTCAGTATCACTGCAAAGCGCGATTTCAGATTAGCGAGGTGTCGGACAGGAATACTAGTCATCAACGGGGAACAAGCGGCATGTGGCCACGATGTAGGAGCGCGGAGGCAAGATGAGCCAGATAACCTGCGAGGATCGGCATGAAAACCTGAAAGTTAACCTTGGCACAAGAGGCGAATTGTGCGCTTTTAGGAAATCGTGCTGTCTGCCTCCCTTCGTAAGCGCCGTTTGATTTTTGCGAACTTGAATGTGGCTAAAAAAGGGAAGGAAAACAGGGCGGAGCCCAAAGCGTTGCTATTAAAAGTCTATTGATCTCTGTTTTGCTGTGGAAGTGGCAATACGCTGGATTCCTAACAGGGGCTTCAGAGTCCTGACTGGGCTGTTGTAAAAGGTTTAGAAAAATATGGACATGAAAAAGTGGGGGGTTTGGGGGTAGGTAAAATGTTCCAGAGCTCCAAGCGCTGTTTTCTCTTCATTGGCTTGGATGGCTTCCACACTTCTGAGTCATGGTTCTAAGGGACCTTAATGACTAAGTCCTCCCCTAACCCGTGGCATTTTTTTCACATACAGAGTGTTCAGCTTGCTTCAGACAGGGAGTCAGAAAGGTTACAACAATAAAAATAACTGTTCTTTTAAGTGGATATTGGAGAGAAACTCGGAACTGGCTGTGACAATGTTACTTCGGATTTACACGCCAATGGTCTAGATGCACTGGACTCGAAGAACCTGTCACCAGCCTGTTTTTACTTTAGGGTAATTTGCATATTGTGTAACAGCACAGAAATTATTTGTACATCTGCTATGCTAT
This sequence comes from Gnathonemus echidnorhynchus, assembly GCA_026776725.1. Lineage (NCBI taxonomy): Eukaryota > Metazoa > Chordata > Actinopteri > Osteoglossiformes > Mormyridae > Gnathonemus > Gnathonemus echidnorhynchus. The sequence goes on from JAODJU010000033.1 coordinate 13,815,093, forward strand.
CAGCAATTAATGTTAAATATTAAGCTTTTATGCAAATTTTTCAGGTGGTGAGTGGTCAATGATTTATATCCTCTATATAATTATGTGAGTCATTCATCACGATCACACAGGCCAGTAATTTTATCAAATCTATGAAAGAAAGTCTGGAACATTTGACGGTTTTGTTCCAAGGTTTTGACCTTTGGAAGGCTGGTCTTTACTGCTGCAAAAGAAACAACGAAATACCTGGGGTGTTTCTGCCGAGTGACTGGTTGTATTGGACCTACTGCTGAACAGCTGTAGGACTTCTGGGGTGACACCCACACTGTTACAGGTACCAAACCACTGGCAGAAGGGTACAGTATACTGTGTGACAATTAGCATTTATAGGAGGTAATTTTGTACCATCAAAATCAAGAGAAAAAAAAAACGATTGTAATGTACTTACAGGACCTGTTTGTCCTTACGCTTGCATATTACTTTATACAGACATGTCTGGGAAAAATAAACGTGAATTTAAATATAAATGCAAAAAAAGAGAAAGGTATAGTACACAAGTGTTTTCCATTTTTATTTTGTCATGACATCAATTTTAAATTTACATATTATGGATATTGTTCTATTAAATCAGTGTATTATACAGTTATTTATGTTTAGAACATACCCAAAAAATAAAATACAATAAACCCAAATATAAACACCCACTTTCAGGAAGAAAATATATATTTATATATGTGTGTGTTACTGTGAGTGTGTGTGTTTGTGTGTGTGAGCGAACACTGCAACACAGAGCAAGAACAATACGAGGGAATTTTAGGTTTCATTTGTCTAGTGACAGTACGGCTACAGAAACAAAAGCATAAAAACGCTAAAACGTAATTCAGACGAGGAAAAAAACACTCAAGTGCAAATTTCTTTGGAGGCTGGAATAAAGATATAAGAGGAAAAACATAAATCAGCAAGAAGGACACTTAACATAATGAAACAAAAAACGAAACGACAATTAAAACTAAATTAAGGTGGAAATCGAGTTCAAGTAAGAGGTCCAAGGCAATGGAGGATCATGGATCAAGCCGCGGCAGATTACTTCTTCCGCTGGAACACGTTGGCCAACATGGCGCCCGAGGTGGTCAGCTGACCCATCTTGCTCAGGAATTTCGTCCTGGTGTCTTCACCTACAAGACTTGCTGCTATCGACGCTCCGCTGAGAGGGGGGGAAAAAACAGAAGTTACAAACTGGGCTGGACAATTCGACTCCAGTCCTGAGGTGCATCCAGTGACCACCAGAGGTGCCTTGACAACTGTTGCGAGACAATCAGACCTTTTGGAGTATGATGGAAATGTGATTAAAGATTAATTCCTTCACCCCCACAATCTAAGGAAATTATAATGTTGGATTTGGGATGACCCCGGGGAAATGCTCGGGTTGATGATTTACATTACTATTGTTTTGCTGTTTTCAGGTTGGGGTCTAATGTTTAGTGCAGCTTGGTAATAAACGCATGATGCTTAAAGGCCAAGTTTTGTTCTGTTGTCAGTGACTTAATTGGAGACAATAAAAAGTAATTATTTAAAAAGGCGGCTTCCTCTTTCCCAGTGTCGCCCTAGGACTCTTCATTATTACTGCAATCCAAGTCAATCCTGGCCAATCCATTTACAAAATACCTAGACAAGCAGCTGTGTTTTTTTTTTTTTTTTTTTTTAAAGTGAAGTGCATATTCCAGACATCCAAACAAATGATTCATATAAGCTTGGGAGCAAATGAACAAGTATCAAAGGTTCATTCTTACGTGATTTGCATCACAAGTACGGAAGTGAAACGTCTACTGACAAGATACAAGTACTTACACGGTAAAGGCGTTAAAGTTGGGTCTCTTGCTAATACCGAGGCCTGACCAGTGTTGACTTGTTTTACGTTTCGTTTTCTTTTCCCATACTTGGCTGCTTCCGAGCTCTTGCTGGAAGTAACGCCGGAGGGGCAGAGTGCGCTACACAGTGTCGCCACCAGACCATCTTTCAGAAAAGGGCGTCCACACAAACCCGGATGACTCAAAATCTAGTCACAAGTACGTCTAAAACATAATCTTTCCAGCATTCCCTGTTTAGGAATGTGGGCAGTATGACAGATATTCGGCACCTTAAGAAACGGTAAAGCTACATGCTATCGAATTTCATTCTCAGTGTTCATACAGTGGCCAGCGAGTTTCATATATGAGGTTGTCATGGCGACGGGGACCGCGTCACTCGGTCCTGTCTGCATTGTTAGCGAGCCAGCCAGCCAGCCTGGGGTTAGGGCCGCGACATGACAGACAGTGCGGCACTAAACTGACTGGAGTAGCAGCGGTTTGCAAATCTGACGAAAGGAACCAAGCGACACGGGGTGGGAAAACGGGAAGGGGGCGGAAATGAGGGAGGGAAACAAAAGACAGCCATTTCAGAATCAGCTGGGGGGTGGGATAAAAACAAAACAACTTCGAGTCAAGTTGCTAGGGACAGACGTCATGGTCTGGGTCGTTTTCTGGGGCCAGAGAAAATAAACTTAATATATTATAAATGTACGTGTTATAATAAAGGCTCTTAATGAGCAGGATTATCACCTGACTTCCTTCAGTCCACAGGATGTTCATGTCGTCTGTTACGACCGGTTGCATCCTTTCCAAAAACTGCCAAACCCAGAGGCAACCTCAGGGACCGGTGGATAATTTAAGGCTTGTGGCCTGACGAGGTTTGCCGTAAAAAATACCAAATTTTCGCCAGTGGCTCTTAGTCATACTCTGCACACGTCACGGGTTGTGGGGACCACGGGCAGGACGGCCCCAGCAAGTGAACTTTGGGTTTCAAAGTTAATGAATGTGCAACGGTTGTACAACAGAGCCGGTTGTTGACAGAGAACGCAAAAAAATATGTAAGGGAGGGCGCTCACCCCTGTGGCTCCTGCACACTCTTGTTTTCCACCTTCTGCTCGCATTCTTTAATCATAGAGCTCAAAATAACCTGCGAGAAGAAATACACCAAAGATCAGGGGTTTTAAATAAAGTGGTTTGCCTGGAATCAGCCTCCTACTTATAGTTCCTCTTGGGATGGAGCACGTGCACACTAGCTGGCCTCGACCAGCTGATCAGCAGCCTCTTAATAGGCGTTAAAAAGGTAAAACAAACAAATAATAAGTAAAAAACAATCACTGCTATGGAAAATAAAATGTTATGTGTAACAAGAACGACAGTAATATACCAGCATAAGAAACATCGTAACTGTAATTTGATGTTACACTCGAATGTTATGTTATGATGTTATGACTCGAAATCGGGTCTCTTACTCTGTTTTCTCGTGTTATAAAATATATGAGATACTTCATAAATACACATTTAAAAAATACACTATCACTCACCTACCTGCTACACATTTGGATGGACAGTTAAAATAGCTAGTTCATGAGATTGAAAAAAAAAAGAACGATATACTGTAACGATGGTGATTAAGAACTGCATTTGACAGATTATGCCTGTGCAGGAAGTCAGTTTTTAAGAGTAGTTTGTATGACAAGACGCACGCAGGCGGCCACTTGCAAAACAACCCACCTCGTGTTCGGGGGAGAGGTGATCCATGTCGGTCCTCAGACACCTCAGGCCAGGGATGAAGTGCTGCACCATCACTTCGTCTGAAATGACTGGAGGCAACAGCTAAAGGAAAAGCCGGCCTGGCTAAAGCAACAGCGGTGCTTGGAAAACTGAACTAAATGCTGACAAACTTGGGGAGGAAGGTGAACGTTTCTTATCTGTGGCTAAGCACTCCTCCATTTCATGGACAAACAAAAAAAAAAGCTTCCAAACTGCCTCTCTTGGGCTCACTGCCTTATTAGTACCGAAGCCCCGGAGGTGGACATTTCATGTCCCATTTCAACCACCCAGTTGAGTATAAAGAGTCACAGTCACAGAATGGTTGGTTGAAACGAAATCTTGGTCTGGACTTTTACTTTCTGGACCTGAAATGTCCACCTCTGCAAACCCCCATGAATATAAAGACCGTTCTTTTTCACTGGGGAAGATAAACCATTTCATATGTGGGCAGGGGACGCATGTTTGCACTGAAACTGTCTCTAGCTAATTTAAATCTGTTTAAAAATGGCATGTGGGGGGGGGGGGTATTGCTTCCTTGAAA
>JAODJU010000033.1:13838739-13863184 GCA_026776725.1 Gnathonemus echidnorhynchus
GGGTCCACTACCCTGTCTGCCTGCCTATCAGGGTCCACTACCCTGTCTGCCTGCCTATCAGGGTCCACTACCCTGTCGCACACGTCTGCATAACCACATCCCCTATCATGACCCATTTGTCGGACTACCATGTTTCATTTAGTGCATTTAGGGAAATAAAAAATAAATCTAGAGTCTGGGCATACACAGCATTTGAGCGGCAGAAATTGTCCCTCACTGAAATATAAGAGTTTAAAATATGGGTACTTTTCAAGTTCATTATAAACAAGTTTATAAGAAATAAAATCTTCCTAAAGCTCTGGGCACTGGGTCACTCCAGAGGTACAGCAGACAAAGTAAGGTGCATTCTACACATTCTGGCTTACATCCCGACTCCGCTGCTTGAGCCATCTGCCCTGCGGAGGCCTACAGACCTGTACTTCGTCAGTTTCACAGTTGGGTTCTTCACACTCATATTGCTCTACAGTGACACCAAGTGTTGGCTAAGTGCTTAACAGGCTGTAGGTGGAATAGCACGAGTTCCGAGTATGTCACATTCACACTAAGTCCTCTACTGTATTATGGGTCATCTTTCCTTCATATATGTTCTCTGGTAGTAGTCACTGGCATTTTTGAACCCTGCAGGCTATTTCATTCAAAGGTTGCAGCTGGACAACTGTCAGGAAGTCATCCTTGAGCTCTCTCACCTCGGAGCCAAGACGACTATCAGCAGACATCGGGCAGAAGGACAAAAGTGCTTGGTGAAATGCATGAGACAGCTTTCTGGAGACAAGAACAAATTAATGTTCAGTGTGCAAATTCGTGATGAAAATTAGATATAACTGGGTACCAATAAATTAGTACCTTATTACTTAAAGATCCCTCTGCATCCACCTGTCCTGACATAACACTTGCCCATATTAATTCTCTTCCATAAAATGCCAACACCAACATTACTTTACCAGCACTAGATTATTTGTGCTATATTTTTCTGAGGTTGTGGCGCCCTCTAGTGGCGAGTATATTAAAACACACTGAGTTTAATATTACTGTATTTGCTTGGGCTACAACCAGTCTGTATTAACACCTAGACAAAGAGCAATGAACTACATCAAAATGCTAATTAACGAAATAACATTGCAGGCAGAGAAAATCCATATAAATGACATTTTCATGATTCATATCTGTTCCTGCCATAAATCAGTTTTGAGACAAAATCATTGTCATTGTAATGTAGGGCGGAACCGGAGGGTAAATCCATAGGATACCGTATGTCTGACATGTAAGCCACAGAGCGAGCATGACTATCAAAGGGAGGTTTCACAGTCTCACCTGTTTGGCTGATCAAACTCGACAGGCCCCTTCCTTTGCGAGGTCTGACATTTTAATTTCGTGTGGGGTGAAGTCTGAGGCGTGGTCAGGTCGGTAACTTGCGAATGGACGGGCGGCGCCTCCTGCAGGTCAGGGTCGGAGCTGAAATCCCCGGCTGGGCCGTCTGCCACGTCATCCTGATCCGTGGAGCGCCGGATGTCCAGGTACTGTCCGTTATCCTGGGGCCCGGGGTCGGGCAGCCGGCCCGATTTTGCTGCCGTGACGGGCGGCGGGACGGAGATGCCCTCCTTCAGGATGCGCATGTCACTGAAAGAGACGAGATGGTGTTTCACCGTCGCTTATTCCAGGGCAAATTCCATCAGAAGGCAGTTTGTGTAACGGAGAAGGGATACCTCTGGAGAGGTAACAAGAGAGTGCATCTGAGGGCCACAGAGGGAAATTCACACACCCACCCAACCCCCATCGGCCCTCACTGGCCCCCTCTTCTTCTCCACAGATAGGGGCAGCCCATGGCTTAGTATGTTAGGCCTCGGTGCCTGTGATCGGAAAGGTTGCTTGTTCGAATCCCTTTCTCGGCAGAACAGTCACGTCTTGCTTGGGCGTGACGCTTACCACTTATGATTAAAAGGTTCGCCTAGCTAGCGCCGGGAAGGACTCAGTTTATTATGCACACCTAGCTAATACTGGGTAGGACCCACTTTATTAACCTCTGAAAAGGCTCCAATGACGCTGGATAAATGGCCTAAGCCTGCACTCAGAGCCCAAGCTATGTTCTCAATTGTTCATGTTTCTCAAAGGAGTGACAGATCAGATAGGCGAAAAGAACCATTCCAAAGTACTTAATAAAGCATCATTTCATGCCATACCTCTCCAACTTCTTGATCTTATCTAACAGGCTCTTCTTCTCACTGTTCAGGAGGCTGATCTGGTACTCCAGCTCCTGGACCACAGCCGCTTGCTGAAACATGGAGCAAACAGTCGGTCACTTTCAATCAATAAAAGTCATGCAAAAAGTGCTATTAACTACAGGGGCAACTACAACTACAGTGGACCTAAAACGTGCAAACAATCCATCCAACTTATCCAGTGCTGGGGCGTGATGAGTTTAGGGCCGATTCCAAGAAGCACAGGGCACACTTGAGGGAACGGAATATATAAGGTGTCAGCAGTGGGTGAGACACACACACACACACACACACACACAAATGCAATTTAGAGGCATCAATTTAAGAAGCTGGGAGTCTGCGGATGGTAGAAAATGACTGCAGCACCTACAGGAAACCTAAATAAATGCAGAGAACATCCAAAACGCTGGTGTGTGAGGCCACTGCACTGAATGCTACCCACAATGCAGCTGTGCATGTGGCAAAGTGAAACAGGGAGGGTCGCTCGACGACGACGACACACCTGCGGGAGCTTGGTGCTCAGCGAGGGCAGCGGTGTGATCGGGCTGGATGGCAGCTCGCTGGCCTCGACACCCACGCCCACGTCCACCGTATCCCGGGGCGATGGTGGGCTGGAGCCGCAATTCCGGTACAGGTGGAGGAGGTCAGGAGGTTTTGGGATGTTCAAGCCCACGTCGTCCCACAGCTCAAAGTCCTGCAGAGGGCGCACAACAGCAAATCAACACGCTTCCCTATCAATAAGCAGGCTGGAGATTCACTGTTTTTTTTTTTTTTTAAAAGTAAAGATTTCAGTATGTCATAAAAACAATTACAAGAGGCTTTGATTCAATTTATTTTAGGTCTTACTAATGTATTAATATTTATGTACCAGTACACAACAAAATATGAAAAATCAAAACATTTAATCCTTAAATTACACTTTCAAAACTCAATTATTTACTGGAAAAAGCATGTATAGCCTATGAAGGACACATAGTAAAAATTTATTGCAGTCATGATATCCAGAAGTTACCTGATCATCATTTTCATCTGAGAATGTGATGGACGAAAGCTTGTAATTGTTTTTCAATAAATACTCGTTGACTAGAAAATTTAACGCTCTTTTCTCAAGAGGGCGGATAGGTTCCTGCAGGAAGAGAGGATGGAGGTTTAGCATCAAGACACGAAAACTTCAATGCATATGTGACACCTCCAAGCTGAGGTGGGGTTGCTATCAGTACCTGAATTTCAGGGCTGGATTTGAAGTTCTTCCTCTCCTGCATACGAACGTCACTCTCTGTAAGAGATGAAGAGCAGCCGTCGGTCGGCCTGCGCACTGCGACACCGGCCCAAGGAGCTTGAGCGGCTCTCGAAGCAGAAAGACTTGAAGTAGTAAAAGTATAAAGTACGCCACCTGCTGCCTGAGTCAAGTTGGCCCGCAGAGCCTGTATGGTCTCCTTGGCTTTCCGTAGTTCAAACTCCAGGACTGGACAGGGAGTGGATTAAACACACACAGGCATCCAGCCAAGAAAAGGGAACAAAGAAATAAAATAAAAAAAGAAAACACAAAAAGGGGATGACCATGAAAAACAAAACCGAACAAAAATGATACACTCTCTAAGAAGCTGAACAAAAAAAGAAAAGAAAAAGAAAATATAAACAAACAGAAGGTCATGCAAATTATGGACGCATGCAGCAGAAGTTGCTGGAGAAGCAGAATGGTGACCACTTTCCATACTTTTCTTGAGATCTTTGAGCTTTGCCTTGAACAAAAATACTCCTGCTGTCTGACCAGGGCTCTTAGCCTTAGCTTAATCATTATAAGGGAATGAGATGTTTGTTTATGTTTGTTTTAAACCATTTTAGTAATATGTTACATTTCAAATGAACAGCTGTTATTTAGACTTTGAGGTACACTGAGGACCAAACACTAATAAATGGTGAATCAGACAAGTTTTTTTCGACACACAAAATGGATCCATACACTTAGTGTGTCTGAACGAAAAATAAATTGAAATACACTGAGGTTAAACAGGGCAAGGTCACAACTGCTCCAAATATGCCAAAAATGCTACTTAATCTTCCGCACTGTTTGTCAGGTTAAGATATGAGAGGACCAAATCGATATTAGTAAGGCCTCAAATAAGACTGAAAACCGTAGCTTGTCTGTAAATCAGTCTAATGCTTAAAAAAAGGCGGAAAAATCAGCAAAAATAAAAACAGAATAATATTTAAACAGTTTTCAATGTGGAGGTAAACACAGAGAGCAGTCAAACTACAGCTAGGCAAAACGGGACAGGATGTCACTGGGCTGAAGGTAACAGAGGTCCACAGAACCCCTGAAGGCGGGTTCGGCAGACAGGCATGGAGAGCAGAGGACACTTTGCATGACTGTGCACTGACGATCTGCGCCCCCTAATGGTCCACCAGGCGTGCTTTTCGTTTCCTCTCCCCTAAGCACTTTACGAAGGCCAGGCCCACCTCGTCCGTCCCAACCTGGACCCATTTCTGTATATCTGGACCCACGTCTTTGCGGTCGTCAAAAACAAGAGGGAGGTAAGGGACCGCGCCTCAAGGTTAGCTTGGGCCAAGAAAAAGTTCTCGTTGAGGCCAGTCGTCATGGAAACGTACAAATCAATACACATATAAATGACGCAGATCAGGAATGCACAAAATGCAAATACAGATGCAACAAATGGAACAACTCAAAAAAAATAATTATTAAAAAAAAAGAAACTGAAAGAGAGGTGGGGTTCAGCAGAAGGGCTGCTAACTCGGATGGTAGCTGGTCCAGTATTGGAAAGAGAAAAGCTACGTTTAAATTCTTTAAAACCAGAAAGCCAGATCTCCCGGAGTCAGACAGCAGGGGTGGAAAAAGAGAGGACAGGATGCATCCCTCTTTCACCCCCCCCCCCCCACCCCAAAGAAAGGCCAAGTTCAAAAGGTATGGAGGCACCACACTGCTTTCAGCGACTAGAGTGGAACATGGCGCATCTGCTGCATGGACCCCCAGTCCCCCCTAAATGGCACCCCAGCCTTCTAATTTTGCCGCTACAATCTAGCTAACGGGACGCATATAGCATCGCTGTGTTTTCGGAACATGCCGTTATAAAGTATATGCCGAAAACTAATTCTGCTACGGGGTGAAAAATAATTAACGAAAATAACTGACAAAACAACCAAAGACACAGCAAGAACAATACACATTTCTACATGAAATATCATGGTAGTATTAATGCATTAATACGGTTAGAAATAAAGGGTCGTTTGGGTCAATTTTCGTCAGAAATAAATGTTTCGTTTTAGCAATTTTTGAAAAAGCAATCTATCACTATCATTAATAGTATCGATTTAAATTTTTTATTAGTTTGTGGGCAGCTCAGCAGTTCAGGGATCTCACGTTGACATAGTTAATAATACAAATTATTCTACTGATATTTCCTACCCGAACCCTAACGAACGCTTTGGAGTCCCCGTGTGAAATAATGCATACCTGAGGTTTGGTCAGACTGCCGTTTATAAATTGCGCTTAAACTGTGTGTGTGTACCCTATATGGATAGTAAATCCTGCCTTGTGCCCTGTACTTCCTGGGCCAGGTTCTAGGCTTGCCCTGACCCCAAATAACCGGTTCTAGGGGCCGCTGATAAAACATTTATGGCACTTTACTCCTATCTGAAGGTTTTCGCGAAACCTCCAAACGTATCAGTCCGTAAAAAACGTGCAGGGCTAACGTCGCTCCACCTTGAGTCTGGCTCGAGTCTCCATAAAGGACACTGTGACATGTGAAATGCACCTTGAGAAGATGATGCAAATAAAACCCTGACATCTAACATCATTGAGCTTGATAGGAGGAAAAAAATACCTAGATACCAAGACTAAAAAAAAAAAAAAAACGTGATTAAGTCACATGATCCGCAGGTTATGATTTAGAAAATGCCCCCCCGTCACTTGTGCTAAATCGGTCTTTCAAATTCCTGACAAAGATCCATAAAGGGCAGTAAATGTTCCCCTGGCACATGCATGGACATCGTGATTGTGATGCTCACTTCTCCGAATTACAAAGTGATGCTTTTCCTGTTTCCGCGCCCCTGCATCTCGCCTCTGCAGGCACTTCCTCCCACAAAGTTCCCTTTACCTGCGACGCGCTCATCCGATTCCCTGTTCCCGTCGTCGGAGTAGCGGGCAAAATCCAGGGAGTCCAGAGTGCTTATGCTTCCGGTGCGATCTGAAATGAAAACCAGTAATGAGTTTCCCCACAGCCGCTGGGTGACTGGTCATCGCAAATTAAACAACGAGGTCACCACGATCACTCTGACTCTCAAATAGGAGTCCCACCTTTCTTTAAGCATTGTAGGTGACTTGGTTGTGGGGCCACCCTTTCAGGGGCCCCGTGTGTGTGAGTATGGATAATGATAGCTTTGGTGTGGAGGTCAGGGGCTCCATTCAGTAAGAATATTCAGGGGCCCAACTCTCTTTTTATGTGGCCCTGCTTGTTTGTCTTGTGTTCAAGTTTTCCTTTGCAGGAATTAAGGGTCTGGACATATACCCACGAGGGGCCAGGATTGTTGAGGGAACACTGCACAAAAGATGGTCTGTGATGGAGTGATAATCATCCTCCAGCATCTCCCATGCAGGTGGCAGGTGGAGGTCCCTTCAAGACAGCCATCCTACAACATCTACCTGCAAAAGCACCCACTGCTTCCCATTTCCTCCTCCGTCGGCTGCTTCCCAGCATGAGGTTTAGGCCCAGCAAAGGGAGACAGTCCCGCCCCCTGATCGGGATATTCATCAGTTCCCAACTGGGTCCCAAAGGCTTTTCGTAATGCAGTTACCGGTGGCCTGCATGGTGCTGATTACGCCCTGAGCAGTGCATGGCGGCTTCCCAACAAGTTGTCGCATTACAAATTAAACAAAGTCTGGATGCCAAAAGGTCTGAATGCCTAAAGCTTGATAAGTTGTGTACAGTACGTGATCACTTCAAAATGAGGCTATGGATTTTGGGGGGTGCGAATTTGATCATGTTTACTGGTGGAATGCATGGTTAGCAGCATGAAAAATGGATGGACGCGCATCAGAGCACAAAGACCTTAAAGAAGTAATCACTCTCAGAGGTGCTAATGGTGACATTTTATGCAATAACCACTAACAATACCGTGCTAGTGGATGGAGAGTATTCCTCAAGAGCAACGCGTTCCACACTTGGTGATACCGATATTCCATTACGATGGTTTGACTGATGATACTCCGACTTTACGATGATGCGTTGGCAATGCAATTTCAGTGGTCAGACTTTACGTTTTGATCTGTTCCCAGGCTAGTGACATTGTCGTATGATGGCAGGATCCATCCAGCCACGCATTCCAGTCTGTAGCGATCATGAGCGTAAACATCTCATGCAGTGTATAACAACGTATCGCACAGTGTTTTCTTCTGTGTTTAACCAGATTTATTTACTTATTCAGTGACAGTAGCTATTTATTTACTTATATCATATTGACATTTGACTTGTGCCGGATTCATTATCGTATAACCCCATCGAAAGTCGGTGAGCATCTGTAAGTTGCTCTGAGCAGAAGTCATCCTCTGTGGCTCTACCTCTGAACGTGACTGGCCAAGAAATACAATGAGTGCTGTTAAAAATGACAGAACGCCAGGGCTCGTAAAAATAATATATGATGCTATGTCTCACAGCAGAGTTGAGTAAGCATGTTTCTGCAAAGTAAAAGGAGGCTGGTGCGAGTAATAACTCTCACTTTCACCTTTGCATGATTATAGCAAAGCTTGAAAAATGGAAAGTGGACTGACTGATGTTTTTCAGAAAATGGGAAAATGCGTGAAAACATGCAAAGATGTATTTGACCGAGACAAAGAATTAATTGGACAACAAATACAAATTGTACAGCACATGACAAAAAAGCTTGTGGGAGTTTTACTTACACAAAAATGTTCTGGGGGCAGAAAGAACAAAGATTGGCTCAGAGAGATAACCAATCAGATTGTAGAGGAGGTGGGCCCAAGGAACTAGAGGGGGTGGGACCACGACATTTGATTGGTTGGTCCCATCTCTAGTTGCTTGGATCAGAATGTTTTTATAACCCCATTTATAAATTAGCCTAAACTGAGTGCCTGTCAGAATGAGTCTAAAGTTTTATCTCAAAGTAATCCAAGACAATTATTTATTGGATACTTTAATTCCTTCCCTGCAAATCAAAAACAAACACTCACTTGTCGACAAATCCTGGGCCAATTTATGCTTCAGCTTGGTGCGACCGGCACCTGCTGAAGAACAATCCGGCGTGAAGGGGAGGAACCAGGATTCACCAAGGCGTGAGGGCTGCCTGCCCCGCCACACCCCCGCTGCCGGCGGCTGTCCCAGAGAGGGCCGAGGAGCATCCCATCTGCCATTCCAGCAGGAAGCCAGACACAAGCGCGTCCTTGTGATCAATAGGATATGAGGATCAGCTCTGCAGCTCAGGGGCTTCTCCAGAGAAGGTCCATGCTTGGCAAGAGCCATGGAGTCAGTTCATCCGACTGTTTTTCTAATGCCCGCGATGCTCATCGCCAAATTTCACAGCCTGATCTGATCTATAACAAGCTGGTTCTGAACCTGGTCCTCAGCCACACCTGGCCAGACTTTTGTCCTAGTCCACCACCTACATGCCTGTCGCAGGGAATCAAAAGTTTTCATAATTAGTCCAAAAGTAAAATCTGGTGTGTAGGTGGTGGAACAGGATATAAATGTCGCCCGGATGAGCACCTCTGGGGCTTCGAAAGAGCTGAGGCTGAAACTCAACCAGCACTGTCAACTTGGAAGGCGGTGCGAGGTCTGGGGAGACAAGGCGATACTCTCTCTGCACCCTCATCGGCACGGCAGAACTGGCAGGCAGGCTGTCGTTTTTATGATTAACTCCACTAGCTGAGGAACTAGCTACAGCATAGACCCACCGCTGGTGTCATCAACAGCAGAGATAACCTTGCCAATTCACCTGATAAAAAAACTATATTTTATACTGTTTTTAAGTATGCAATACAGATTAATAATATTCTGTTTTTTTTTAGCAATGGTAATAGTATTTCAATTCCATTAAAGTCCCCACAGTAGTACAGTGATCGATACCTTCTGTTTTAATTAACAGTTTTTAAAATATTTAATAATTGGTAAAAACAACTATATTTCATCCTGCCAATATATGTTGACTAACACACACTGGGTGTCTGGAAAGAGAAATATGCCGGAAGATATTTTGGAATTAATCCATCTTATGCTGAAGCAACATACTGAAATTCAGCATCCTGAATTTTAATCCACAGATGAGTCAATTAGGCCTAGCTTCAACCGGGTGAAGAAGATCCATATTGGACTGGACACACGTCGACAGCTCTCTGGGCTGCATTTTGATTGGATTTCCATCGCAGCATGCAAATGAGTATGCAAATATGCCAGCTCTGCATCCTAACAGGTCAGCCTGTGAGTGCTGTGCCACTTCAGGCTGCTGCTACGGCCTGAAGCCACGGGCCGACGGGGATATTGTAGCCGACAGTGGAAATATAGACGTTTAATCTGCTGTTATGGCCCTTGGGAGGTACGCTTACTTAATTAAGGGATGACGCCAAGATTTGAACGGGAGAAAGACGACACCACACAGCCATTATTTCTGGCTGGGAACAGTATATTAGAAGGCTCTTACTTGCAACCAATTCACATAATAATTATTTATAATTAATAACATTATTATCGGGTCCTTTTATTCTTATTTTGCACTTGTTTTGTCCAGAATTGAACTACAGTTCATCCTATCCCCCATGCTTGAAACACCGCAGAGAAATTAAAATTGAAATTGTGACTATTAATTGCTACTATTAAAACACAGAAACCCAATTAGCTGTTCACTTGTAAAATCCCTGGGAAATCATTTTCAGTCCATGAAACAACATTCCAGCTACAAAACCATTAATTGTTTGCCTCAGATTGCATTAGCAATTTACCAGTATGGCAGCCAGCCAGAACAGAAAAAAAACTAAATCAAAACCAGAAAAAAGGACTACATAAATATTTTAATGTATGCCAAAGTATGATAAAATACTTCACATTCCTTAAAGGTATCACCACAGGTAAACTTATGAAAAGGACTTTAATCTGATGGAGAAATTACTGACTTGGCAGCAGTTTGCCATTTAACAAATTCTCTTATAATTATTTTGTTCTGCCCTGTGCTTGTTTAATTATAGAGAATACTTTTCCTTAACCAGTTCTAAGACTTCTAAGTCTTATTCTTCTTAGTTGGGATTAGTTCCAAGAGACCTCAGAAAATGGCTGGTGCCTGCATGCTAATTCCAAACCCTGTGACACCTCACACCAGAAAAGGCCTCACTCAGCAACGGTACCGTCACACGACGGCTGCCCTGGAGATCAGACTAACGAATTCTTGTCGCTTCCTTGGCAACCCCAGGTAGACCAATCCGCGGCGTGATTCAAGCCTGCGTCTCCAATTACAGCACAGAGGCCCTGTCATCATCGACCGGCAGGTGCTTGGGGGGAGGGGCCAGCGATGGAGGACCAGGGTGGCCTGCAGACGTTCAACAGGGTGTCGCTAAATGCTCTCTCACCCACTGCTTTTGTGGTCAACAGTTTGGTAAGAATAAAATCCCTCAAAACCCCAGCTGTTCCGTGTGATTTGCTGCATTCATATTCCAGAAGCCTGCTTACTGGCTGCAAAATTTGGCATGCATTTTAAAAAATAGTTCTGTTTCTCTGAGTTTCCCTAACACATTTATTTAGCATTTCTCAAATTTAAAATGATTATTTAGTGACCTGGAGTTGTATTCTTTAAAATGGGCCAATACACATTAACAACCATAAAATACACAACCTGCACAATCTTCCTTGATCCTTACTTCATTAAACCCTTGTATTGCCACTTACTTCTTTTTTTTACCAGCATCACAGGCCTCCTGGCATATTTAAATCACTATCTTAGCATTTCAGCATCAGGCTCTATCTGAGGCTGACACTCCCAACTCTTCATGCCTCCTACTGCTCACCCTGCTGGGGGGAGACTGAGCGCAGTGATGACAGGCTGAATTAAACCAGCAGACTCTGGCACTGGGCTTCGTTAAAGCCAGATATCAAACCCTGATTATGAATAACCTCCTTTAAGGATTGATCTTGATTCCCTTCCATTCTTGGGTGCAAGCGACTGGTCAAACTCATGAATTTCATAACATAATATTTGCAAAACCGTCTGAATACCTTTTTTTCTTTTTATGTAGTTTAAAGAATTTTTACAATAATGAAATGACATTGCAGAAAACCTGACAGGATAAACATTTCCTGATGTGGAATGTTCTCTTTATCCTCTGGCTCAATTTGGTTTCAATAAGACTACACAGGACCAAAATAAGCAAACTCAAACACATTACCTCACTTTTATGACAATATCACTCAAAAATGCAACAAACAGAAGTGAAACATCAGAAACACATATTGTCTCTGAATCTAACCACTTGTTACTGCCAATGAATTGAGATTTCAATGTGCTGTTAATATACAATAGGTTACTGTTACATATTAACTAGAAAATAAACACATTTTTGATAAGAGGAGCACAAACAATTCCATTTTTTTTCGACTAGGTGAAAATACAAATATGTATCATCTGAGATTGTGGTGTACAGGGCAAAGATGATTTTATTTACTATCAAATCAAAGGTTTGATAGTTGTCAACAACATTTTGGTTTTAGTTTGGTTTTTAACAGAAAGGAAACCATCTTCAAGGAAACTGTACTGAGTAATTCAACATAAAGAAACAAGTAAACTGCAAATCTCTGACAGCAAACTGTGGACGACTCAAAGCAGTCACCAGGCGGTCTTGTATACTCAAGTGACCCATAAAGCTTTATATTTTGTCTGAGGCAGAGAATCTACGCTCCATTTTGTGGTGAATAAAAATGGCCAACAAAACAGATGACAAAACTGAAGGAACAAACACGGATGCTGGAGGAAAAGATTTTTCACTGTATGTTATGCTATATTATGTAGTGAAGGTCCTCTAAATGTTGGCAAAGAACATTCTTATTATACGTTAATGGAACATTATTCCCGTGTTATACATTTTAACAAAGGTTCTGTGAATGTCAGCACAATAAAAGGATGTTCAGGTAATGTTGTTTGTGCAGTTTGTGTTGACAAATATTGTTTTATAATAAAATATAATTTTATGAAAGAGCTATATGTGTATACTGCCAATGAACCAACCAGCCTGTAAGCCATGACCTTTGACCTGTAAAGCGACAGTGTTACCTGCTGCCCTACCACACCCTACGTTCACTGTTATACAGTATTATTAGTCTTGGTTGTAGTTGGATAACGTTCTGGGAACATTAGGAAAACTATACACTTTGAAAGTTTCCATACGTTGACCGTAACGTTAAGTATCTAGAACGAAAAATTGTTAGTGGGGACATACTTGCTAATTGAGTTAATGCTTTATTTTCTATTTTTTCTTCAATTCTTTCTGAAATCTATAGGTGAAACAGTGACGCATCCTGAAGGAACAGTAACAAGCAGATATTCAAGGGAAAAGGATCACGGTTATCCTTTAACAGACAGATGAAAGAGAGAGAAGCGAGAAAACAAACGAGAAGGGCAGCACTTTCGGCGACAGACGGCACGGCTGCCTTTTCGCTCTCTGCAGCGCTGCAGTAAATAATAACGTATAAGATGGTTATGTGCCAACAAACAGTCCCAGTGAGGCACGAACTCTCGAGCTGCTCCCATTATAATATGTGCCTGGTTTGTGGCGGCCGACCAACGCCACAGAGCTCAATACGATATCGTGCCTAAACAGGCACTTAATCAGTCAAAACATGCTGCTCCAGAAGGTGTCAGGAGGAAAAAAGCACTTTAGCAGAGAGACACAGGGAAGCCAGCGAGCCTGACTCCCTCACCTGAAGAGGTGTTCCCCCTCCCCTCAGACATACAGCACACATGGAAAGCTACAAGCATGCTGAGAGGCATCGAGTTCATCTAGAAATCGTCAGAATGCAGCCCCGGATTTTCATTCATACAAAACTGAACTGCAGAAAACCAGGGCTGCTAATCGCAGCTCTCTTCACCTAGAATTTTTTTGCTGTCTAAATGTGTGTTTTGTTACTGTAAACCTGCAATCTGATCCATCCATCCATCCATCCATCCAGCTATCCATCATTAATGCATTTAATTTCACACCAATATCCACAACTGCATAAGCTGTTGGAAGATTAATGAGCGGACAGACCTTTGTTTTCATAGTTCATGTATTACAATATACCGAATAATTGCACACATGCGCGCTAACGGACTTCATAAAGCCGGAACCAAAGGGGCGTTTGCTGTTTTTGTCTTCTTGGCAGTACGCCAGGTCCAGTGTGACGTCAAGCTAAGGTGTGCTCTCTCATGCCCGGTGTTAAACAAGCTGAATGTCATCTAAAAGCCAGGCACTTCGGCTGGCCAGGTCCTCCATTTAGAAGGTCAACTCGACCTCCACAGAGTCTAGAGGAGCAGGACGCGATTCATCTCGGGATCCTTTATTTAATAAGAACACTGAGAGGAGAGGGCACCACGGAGAATGAACTACAAGTCAGGCAGCATATCCAGACTAAAGGTTCTGCACACCTAGAACAAGAACAAGAAATGGTCTTGGCAGCGTTTTGAGCAACATGCCAAAGGGGTTCATGGAAGGAGAGGCATTCATTCCGTTTGTGTTGACAGATTCCAAACTTCTTCCTTTGTGCTGTGCTGCGAGTTTGCGGCTATAATATCAAGCGGTATTTTCCAGTCTGGTCCTTGGGGACACTCAGACAGTCCACGCTTTTGCTTCCTTCCAGATCCCAGTATGGAGCGAAAAATGTGCACTGTATGGCAGGGATCTGGGAGGGAGCAAAAATGTGGACCGTCCATGGGTGCCCAAGGATCGGGTTGGGAAACACTAGTATAGAAGTAATGTAAGGAAAAGTACCATACCGACTAGAGGGAATGGAGAGGTTTTAGGATGGCAATGTCAAGCTAAGTCTCCGCGTCCATAGACGTCTGAAACATGCCGCAAGGATTCCATGAGTCCGGGAGAGCCGAGGGCATCGGCCATCTCGGAAAAGCGGCCCCTGAAGTCCCTCACCCTTACCGCTGACCGCGGGTAGCCTTGAGCTGAAAAGGACGTGGCTGACATCACAGGGGTGTCACGTTACAGCCACCGGTAAGTTTCACGCTGATCGGCTGGGCAGCAGCTGGAGGTACAAGCGTCCAGATAAAAATAAGAAAACAAACAGATACGGACGGCCGCCCCAACATGGCGTCCATGGAGGCCCCGCCTGGACTCAAACGACCACAGGACTGGGGCCAGATGCTGCCATGATGGGGACCTGAGGTGTCCATGAAGCACTGGACAAATTTAAGTCCATTCATGCTCTTTGACTGGTCTGGTGCTAAGATGTTCCCCTTTAGCCCAAACCACTCAGATGGAGAATTACCTGGGGCCTGTTTCACAAAGCAGGATTTCTTGCTTAGCCGGATAACTTGCCAAATTTAAGGTAGTCTGGGCTAAATAGACCTTATTTTCATCAACTTACATTTAGTCCAGACTACCTTAACTCTGGCAAGTTATCTGGCTAAGCAAGTAATCCTGCTTTGTGAAACAGGCCCCTGGTTATACCACAACCTAAACCAAATTTACTAGGATAATTAACTGAGGGCCCCCGCATATTTAACTATTATGTTATAATAAACCTTTTGACAAATCTTGGGACTTGAGCCAAATGCACTGTATTACCTGTCACAATGTCACACGTGACATTGCATCACCTGTCACCGAATCCAGGGCCTCTTATAAGCCGGTTTCAATGAACCTCCATCAGATGTTTCAGCTTCTGACACACTGGGCTGTATAGCTGGGTGTACTGACAACTCTTCGCTAATGCATGAAAACCCCATATTAAAACATATGAGAATATTTCATCCCAGCCTCTGCTGCTTAATGGGGTTTTAGAGCAGGTTGGCTGAGGAAATAATGACAGGAAGTGTGGTGAAGTGACAGAAATGTGACCCAGGGCTTTGACGTCCCACTTAAACTTCAAAAACATTAAGAAACATCATACAAACAGCACTTTCACTTTCATTTTCAGAGCGACTACATATTATAGGTCACAGCATGGCGGTGCACTGGGTAGTACTGTTACCTCACATGTCCAAGTTTGCAAAGTTTGTGGTGGTCCTCCAGGAACCTCCCACAGCTCAAGGGCATGCAAGTTAAGATAAACAGCACTTCTAAAGTGCCCATAGTTTGCGGCTGTCTGCATTTATGTGTCTTACGATAGGGTACAGAGTGCCAGTCTATCTTGTATCCTGTAGACCCCTTTGCTGCCTGGGTTAAGCTCCACACAAGCACCTTGGATGGATGGATGGATGGATAAAGTATGAGTGTCTGGTTTACATCTAGATCATCTGTCGTTATGCAGAGACACAGGTCAACATGGTTGACCGCAGGCAGCTGGTATGATCAATTTCCCCTTCCAGGTCTTAGGATACCATCTTATCGCCTGTGAACACGAGTGGCTTACAAAAACATATGGAAAAACGTCATTGCGTATTAAAAGGACCAGATTGAGAGCCAAACTCCTTTGTGTGACTGGTTAGCCTGCTAGGAACCATGCTGGATGATTGTACCTGATTTGATATCAGATGTAAAACAGAGAGATGCTTTTTTTCAGGCTCCAAATTTACAAGACTTCTCATTGTTAACACATCACTCATAACACCAGTTTCCTAGTTACATTCCTAATAATTTGACTATGCAATTTGTTTGCATATTCAAAGTACGCCATAGAAACAGAATACTAATAGAATAACCTTCCGATGACTTGTTTTCAAACAATGCTTTTCCAGTTGGAGCTATTGTAATTTGGAGATGGCCCTTAAAATATATAGCAGAGCAAGCACTGAACAAGGGTATGAAACCATGGCTATCAGTAAACTTATCTTTATGCTTACTGGGTGCAGGATGCTTGGGGGCATAGAGCTTTATTTTTATTATTTAAATAGCCATTACTTCTCATACGTTTAAAGCATAAAATTGTATAAAATTGTGTTGTTTTGTTTGACTCTTCTGCCGGCCCCTGGAGGATGGGCTCCCCCTTTGGGTCTGGTTCCTCCCAAGGTTTCTTCCTCCTAGGGAGTTTTTCCTTGCCACCGTTGCCTTTGGCTTACTCACTGGGGGGTCTTTACATGGCAGAAATGTAAAGCGCATTGAGACAATGTAATGTTGTGATAATGCGCTATATAAATAAAATTGCATTGCATATATCATATATGTGTAGAGGGCTCACCTGAATGCTACCTGAGTATCAATCTTATTTCAGTAGCATAAATTTCTTACAAATTGTTTTTGTGTAGCAACCATGGACTAATAAGGCACATATGCAATGATTCTTTCATTTTCTAAGTGTGTATTAAAATGTTACTTTCACACAGTGGGTGATGGCCTCAGGAACAGCCATTTGGCAATTTGAATCATGAGTTGCACACTTAAGCAGGGCATGTCCCTGTTGTCAGCTGTGCACAGTCTAATGTGGTGCTTATCTGAAGGGGGGGGGGGGGGTGTACAGGGATGAGTGTTTGCTTAGAAACTAAATAAATGCAAACAAGGGAAAAAAATGAGTAGGGAGCAGTCACGATTATAGTCAATGGCAAAAAGCGAACCAGCACACAGCCTTATTAATGTTGTAAAGACTTACAAACACTATAATAATTGTTCTCATGATCATAATTGGTAATATCTTTACCCTCAGTTATGCTCCATTTATGACTGGTCCGAGACTTGTGTATTATTGAGGAAAATTAAGTTAAACACCAACCCAGCACCTTGCTCCAGCAGCACCTTCGGGGACGTGAAATAATAACCGCCGGCGGGAGGTGGCGCAGTGGTTAAGACTCAAAAGAATTAAAAACCGTTAGCAAACATCCAGCAACCGACAGGTGTAACCTGTTCAAGACGCATTGTGTAACGCCTGTCTAGTAAGATGAAACCCAAGCACTGCATGACAATATTAAGAAATCATAACCTACGGTGGAAATGCATGTTATTACTGCACAATTACGTAACACTACGGAGTGCTTGTACCACCTCTGCAGTAGCGGCACGATTGCATACCCAAAAGTACATTTTTATGAAGGATCAGTTACATATTCCCCTTTTTCATGTTAGTTCCCGCAGACACCAAGACAGTCCTTTGGTAAATGGTGACAGATCTGCCGTCTGAAATCCAGATACTGGTGCTCCAACCCACCCACTACCTTCCAGATGAAAGGACCCAGCATAAATACACTTCGTATTTTTTGTCAGCGTCCGGTACTTACTAAGCTGTCCGGCAGGACCGAGTACTGGCTCTTTGCAAGCCGGCGGAGTGCCACTCTGCCTCTCGAAGTTGCCCGGGTTGGAGAAGTAATCCCGCAACCGGGGGAGCTCCCTGCCCGCTTCCAGCAGCTCCGTGTGCAGTTCCAGGGCCGTCAGGATGTACTGATCTCGCAGCAGCTGAGCCGCTATCGCATCCACAGACAGCCGAGGCTCCCCGCTCCCTCCCGCAGACACAGCCGCAGCAGCAGCACCCGGGACAGAAACACTTTCCACCCCGGGGCTCGTCCTACTGCTGGATAGGAGCGACGCCCCTGGCTCTGAATCCGTGTGCGGGGAAAGGGCTCCGATGGCCAAGCCCGGTGCGACGTCGCCCGGGCTGCGTCGTTTGTCGGGCCCATCCGTCCTCCGCTCAGCCTCCTCGTCGGAGTCACTGAGAAAAGGGTTGACGCTGCCCGCCGCCATCTTCCTACGCTGAGAAACACGGCAAGCCAGCCGCCTAGCCCGCTAATGGTATTTCCTAAGGGCTTCCTGAACGGCTGACTACCTCCGCTAGTTCGGCGAGAAGGAGAGATCTGATTGGGCCAGGGCGCAACTCCGCCTCCATGAAACGCCCACTGCCCCATCACGGAGGCATGGGAATGGATAAGGACAAGCCACAACGCATGAAATGGGCGGGGCAAATTGACAGCTCCTCTCTGAATGCCAACACGGGGAAAAAGACCGGGGATACTACCTTTATCAATTTTTAAATACCGTTAGATGTAACATTTTTTATCCTAATTGCACGTTAAAATATTTTTTTAAATATATTTTTGAATCGAATGTTTACTTGCTACTCGTGAACTTGAATATATTTGTACATATTTCCGGAATTTTAATTGATATATAGGCAGCTCTTGCTGTATACGATGTGAATAATAAAGTGCTCTTCATACATGCAGTTCAAGACTAAATACCAAGTGAACGCATCGCATGTTGTACACAGTAGAACTACAATTCCCATAGTTCATTACACTGCAGTTCAAAGGTCAAGGAATAGGGAAGTTGATGGTCAACCTGCTATGAGTAATTATCAATGGTAGGATTAATCGTTTCTCAAAAGAAAAAAAAACTGTATTTGTTCAAATTGTATTTTAATTGCTTTTTGATCGGATCATTAGTCTTCTGCCAGTTAAATGTGAATTAAGTACGCGGGCAGCGAAATTTCATTCATTCTCCAGTGAGTATTCTGTATTGCTACCAGTGACAAGCTACTGTCTTGATTGGAGTTAGCAGACAGCTTAAGTTTGAAAGGAGGCACCGCACATCTCTGAACAGGTAAGCCTTTTATTCTTTTCATAGCATCTGAATCGTTTATTCAAGGATCACCGCAAACCATTGGACACCCGTATTTTATACGTTATACAACTTTCAGGAAATTGCCCTTATTGCATGTGCTTAAGACATATTGCATTTATTGCCTTTGTGATTGATGTTTTTGGTGTGATTTCTTCTTTTTCGGTCATCGTGTTAACGATCTTATTTGTTCTTTTAATAAGATCAGAGACTTATGCAGACTGACAGTTGTGCTTTATAATGAGTTGTACCTATCTACACATATGTGCACGTTTCTTTCCAGGAACTGTCGCTGCCATGAACGTGAGAGCATTTTTCATTCTGGGGCTCGTTGTCCACGTCGTATTCTTCATCTCTATATTTGACATATACTTTACATCTCCTCTGGTCCATGGGATGACCCCGCAAAACGTTCCCCTTCCTCCTCCCGCCAAGCGCCTTGTGCTGTTTGTGGCGGACGGTCTGAAAGCAGACACCCTGTTTAAGACCGATGACACCAAAATAGACAAGGCACCTTTTATACGGTATTGCGACTCTTTGCTTTTTGCTGTGTAATGAAAGATCATTTCCAGCCTGATTCATAATACTTCAATAGTTTTCCCTCTCTCTGTACAGAAATCCCAGTAATTTTTTATGTACTTCTTTTGTAATTCTTGTGGCTTTAAGTGCCTTTAATATGAATTTTGACTTCAGCTAAATTACTCACTGGGATATCTTTTGTTTTAAGTCAGTAATTGTATTGAACCGGTACATATACCGGTCAGTAATTAAAACCAGTTCTACTGCCTAAAAACTTGTTTGAAGCCCGACTGTTAAGTAAATGAATTGAAATATGCACTCTCGATAGCTGCTGTATTAGGTTTTGTTTTCAAGAAATAAACCAGCTCTTCGGTGAATTTTAAAACTGTAGGGTAGATGACATGACTTTTGTGGCAAGAAGCTAGCAGCAGTAACGTTGCTTTTCATAATTCTTCACACTCTGCTGCCCACTAAAACCCCAGAAGGATAATGAAGGAGAGCGGGAGCTGGGGTGTGTCCCACACCCGGGTCCCCACAGAGTCACGTCCGGGTCACGTGGCGCTGATTGCGGGGTTTTACGAAGATGTTAGCGCAGTCGCTAAAGGTTAGTAAAATGACTGACAGGAGAATTTTGTTTCCTTGAGTCGAATGAAATCTGTCCAGATTGGGTTAAATGCCTGTAACAGTTTTAAATTAAGACATGGAGGCAGATTCTTCAAACATATACTGAACATGCCCAATGGGTTTTTAGATTCCAACAAAAAAAAATCTTACTTCCTCCTTCCTGTTTGGCACCCCTTTTTATCCAATCAGCATTCTCTAAACTGCAATGGTAAACATAATCGTAAGTCTCAATCAGCAAATTCTGAGCAACATTAAGATTCAAATAAGCAGATAACTGCATACATTCGACAATTTCTGATAAAAAAAAGTTATGGTAGTATAGTCAATGCAGAAGTGGAAAGTTGTGGAAATAGGTCCAGAAAATACAAATCCAGATCAAGGTTTTGTTTCAACCAACCAGTTAAGCATAAAGAGTCACATTTCACAGAGTACTCAACTGGTTGGTAGAAACAAAATCTTGGTCTGGATTTGTACTTTCTGAACCCGAACTTTCCACCTCTTAGTCAATGATTCAATGAATCATGGAAAACAACTGGTAACCTTTTGACCTCAGATGAATTGCATAGTTACTTTATATTTATTTAGCATTTTTATCTAAAATGACATACAATTGAGAAGACGGAACAGTCCCTGAGCAATGTTGAGGAGCAATGTTAGGGGCTCAACACTGAAATCACTCTACTAACCATGGGATCTGAACCAGCAACCTTCTGATTACAGGCAGTGTCCTAACCCAGTGACCCACAGACCAGGCTTCTTTCCCTGCACACTCTTGTCATTTCTGTTTTCCTCCAGGCTGGAAAGAGAACCCCGTAGAGTTTGACTCTGTGTTTAATGAAAGCCGGCACACGTGGTGCTGGGGAAGCCCGGACATCCTGCCCATGTTTGCAAAAGGTAAAGGCTTTTTAACAGATGTGGATTTTTTTTCTCTCGCTGTTCTTATTTATAACCTGTTGACAGCAGCAAGTGCATGTATGTTTCAGGTGCTAGTGGGGACCATGTTTACACGCACACATATTCTGCTGAGATGGAGGACTTTGCGTCCACAGATGCCTCGAAACTGGACACGTGGGTATTTGATGAAGTGAAGGTGCGTATGCTTGATAGTTCTTTAGTTTGCTATTGTGATTTTCATTCAAAATTCATTCAGAGCTGTCATAAAAAGAGCTTTCGTCTTCACCCGACGCATTTGATCCCCTGAATCAGGATATGACACAAACACTTAACCCCCTGTGCCCAGTGAGTGAGGGTCTCCTGTAAACTACATTGATTCTTTTTGCTGTAGGCATTTTTCAGCTCTGCAAAAGCGAACGACACCTTGCTGTCTCAGTTACGGGAGGACCGTAATGTCTTCTTTTTGCATTTGCTTGGAATAGACACGAACGGTCACGCCCATCGGCCAATGTCCAGGTTAGTGCTGCGATGGTGTGCTTTTGTGTACGCTATGTGTGCTTCGCTTGTGAAAACAGTTTGTTGCAGCGAGTCACATTTAGACAAGTGGCTGTTGCATACTGACTCGCCTGTTGTGTTGTTTTTAAATAGAGAGTATGCAGAAAATATCGAGATTGTTGACGCCGGCGTTGCAGAGATCGTTTCTATGATGGAAGACTTCTTTGAAAATGATAAAGGCACATCTTATATTTTTACCTCTGACCATGGAATGACAAACTGGGGTGAGGTCATCTTTACGTACTTATCGTCATTTAATTTTAACTATTATACACTCCTGAGCATTCAAGGACAGAGTGCCCACCAGAGAACAATGCCAAGTGTCACTCTTGCCAGTGTAATCTTGAGCTGCTTTGATGTTTACTTTATTGCTTGTTTTCATTTTATGTTGCTATTCTTTTATTGACTGTGGTGTGCATGTATGACATGGTTAGCCACTTTTATTTTTTTCAACCCCCCCAGTTAGGGATGGGCCGATCCGCTTTTTTTCAGTTCTGATCCTATTTCGATATATACAATCTCGGATACCGATTTCGATACAACAGCTGTTTTTACTTTAATATTTGAATGTGAATAATATTATTATTAATGTATCTGAACTAGTAAATACAGATAAAAATGCATACTAAAAATCTTTGTTAATAGAAACATACGTAACTTTCTGTTCAACCTCGTTTGTACATCTTGTTTTAAGCGTTTTGAGGCATTTGCAGTTCAATATCTTCCTAGGTAGGATACGCAAGTGGCAAATGCATAAAATGCTCCGCAATTTTTCTTCCACTGGCAGCAGCTTTACTTACACTGCGTTGCGATCACTGCCCCTCAAGCTGCAGCAAGTGCGCAAATCAGCACAAGCCAGCCACCCCCAAACCATCCATTGCTTTTTTTCATATAACTTGCTTTTCTTGCGTAATTGCGTGCGCTTTGTTTAGTGGGATTTTCCACTAAACGCTACTCACACCTCTCAAAACTTTTTTTTACAAAGACTGCAAATCGCTGTGCTATTAGTTGTTGTTGAAAGCATAAAATACTTCCAGATCGTCACCCTCTTATCTGATGTTCCTACTGCGAAGGGTATGCGTGTAACGTCACAGCAGGCGGAAGTCACCGCGCTCGCACCCACTGGATAGCAAAAAGTACCAAAAAAGTGAGGCAGCTTCAGTGCCGCAAAAACATATCTAAAATGGGACAGAGCTGCCGTATGATTGATTGTACAAATAGATTTAACACGAAATATGAGCTATTTTTTTTTTTAGAGATTTCCAAAACCTAATAAGTAAGTATCAGACGTGGATCGGTCATTTATGGCCGATACCGATCCGTCAAATAGGTCTGCATTGGTGCTGAATATCGCATCGGTTCATCTCTACTCCCAGTCTAAGCATGGGCGTAAATTACGGGGGGGATGGGGGGGTTGTAGCCCCCCCCCAATAAATCAAAACCCGCTAATACAACCCCCCCCAATAATCATGTTTCTCCCATAATGGGTGGAGACCTCAACCCCCCCAATGTTCCAGCCAAAGTTACACCCTTGAGTCTAAGGGAAAAGTTATAATAAATAGTGGATCACATGAAGTAAATACAATAAATGTTTTATGATCATCTTACCATAATAAATGTATATAAAATAAATATGTTTTCTTAGTGGGGGCGGCATGGTGGTGCAGTGGTTAGCACTGTTGCCTCACACCCCAGGTTTGAGTCTCCGCCTGGGTGACGTGTGTGGAGTTTGCATGTTCTCCCCATGTCATTGTGGGGTTTCCTCTGGGCACTCTGATTTCCCTCCACAATCCAAAGACATGCTGAGGATAATTGGAGTTCCTAAATTGCCCATAGGTGTGCATGTGTGAGTGAATGGTGTGTGAGTGTGCTCTGCGATAGGTTCAGGGTTGTTCCCTGCCTTGTGCCCATTGCTTCCGGGATAGGCTCCAGACCCCCTGCGACCCGGTTGGATAATGAATGAATGAATGGATGTTTTCTTAGTTACCCTGAATATGCTATCTTTGTTTGCAATATTAGGTTCTCATGGAGCCGGACACCCGTCTGAGACTCTTACCCCCTTGGTGGCCTGGGGGGCGGGGATTCGTACAGCTGAGAGGACAATCACTCAGCACTTTAATGACCACTACCTGCAAGGTAACGTGTTATGAAATCACAGACCAGCAGGTGGCGCTATGGTTAAGGAACTTGCCTTTTTAGGCTTTATATTTATTTGGCAGACACTAGAGGTGTTAGGCATATTTTAGGGGGGTTTAGCTTTTATTTAATATATTTTAAATTATTTATTATTTACTTGGGGGGGGGGGCTTTAGCTTTTATTAATTAGCTTAAGTCATGAATAGCTTTTTATATTACACATTAATATGCCATTGCCAGATTTGGTAGCTTCTTTCATAATATATTTATTGCACATATATATACGTGCAATGAATATGTGAAACAAATAGTTCAATTAGTATAAACCGTTTGCGTTGGAGAAAGGCGGAATGAATAGGCTTATTAAAGGTAATAAGGTTGATAATTTGAGTAAGTATGAGTCCTCTGGTATCTGTTATCCAAAAATCTTACTCTGGGGTGATCTAGATGCAAGCTTGGGTGGTAGTCATTTTACGTTAGCACGCCAGTCCCGCTGCTTTTGTTGCCATGAATTCATGGCAGTGAAGTGTGATTAACAGCAGGCTAAACCAGCAAAACCCAACAGGTTTTGCAGGCCATTGCAAAACAGTCCACAAGAAGTCAGCAGATTTTGCAGATTACTCTCCATTAGTGCATAGCTGGATTGACAGGCCATTTTGGTGCAGGGAAAAATAAGAGAGGTTAGCATTTGATAGATTATCAGTCTTGTTTAATGATTTTTAAAAGTAATTTGTCAGTTATTTGCCTTTATTAGAAATGTGTTTAGAACTATGCTTATAATAACATGCAATTTGACTTTCAG
>JAODJU010000033.1:13879366-13955065 GCA_026776725.1 Gnathonemus echidnorhynchus
TATTCAGATCGAGTTCCAGGTCAAACTGGTTTGTTCTACTTTCAAGAAATTCGAGTTCTAGTGAGTTCGAGAACCGAGGTACCACTGTAAGAGTATTCAACCTGTTGGGGTAGTTTGCAAACCCTGCAGACTATTTACAAGGTAATATAACTGTTACATACATGTAAATGCATGTACGGACTTGTTTCGAAATTAAAATCTCACTCCAGCCAGGTGATCAAAGTTGGTGGTTGTGATACCCCATGTAAAAAGGATACACGGACAGCCAAGCAACCTTTTCCGTTCACTGAGCACCACACACCGCTAACATGACAGGATCATGCTCTCCCAAACTCCTACACTGCTGCACCCCTTACATAATTAACCACTCTAAATTAACAAAGCCTATATTGCCATCTACAGGGCAATCCCTAGCATTACACTCCATTTACTAAGATCTTTTACTAAGATATATTTGTAAGTTGGAAAAAAATAACAGTGAATAATAATAATAAAACATAATACAGAAGTTGTGATGGGTATGTAGTCAATATATTCAAAACTAGTTTCCTTTATAACATGGAAAGAGTAACAGTAACAGTGCATGTCAGACACCACACTGATTGTGTGGTGACGATATGGTCAAATTCTAGACGCTGCTATTAAACTTTGATTTCATTTGAGGTGTCCTTATTTGTCAGATGCACAACAATAGCGTACAGTGGGCAATGAAATCTGTGATTTCAAAATGACATTGACAGATTTAGTAGTTTGATGGTTTAGGTCGATTTATGGCTCATTTATTATTGAGTGTCACAGTTCACGTTAGTATTTCCTGACTACTCTGGCAGAATACTGCAAAATAAGCCATCCACTATTATAGGCACCTTAAGCACGATGATGTTTATAGGCAAAGATGTGGGTTTACTGCAACAGTTACAGCACACATTAGCCCTGCACACTATATACACTCCATACTGCTGATGGAATTTACTGCAGTGGTGATGTGTTGCTTACACTTTTTTAGGTTCAACTTAAAAAAAAAAACTCTTTACGCAAAAAAGTACAAGTACTCAGACAACAAATGCAGTCTGGCATCTAATTTAAAAGGGCAAATTAGTGCAGAACTGCTAGGAACAGCAGTACAATATACAGCAGAGATGGCCAGTCTTATCCGCAAAGGGCCAGTGTGCATTCAGGTTTTTGGAGTAACCTATCGGTCAGCTGTTCAAACCCAGGTCTGAGCCAATCAGTCTTATAATTAGTAACGGCCCTTTCTGGCCACCCTTTATATATAGTATACATGTGTGATAAATAGTTAGAAAATGTGCATCTTTACTTTACACCTATACTTACATCTATACTTCTTGTTGTGATAAATGTGCTTAATGCCCCCAAATGTAACATTTTGTAATGCCTCTGTTTCATACTGTTCAGCGTCATCATCGGACTTTGCAACCGGAAAGACTTATTTGCATATTATTTGAGAATGCATTTAATTTGCATTGACCATTTCAGATAATTTGTGGGCACCAACTGGCAGGATTATAAGATTAGTTCTGATTTATCAAGGGTAAACTGCAGGCATACACTATATGGACAAAAGTACTGGGACCCCAGGTCATTACACCTACAAGATCGTTTATGACATCACATTCTAAATACATAGGCATCAATATGGAGCTGGTCCCCCCTTTGTAGCTAAAACAGCTGCTGTTCTTCCGCAAGGCTTTCCACAAGATCTTGATGTGTGTCTGGGGGAATTTTTGCCCATTCATCCAGAAGAGGATTTGTGAGGTCAGGCACTGATGTTGGATGTGAAGGTTTGGCTCACAGTCTCCATTCCAGTTCATCCTAAATGTGTTCGATTCAATTTATTATAATTTATTTAATTTATATGTATTTAGTTTGCACCTGGTTAAATATTAACTGCATTCCACTGGTTCTGTACTTGTACTTAGCACACTAACAATAAATTTTAATCTAATGTAATTATGGTCATTCAGAGTAATATACTGTAATAACAAATGTGTTGTACCACTGAATCGCAATGAAAGTCTCTTTATAACAAAAAACTGGGCAAATTTTATTTTATCATAGTGGCAGCAATACACTGCCATAGTTTTGGGCCTATTATTTAAAATGCTAAATTAACAGCACTGGAAGAATTTAACCAGATTATCTGAAATCTGCTTTTCCAGTCACGGGGCTCCATTTTGACGATCTATTGCAAAGCATAAAGCTCAATGCTGTACACCCCCAGTGTTGATGCTAAGAGTAACAGATGTGGATCGGCTCTCAGAGATACGTTTGTGCTTCATGTTTTCTAGCTGGACTGCTAGACACTGTGTTGACGATTCTGACATTTCGCTTCTTCATTGTGTTGTTTAAGTTTGCAACATTTATTATTTGTTTAGATAAACTGTACACATATGCAGCGAATTAATAAAATTTGTTTGCTAAGCTGGCTTAATGTCTTGGTGTAATGAATAAAAAAGAATACTGAAACAGCCTTGTTCAGATGACAAATGTTTAACTTTAAGGTTGATGAACTGGTCAGCAAAGCTGGTCCTGGCTTGTGGAGCATGTTCATCTCTGTCATCACCTTTCTCTCTCCTCAGTGTTTATGCTCAGTTCAACCTGGAGTATTTTCATTTTCAATTCATCTTCCTCCTTTAGGCATTTAAGCTTGTGTTCATGAAATTCTGCGGCCAGCTTTTTTAGTGTGGTCTTATTTTTTTGGTATTATTATTTTTTTTTCTCTAGAGACAACTTCCCCCTCAGCAGATGTGGATGGTCGACTGTCCTGTGTCTCTTCAAACCTGTTACTTCCCTCCAAATTCTCCATTATCCCTGACAGCAAGTCATTTAACTTGCCAGGTTGTCCGATGTAACCCTCTCCCTTCAGGCCATTGCAAGGTTCTTTTTAAGTTTTAACTTAATACAATTTAAGTTTTATTTTCATATTTTTCTACACCATCTGTGTAGGACGAACCGACGTGTTGTAATTTTAGCATTGTCATAACTGAGTGGAGTAACGAACATAGGAATCTTACCTGTAGTCGTGGTGCTGTCCTTTTGGTACTACAGTCCCCCCCAGAAGTGTTGGAACATCCAGGTTAATTAATTTGTTTTTGCTGAAGACATTTGTATGCGAGATCAAAAAATGAATATGAAAATTCCCAGCTTTTGTTCCCTGGTATTTACATCTAGATATGTTAAACAACATAGAACATAGCACATTTTGTATCAAACCACTCAGTTTTCAAGTGAGCAATAGTGTATTTTCATCAATATTGCATCCATTGTAAATTAATGTCCAGGTGTTATTTTTTGTTAATTCTACTGCATGCAGATTTGTATGTTTTTTTGTCTACTATAACTAGATCTCTTGACACTGTTTGCTTAGCTATAGTGTTTTTTCATACCCAGTAAAGTTTTTTGTTCTTTGTTCTCCTTCCATTGTTTTCTGTAATGTTACCTATCATGTTAACTTTTTGTGTCTTCTTTGTAGGTGCCATGGAATGGAGATGTTTTTGGAAGGCAGAGTAAACAATTCAACTAAGAATTCAACCAGATCATTATCCGAGGAGCCTTACAGGATTGCTTTAGTGACCATATACACTGTAGCACTTTTAGGAGGCAGTGTGGGAATCTGTCTCATGATCGGTGTACTAAAATCCAACTTGCGAACCATTACCACCATAGCGGTCGCCAACCTATTAGTGGTGCATTCGATTTTCCTCCTGGCAGTGCCGTTCAGAATCTATTATTATGTGAGCGACACATGGAACTTGGGTCTGAGTTTCTGCAAGATGGTCAGCCTTTTGATTCATGGCCATATGTACATCGCCTTCCTTTTCTACGCAGTCGTTCTGGGGGTCCGTTACCATACCCATATCTACGTAGTGGATGAGGTGCAGTTCTACAGGAAACTGCATGTGGTGCTGGCCAGTCTCCTCGTCTGGGCCTTGGGTTTAATCATAGGCTTCCCCGTGATCTATCTCATATTCGAGTCGAGCAAAAGTTTCACAGGAATAAAGTGCTTCAACTCTGGCATGAAATTTAAGCATAGCACTAAATTTGTGGTAATGAAATACTTAAGCAGCGCGGTCGCCATCGGCACCGTGTTCGCTCTCACCTGCTGCCAGGGGCTGATTTTGTGCCGCATCTTCCGGCAATACGGAGCCGACACACACGCTCGGCAGGAGTTTGGGGCGCAGAAAAAGAACCTGTGCTTCCTGCTGGTCGTGATACTCTGCTTCCTCCCGTACCACTTGTTTCGCTTCTACTACATTGGCCACTCTGCTGATTTTGAAAAGATAAATGAAGTGTTGCTGGGCTTGACGGCACTCAGTTGTTTAGATACCTTGATTTTCCTAGGGAGGAACAGTTTATGTATATAGTCTGAATTTCTATGTAAGGCAAAATTGGGGTTTTGCTTTTGTAACAGACTGGAAAATATATGCACATGTATGGAAATATAATTGCACAAGAGCTCTATTTTTTTTTGTTTTCTGGCACTCGGCACACCGCCTGTTGGGGTCCTAGTAGCCCCTCCTCCTCCCATTGCCTTATCAGTTAGTGACTGCCCCTCCCTTGCCCTTTTTGGAATTCTTCCGTAAGGAGGTAGGTCGGGTAACGTCAGTCAAAAAGTTACAGTCTGTGTAATATTAATTTCCAATTGTGCCATCCGTAAGTTTATTTGCCTTTATTTTATCTATATTTGTCTCTTGTACGGTATTAGTTGATTATTTTTGTAATATTAATTGTGTAAATGTATTTTTTTTGTTGTGTTTTGTTAACGGATTGTTTTAATATGCTTTGTGCAGGTGTGTCGTGTCTTATTATTTTTCTTAAATACATATGCTCCCCTTTTTGGAATTTTTCCGTAAAGAGGTGTGTCGTGTCTTATTATTTTTGTTAAATACACAATGCAGAAGTTTTCCCACCAGTTACACTTTTTTGCTGGATATTTTTCCCTACAGTTGACTGGGCCTATTCAAAATCGGAATGAGTCAGCATTGTCAAATATTCGAGAATGTGTATAAAATCAAAAAACAAATCTAAAAATCAAATAGTAAATAAGCAATTTAACATAGTATTTAGCAGCAATATAATTAGTTGTGATTCATCCATTCTTTAATAATATGTTGTTTATTCATCTTGAAGTTTACCTTTGCTGCTTTTTGTGAGCCAACCATAATTCATCATTTTTATTCTTGCACATTCATAGTGTGGTACATTTGTCAGAAATATAACAAAAATGAGTGAGGCAAACAAGAACTGAAGAAAATCCTCTTTCACTGTATGTAAATATTTTTGATTTCATACACAACGTGTCGGTGATGTATCAGCCCTGCTTTGTGTCTGTTGGCACAACTTGTGGCAACAAGTGTAAGAAAATCTGCTTATGGCTACTTTAAATTTGTAAGTTGTATTGTAAGAGCTTAACCTGAGTATTTACTGTTTGTTTGTACCCGTTCCCATAATGGGTAACAAATGATTCTAAGATATTCTAATAAAGTTCCTCAGTTGTAGATATATTTTTTAAATTGCATATGACATCATACCTTGCAACGAGCTCATCAAATAACATTAGAATGTCATTATCTAAATTGGCCAGTTCTTTTAAAAAAAAACTTGTTCAGCTCATTTACTCAGTCTAAAGTTTACCGGCACTGCCTTTGCATAAACTCAGCATGCGCCCTCTGAGCCAAACGTAATCATTTTTATTCTTGCTATTGGACTTCCTCATGGACAACATGGCACATTGGAGAGAACTTTAACAAGAGAAAGAGGGGAAAAAGCAAGTGATCAATTGGACCACTGCAATGCCTTACTGGTTGGGTGTGTCCCTGCATCGTTAAATAAACTCCAGTTGGTGCAGAATGCTGCATCAAGAGTCCTACAAGGACTAGGAAACATGTACATACCAGTCCTGTACTGGCCTCACTCCACTGGCTTCCAGTTAGGTCTCGTATGGACTACAAGGCAGTACTGCTTACCTTTAAGGCCCTGAATGGACTAGCATCAGAGTATATTAGCAGTTTCCTGGCTCCTTATACCCCTCCCCTCATTTGCTTCACTCTCAAAGGGGTGGGGGGTAATCTGGTGGTGCTTAGAGTGGAACGAACTTCATTTGGTTGCAGAACATTCAGTTACAGGGCTCCAAGGTCTACCAGCAGAGATCCAAAATTCAGATTCACTCCTGATAAGTCAAGACTAAAAGCTCACCTGCCTAGTCTGACATATGGTGACAAAGCTGATAGCTAGTTCTCAACCCCAGCTAAAGTTATAGTCTGCAGTGCAGAGCTAAGTGGGGGATCAGTGTCATTGATTTTGGATGATCTGGGTGCCCAGTGCTGTCACTCTGGCTTCACGTGGCCCATGTGTTGTTGGGGTGCTGGTGCTCAGGGATTCCTCATGTCTATGTCACCCCCCCCCCCCATCTCTCTAGCCTAGTTAAGCTGCCACAGTTGATTAGACCTGCCAGAGCCTCCTTATCTCCATACTGCACTACAAAATACCTCATATAATATCTGTCACACGGTTTGATTAATGCACTATTCAATTCTGTCTTGGACCTCCTGATGGTGGGCATTTCCCAGCCTGCCCCCCCAGTCTGACCACACATCTGCAGTCCTCACCTGCTTGCTTCTGGACCACACCACTCCTCCATCCCGTCAAAGGAAGTAGCTCCTTCATCTGCACATCCTGGCATCAGCTGGATTTTCCACATTTATACTTGGATTATACACAATTTTTATTTATAAAATGGGACTTTGCTATTTCGGACTTCCTCTGCAGGCCATTTCTTTGAGACAAAGAAATGTTGTGAAAATCCATCCATCCATCACCATAACTGCTTAATTCCAACTGGGGTTGTGGGGGTGGGGTGGGGGGGAGCCTATCCCAGGAACAATGGGCGCAGGCAAGAACAAACCCTGGGCAGGCGCCAACACACCGCAGGGCACACATACTAACAGGGCCAACTTAGAGTTGCCAATCAACCAATCGCGCACACTTTTTGGCTGTGAGAAGAATCCCCCAGCGGAAACCCACGCAAACACGGTGGGGGGGGGGGGGCTAAATGTAAGTGAAGGATGATTAAACCCATTTAGCCCAGACTACCTTAAAGCCAACAAGTTATCCGGCTAAGCAAGAAATCCTGTTTCGTGGAACACCCCCCAGATCTTCCGCCCAGCACTGTCTTCACAGATGTTATTCTGGATTAACATGGAGCAGGGGGCCATGCATGCGTGAGATGCCTCCTCATAAGTGCAACTAGGATTGTTATGCAGGGATTGTTTATTATTCCTGACAATCGCAGTAATTTATGCAATCTTGGCTGGAGCTCTGTAGAACTGACTTCTCTGCTAATATTGATATAACGAAGATCTGGCGATTGAAGCATGAAGAAGGTCATGTTTTTGTATCCTTCCCTTTTGATTATAACAAGAATCACACAGAGGCACTAGATGTCGCCATATCATCCAAATTACAGTTTCTGAGTTTACATAATGCCACACGGGTATTTTGATTCTTTTGGCCATGAACTTAACAATGGTAAAATTTGCTGTGGTTCTCAGTGTTATGGAGGCAGGAATTATATGGAGTCAAACTGTGTTAGCATAGTGCTGAAAACAAATGTGTGTACCTTGAATCACATATATACTGCAAACAAAATTAATGTACTGTATTGAGAGATTTCTTTTTTGCCAAATTTTTTGAATACAGCCTACAGCTGCAAAAAGTTAAGAGACCACTCCATGTTACTTTTTTAAAATCTACATTTTAATTTCCTGGTTTACTGTGGGTTCTGCTGGCAGAAGGCTACAGGACAGGCTCAAAATTTCTTAGATAGCAGAACACAAGAATAAGGTGAAGCAGGAGACACTGGGAACGACCAGAAACCAGCTAGGAAAAGGGCGGAGGCGACTTTCTAATTCCAAAGATGACCGTCAACTTATCTGACAGTTTCTCAAGAACCGTCTGATGACTTCAAGTGACCTTCAAAAGGAATGGGAAACATTGCAGTGCAGGTATGAAGTGCACTGCTAGGACAGTTTGTATCAGGCTCATAGAAGCAGGACTGAGTTCCCATGAAGCAAGGCAGAAGCCCTTCATTAATGAGAAACAGGGAAATACCAGGCTGCAGTTTGGTGTGTGTGTATGTGTATATATATAAAATTCACAGATGCACACCCATAAATTGAGAAATGAATGAAACAAAAATTGAGCTGTGGTCTGTTTATTTTTTTGAATTCTTGCAGAATCTCATAGAAATCTTTTACATTTTAACACAGAGTAAATCTTTTGCCAATATATGCTAAGCTAATGGTTTATATCAGAAGCATTTTCAAATTGCGGTGGTGCTTACATTACTAGAATGTTGGATGTCAATGTGTTATTTATTTATGGAATTTGTGTGTCTTCAAATATGTATTTTTTCCCTTCAGATGTTGATATAGTTGTGTGCTGTCTGTTTGATTTCCAGCCTGTTCCTAATCGTACTAGTTATCTCCGACTTGATGGCTTTGGTAAGTACCAGAGGAAATTGCTGGTTTTGATGTGGGCACTAGGTCTGTTACATCTCATTGCCCAGAAAAAATGTACTTATTTTGTTGTTGCATCACTTCTTCTTCCTGGTTAAAGATTAAGGGAGCTGGCTGGACATTGGCACCAGGTTAGTGGTCGGTGAAAATCTGTTACAAGCTTAATTCCTGTAGCTTCCTCTTTCTCAATGTTTTTTTTTCTCCCAGAGTATAGAATCTTCCTTTAGCAAAATATCCATCACATTCTTTAACTTGTTGTATCCACTTAGTTTAATTTCAATATGCAACTAATGATATAATGATATTAATTCCATATTATATTAGGATTAGGCTTCCTGTCACACAGTTCCTCCTCTCTTGTTGCAGTAGAGGTGGTCAATGTGGCCAAACTGTCATATCGTGGTGTTTTCAGTAGAATCATGACATAGTGAGCTCATTTATTAAAATGTTCATACAGTCTTATGGAAGAAGAAACACATACAGTTCTCCATGGGTGTCAATTACAGGGGGTTCTAATCCCTCCCAAATAATCAAAACAGGCTAACACACATGATTTGTTTGGTTTATTGAATTTCTGATTTTTTTGCTTTGCCCTTGTCTGTACTTTCGCTTTGGTTTATTTGCTATTTGGTTTCGATCTCTCGCCCGGCCGGTTTTTGGTTAACATCTTCGCGCGCCCCTCAGACTTTTGCCGCTTTGATCTGTGTGTATGTTCTGTGTGTGTATCAGGTGCGTAGGGAGTGATTGCCATTTTGTTTTGCTAGTTTATGTTGTATGCTGTTGTTTGGATAGGGAGTTAGGTGGAGAATTTGTAGCTTTGTTTTCTTTGCACTTAGGTAAGTTTTAGCTTTGGGTGGCGTTCGGAAGTAACAGAAACAGAAAAATATAAAAATATACCCCTTTGTCCATGTGTGTTCCCTTGTCCACCACACTCTGTTCTTCCCATGTTCCACTTCCTCTTTCCCTTTTCACTCTGTTACGCCCCAACCCTAGATGGGGCTTGTATTTTTATCAAACCATTTGGTGCACCATCTGCTGTTGTATAT
Organism: Gnathonemus echidnorhynchus; assembly: GCA_026776725.1. NCBI lineage: Eukaryota > Metazoa > Chordata > Actinopteri > Osteoglossiformes > Mormyridae > Gnathonemus > Gnathonemus echidnorhynchus. The sequence continues at coordinate 13,888,950 of JAODJU010000033.1, forward strand.
AATAACACTTGAATTCCAGCACTTGAAAATAAGACGACCCCAGTTTTTTTGATGATTTTTTTTTTTGGGAAAAATCACCATCTTCACACCAGTATGTATAGGAAAATGACAATGGCATATTGTAATGTAAAAGAAATCCAACCTTTAACATGGCTAGAGTAGCCTATCCTACGCTAATATTTAACGTGTCATACAATAATCTTTACTCCAGACACTACAGCAGGTCGCAGTTTTGTAACGTTTTTATAGATAATGCTTATTGTTTTGTCTTACCGATTGACATGCAGCCTGCACACCCTCCCTCACAATGCTGCATGGTCACATGCACATATCATGAATTCGAACCACTTTCAGTGAAGTACACGTGTGTGGTTCCTGAGTCATGCCACCTTTATCATACTGATACTGAATGCTCTAGCTCCCTCTATCGCACATACAGATATGAACTCTCATTTAACACTGCCTATCCCCCAGAAAACAAGGCTCCTCTATGTAACGTGTGATTGACAAGATGTGATTGACTGATTCTAAATTCTAAATTCATTAATGAGATTTTCAAGTCTTGGTCTTGTTTTGATCTTGGGTTGGATAAGTCTTGACCTTGTCTTGATCTTGAAACAGATGGTCTTGAACGCATCTCTGGTTTGAAAAGTATTGAGAGGAAACTTTCCAAAGATGCAAAGTTGGCTGAGGCCTATAAAGGAGAGATACAGAAGTTGGTCCAATTTGGTGTGGTGGTGAAATTAGGTATTACACATCCAGGATAGGACCTGTAATAAACAACACTGGGTCTGTAAAAACACCACAAGTGACAATATCCACAAAGTGCTGTACAATTTATTTAGTCTAAGTCACCAACCTACTATATACATAACATACACAGGTGTGTAATACAAGATGGTCATGCCACGTCTCCAGGGGCAAGCCAGGCCAAAATAACAAACAAAATCCCCAAAATACCTCCACCCAGAACACTACACTTACCTACCAAAAAGAAAGAAAAGAATAATTCATACAACTACCCTATCTCCCTGACTGCACCAAAAACAGGTACAAATAAGGTAGACAAACAAAGCAGCGCTTCCAGCAGTGATGGACAAATATACAAACAATATTTACAAATATTGTTAAGTGCCAGTCTAGGGATAGGACACCTTATCAAAGAAAGAGAGATGGCGAAAAACCTCCAACACACGACGAACAAAATAACCAGTAAAACAAAAGGTTTATTGCAAATAATATGAATAATGGCTCGTATTACAAAAGATGGAAAGATAAGACCAAATAAGGCAAAAAGCCAAAGCCATGCCTGCCTCTCACACAAGCAGCAAACGGTCATGATGACAGAATGTGACTGGGTGGAGCATCATTAATGGAAGAGCGCAGCCCTCTTCTCAAGGGAACAGCACCGCTTTATATAGCCGCGCACCCAATCACTGATGGCAGAAATAGGAACAATTAACCACCGCCGTCATTGAAATGTCCTGCAATACAACACAGTCACAGAGCAAAGCACCACAAATACACCGAGACGTAACAATATGTTCACCCTCTTTCCAGAAGAAGAAACACAATCAAATACAGAAGAAACACAATAACACAGCACAGTAACATCCATTCATCCATTTTCTATAACCACGTGTCCTATTCAGAGTCACGGGGCCTATCCTGGAGGCTATGGGCAGGGAACAACCCAGTCCATCGCAGTGCAGCACAATAACATAGTAGCACAATAACACAACACGGCAAAGCACAACAGAGAAACACAATCATAATCCGCTCTCACTCCGGGCTTCTCTTCCGGCCTTTATATCTTTCCGGGACATCCCGCAAAAGGCCTCTGGATGTCATAGTGCCCCCTGTAGTACAGGAAGGGAACAGGGAGAAGGAGAGAGAGAGAGACTACGGGGATCCATAACACTAAGACCAGAGGAGCTCAAAACAAGAAATGAGTCCTGGTTTCTTCCTCATCACTTTCCATCACAATGGCAAAAATTGAGTGGTGTTCCACTGCTCCTTTCAGTTCCATGGGGTCAGCTTAAATGATTCACTGCTCCTTGGTCCAGTCTTCGGTCCCTCACTCTTGGGAGTGCTGCTCAGATTCTGAGAGCATGCTGTGGCAATCAGTGATGACAAAAGGTCCATGTTTCATCAAGTCAACCTTTCGGCTAAGGGTGTGCCACTCCAAAGATTTGTTTGGTGTTACTCAAAGAGAGCTGAACCCCGAGATGTCATTGAATAGCAGGTGTTACCCTTTGAAGCAACCTGCAGCTTGTGCTGCACAACTTTCGCCTTGCAGAACCATGTAAGACAGCAATGTAGACAGGATGATATGAGCCTGTCTGTAGTGCAGTGTTTTTATCTCGATAACTGCTTGCGGAGTGTACCGTCTGCCTAAATATTGAATGAACTAGTGAAAAGCCTTTGGGATGCTGCTGCCTTCAGGGGGATTCGAGTTGAGGCAATGGGCCAGCAACATCCATGGTAATCACATTAATAAATACATGTAATGTATTTTTATTCTATTAAAGCTTAACAGCAACCCTTATCTCCCAAACAATATGGCCCCTTATCAGCAACACGTGGCATAAGCATGTATGATACCATGTAGACAACCCCTCACCCAATCAGAATAAGGAATACGCCCCCTCCCTCTTATGACGTCATAAGCATGTATGATACCATGTAGACAACCCCTCGCCCAATCAGAATAAGGAATACGCCCCCTCCCTCTTATGACGTCATAAACGTCATAAAAGGGTTTCTGCCATGGTTCTCTCAAGGTTCCAGGTAATATTTTTTAACCTGGTTGTTTTGGTCTTCTGTGCACAGGTAGGCCACTGACCCAAATGCCATCTTTGAGGCATCACAGAAGATATGAAGGTCCCTGCAAGCTTCTATGTTGGCCATTCTTTCTGGAACATAGGGACAAGGGAGACTTACACTTGGTATCAATTGTAGCTCATCCTCCCATTTCTTCTAAGCCTCTACCAGGGAGATGTAGATCGTCCGATCCTCTCTGCTAGCTCCACAGATGTTGTACTAGTATGTGCATTCAAGTAGTATAGTGAAGAATGAAACCTAGCAGATCATACAGGGTGGCTGCTGTTGGTGCTCTGTATACGATGGATCTGTGTCTACATGCTAGAGTGTCTGATGGACAATTCCAACAAATGTGGACTCTGGGGCATCTGTCTTATTATGCAACAGCCATATTTCAACACTGTCTGATCTTTCTTATTAGGTAAGAAAGTCCACTTCTGCAAAGCATGCAACGGTAGTCAGGCAACCCTCATCTCCCAAACCATATGGTCCCTTATCAGCAACACGTGGCATAAGCATGTATGATACCATGTAGACACAACCTCTCGACCAATCAGAATAAGGAACACGCCCCCTTTCACTTATGACGTCATAAACAGAGACTCATTAGGCTCCTCCCATGGTACCAAGTAATATTTTTTCAGGGTCATCTTTCCTTTGTCATGGCACATTCCTGAGTGGCAACCAAGACGCTGATGTTGATGCCGCACCTAGCATGATTGGCAGTGTTCAGCTGGCTCAGCTTCCAGAGAAGAATTTCGAGTTGAGTAATCTGTGAATGTGACTCTTTATACTCAACTGATTGGTTGAATAAAAACCTTGGTCTGGATTTGTACTTTCTGGAATTGAACTTTCCATCTTTGATGATTAGTTGTTTGTGGGCTCAGTACAGTGTGAGTATTGGTGGATAGGGGCATGTTTTAAAAGCACCTTGTGTTTTTTTGGAACTATTGCCAATGGTGTTTTAATCAGGCCTAATTATTGATACTCTGTTAGTGTATTCAATTCAATTCAATTCAATTTGTATAGAGCATTTTCATTACATCGTCTCAAAGCGCTTTCTATTATCCCCACCCAAAGCCCCCAATGAGCAAGTCAGAGGTAACAGTGGCAATAAAAACTCCCTAGAAGTAAGAACCATTGGAAGGAACCAGACTCAGAGGAGGAGCCCATCTTCCAGGGGCCAACAGAGGACATCAAATTAACAAGATGGAAAAATCCTAATTTACACTGTCCAAATTTTAAGATTTGAATGTCAATGCAGGAAGGTGATGGCAGGCAGGTGATGGCAGGAAGGTGATGGCAGGCAGGTGATGGCAGGCAGGTGATGGCAGGAAGGTGATGGCAGGCAGGTGATGGCAGGCAGGTGATGGCAGGCAGGTGCTGGTGCTGCTTCTGACAGCAGGATGAAAAGTAGTAGAGCAGCAGGAGAGACGTTACTGTCACGCCCCTTCTGTTTTCTCCCTAGTGTGGCTCTAACAAGCTAGGCTGTTCTGTGTCAGTCGTACCTTCTGTGATTCACTCCAGCTGCCTCTCGTTGAGCTCCCAACATATCCTTTGTATTTAAGTGCTTCTGGTTTTGTGCTCCTGAGTCCTGTCATTAAAGTCATCCCCTTGGTGTGCCTGATATCTTCCCTGTGTTAGCTTGTCCCATTTTGACCCTTCACAGTCTGTTTTTGTTTTCCCTAGTTTTGGTTTAATAAAGCCCCTTTTGTTTGATTCCCCACACCTGCCCTTGCCTCCTTCAATGCCCGAATGTGACATTTACAGGCAGAAGGACGGGCAGGCCAGAAGGATGTCACAGAAACAACCTTTTACTATATGCGCTTTACTAATAATCATTGTGATCTCTAAATTCTTGCTTCCTTTGTATCTGGCCACACACAACTTCCTTTAACAAAACTAAATACGGCATGATGATTTTGTGTGGGTTGGTATGGCGGTGCAGTGGTTAGCAATGTTGCCTCAAGCCTCTGGCATCTGGGTTCAAGTTCCTGCCATGGCAACACGTGTGGGGTTTGTATGTTCTCCTCATGTTGTCATGGGGTTTCCTCCAGGTATTCTTGTTTCCCCCGAAAGTCCAAAACAATGCAGAGTTGGAATTGGAGTTACCAAATTACCCATAGGTGTGCATGCGGCAGTGACTGGCGCGTGTGTGTGTGTGTGTGTGTGATGGGTTGGCACCCCATCCTTGTGCCCACTGGCTCTGCATCCCCTGCTACTACAGTCTGCAGTACCTACCTGCCTAAAATCAGCCACGATCATCCTAGTACCAAAGGAAAAGTACTAGGACCTGCTTCAATAGCTACTGCCCAGCTGCTCCCCCATTACCACCAAAAGTTTCATGAGACTTATCCTCTGTTACGTGCCGTAAGTGTTTGCAGGAGGTCCTGGCAGATTCTTCGGACTTCTCACCCTCGTCGCCATTCGCCAGCTGCATCTTTGCTCTTTTGCATCTTTACTGGGGATCATAACAGAAATTGGGAGCTTGTCCGGGATACCTATTTCTGTTTTGATCCCCAGTCTAGGGTTAGGGATCGCCAGAACGGGAAAGGGAGAGGGGAAGATGAGACAAGCGGGGAATAGGGAAAGGGAACACGGGACGCAAAGGGATCTTTTTTTTTTTTTTTTTTTTTTTATATTTTATTCACAGACACTTCACAGACAGTTGGTGCAACAGACTTCGGGAGTGACCCAGGCCAAAACAACAAACAAAACAGCTAACGAACACATCCTGAAACTAATCTAACCCTAAGTGTAACAAAAGGAAACAAAATAACAACACTAAACTCTGACTCCCTACCCAAACATACAGTAAACCACGTTGTGCAAGAAACAAAAGGGCAGTCACTCCGTACGCACTAAGTACACACACACACACACACACACACACACACACACAATCCAAAACACAGTGTCCAAAAGGGACGAGCAAAAGAGTAGTCAGGAGTCAGGCGAGAGATCAAAGAAACCAGGAAAGAAATCAAACCAAAGCGAAAGTACAGAAGGGTGAAATGAGAAATCAAAATCCGAAAACCAAATCCGTCATACACAAGCCATCAAAAACCAATAAGCAAACCAATAATCAAAAGCAATGAGCAGAGCTGCTGAAGTATACGAGCTGTGGCCTTTTCTTTGCAGAGACCGGAAATGACGAGCGGTGCGTCGGAGGAGTCGTGGGCGTGGTCTGGACGAGGAGGCGGAGCAAAGATGCAGCCGGCGAATGGCGACGAGGGTGAGAAGTCCGGAGAATCTGCCAGAACCTCCTGCAAACACTTACGGCACGTAACACCTCTCTCATGTTAAGTCTGCCATCCCTGCTGACCTTGATCAATAGCAGTTTTGCATATTGTGCAACGAGATCGACAGAAGATGCAGTTATCACAACTCTCCACACAGCTCTCACACACTTGGACCAGGGACACACCTATGTAAGAATGCTGTTTGTAGACTTTAGCTCAGCTTTTATTACAGTCATCCCCCACAAACTGGTTCAAAATCTGAGTAATCTGGGCTTAGGCAGTACACTCTGCACATGGTTACTGGACTTCCTGAGTAACAGACCCCAGAATGTCAGGTTGAGAGATGTCACATCATCCACTCTCATCCTGGACACTGGTACACCCCAGGAATGTGTCCTCAGCCCCCTCTTCTACTACCTCCTTACTCATGACTGCTTCCCCATCCATGCTACCGACACTATAGTCAAATTTGTTGATGATGCCACCATAGTAGGACTAATATTGGACAATAATGGGCCAATAATGAGCCTATAGGGAGGAGGTTCAGTGTCTGGCATAATGGTGCAGCCACAGTATCTTGGACTTAAATACTACAAACCAGGAAATCCTCAGGAAATCAAAGGTGCACAGAGCACCCTGTCCTTTGCGTATAGATGGGGAGGAGGCAGATAGAGAGAGCACATCTTGGATGACCTCACTTGGGCACAGACAGGAAGCAGCAGGTAGTTATTATTTTCTTATTTGAGCTTTTGTTTTCTAGTATTCAGTATTAGTCTGTTCCCTAGTCTTACTTCCTTCCCGTGGTTTGCCCTCTTGTGTTTTTGCATTTTGTGCCTTTGTAATTATTCCACTTTACTAGTGTAAGATTGTGTCCTAGTTTAAGCTTCTTAGTTCAGTGATCGTCTGTTATTAGTTTCACGTGTTGCCAGTACTTGTTAATTGTTCTACCTGTTGCCTCTGATTGGTTGATTTGCTTCATGATTCACACCTGCCCTTTGTTAGTCCTCGTTACCTGTGTATTTAAGTTCTTGCCTTAGATCGTTTTCTTGTTTGGTCATTGTGTATGTGTGTTAGAATGTTAGATATTACTCTGTGTTGCATTGTTCTGGTTTTTCCCCCTTTTCCCTAGTTCTGCACCCTCTGTTACTATTTCGATATTTTTGTAGCTAGTTCTTGTATCCCCCCCATCTGCTTTTGACCCCTCACGGTCCACATAAATATTTTGCATGTTAAAAACTCATTTGCTGCCTGTGTCACATGTTTTCATTTAAACAAATTTCACATATAGTTTGTTTATGCATAAATAGTTTAAGATGCTTATTCCTACCATATCTACATCACATGTTCTTTAAACCTTTTTGGCATCTGCTCGAGGAAAAGCAATATTCACATAAGTAATACGCCTAACTTAAGAACAAATATTTTTTAAAATGCATAAATATGCACCTTTTATGTAGAGTGACTAAAGCAAAAGTGGGACGCTGGGTAAAGTGACATTTAAGCTTTGCCCTATGTGCCATTAAAAAAAATCAACAACCAATGAAAACGAACGGTGCTAAAATATTGCTAAAACAGGGCTTGGTCTTCGCCAGCTGTTTTCAGCGGGGTGACATGTTTGTGCTCGGTGTTTCCAGAATTTTCGAATGTGAAAAAGAAAACAATTACTAATTTGAAGTAGTTGGATGTTGTAAACAAAATGTTTTATTTATGGTTTGTTTTTTTGCTCAGTAAAATATTTTGTGCAATTGAAGTATATGATGCCTCTATATAAAAACACTGTTCCACTATTGTAGAAGAGCTGTCCCACTTTACCTGAAAAAGGTCAAGAAATTAGAGGTGCCTCTCTATGCTTTATCCATTTTATAATTTTAATTCTTAAATATTTCATAGATTTTTAAAATGTCCACACACAACTGACATGCAGCTAATAGAAAAAAAACACATTCGTTTGAGCAAATTTATTACTTTCATGAGATTTTTCTAAATTATTTACCATAAAGTGTCCCACGTTTTCATAGTTCACCCTATACGGATGGCGGTATACGTGTTCATCCGAAAAACCAGAAATGCCTCTTAACTGGTTGTGCTGCAGGGTAATTAAGTACACACTAGAGTGAGTAAATCTGTTAATGAATAAATTTAAAGGGAAAATGAAAAAAAAAAACACTTGCGAAATAGCTCACAAAAAGATGACGCAGAGGCATTTTTCGCCCTGTTAGAGTGTCTTTTCCGCCTTCGTTTAATCTCGTCTTTGTCAGAAACATTTACCCTCTTGTATGCACTTCATAAAATTAGACTTTCAGTTTCGTCTCTAAAGTCTCAGACCCATGCGTGGTTTCTGTGCATTTGCTTGATGAGAAAGTTGCAAGCAAAGTGGTAGATCTACCGGTATGACGAAATGCAATAGCCTACCTTAAACACGGAATAGGGTGCGGTGGGTTTCAGTCCGCACAATCTGGGAAAAAGGTATGTTAATTGCTATATTTCATCCTCAGTGACGTTATACTGTAGCGATGTAACTTTTGTGACTTTTTTTGTATGCAAATATGTATGGTTTTGCTTAAATGACAGAGCACATTTTAGATAAACCCCTGTTAGCCTGCATACTAAAATTATGAGTTTAAAGTTTTTTTTTTTTTAAAGTTTGGTAAACTTAGACAATGGGAGATGCTGAATTGATAGCTTGTGAGTGAATTTTTTATTGGATGACATTTATAATCAAGTTTAAATTACAACATCAACCTTCACCAGTTTTTTAAACTGGCCAGTGTGCAGTTGATTGATATCTGATATAATGAAGTTCACCACTGAAAAAAAACTTATCAGCGTTTTGAGATCACTTTGAAGTATAGAAAATAGAGAGCATTTTGAAGTACACTTTAGCCTCCGTTACAAATTTAATCACGTAGTCTTAAAAGGGAACTATATGTGAGCAGGTCTTTGTGGAAATTTAGTAATATTGTAGCGCTGGCGAGATGGATCCGAGCAGCAGAGCCCAGTAAATGCGATGAGCATGCCGGGAGCGCTTGTAAATAGCCCCTGTATGTAATTGCTGTAAATGTTGATGCTTGTTCTGTGTACCCTTACTTGTGTATGTACTTCGTCCATACCCGATCCTCGCGTGTCTTAATTAGCCATTGTGTTATTATCCTACCGTGTGTGAGCCTTATTGTTTATTAATGCGTTACCTCTTCGCGTTTGCTTGCCGTCTTTCCCTCTGTGTATTGCTGCTTATTGCGGGGCTCTTTTAAGGGCTGCATATGAAGAGCAACTTCATGAAAAACAATCTCCGCTCGTCCATCACCGTTGCTGCCATAATGCCTCGGATGTACCGGATGAAAAGAAGTACCTTCTTTTCAGGCCGTTTATGACATGACATGCTGGTATTATAATTATGATATATAATCTTATGAAAAGTAATATACTGGTGGCAGTAGTGGATAGTACTGTTGCCTTACACCTTTGGGATCTGGGTTCAAATGTCTGCCAGGGTCCCATGTGTGTGGACTTTGCATGTTCTCGCCATGTTATTGTGGGGTTTCCTCCAAGCACTGCAGTTTTCCCCCCTCACAGGCCAAAAACATGCTGAGGCTAATTGGAATTACCTGTAGGTGTGAGTTTCTCAGTGAATGGTCTGTGAATGTGCCCTGCAATGGATCAGTGCCCCATCCTGGGTTGTTCCTTGCCTTGTGCCCATGGGCTTAGGATCCCCCCCCCCCCGTGACCCTGAACAGGACAACCAGTTTCAGAAAATGGACGATGGATTATATATTCACAATGAACTGATATCCCAATGTCAGGGCATTTGGGAAATCAAAAATAATCTGATGGCTGAAGGTGAGGTGACAATGGTAAAAGTTGTTGACCGGGAGTGGGGGGGTAGTGAACCATTTGGTGGGGGGGTAATCCATAGCCGTGCCCATAGTCAAATTGAAAGGCACATCTTTTTAGCATCTTTGGGTGACTGCTGCTGCTGCTTAGTTGCAAACTCAGAACTCCTTGCATCAGCAGGTACTTTTGGTTGACGGACAGATATTTTTATTGAGTAATGTATTCATTTCAGTCTGATAGGTAGCTCAGAGTTTGGATTTCAGAGTACTGTGGGAGTGAAGTCATTGTGCAAAGGAAAAAAAATTAACTATTAGTCATTTATTTAATGTTTTGTTTATGGCTGGGGAAAAAGGGAGAGGAGATGTGATCATGAACTGAAGCCTTGACTAGAGTGAAGGGAAACGTAAGTTATCATGTAATAACATTACTGCTTCAAATAAACTTTGGAATGAGGCACTTATTTGACGTTGGTTCTTCTTTGTAGGTGTCCTGGAATGGAGATGTCTTTGGAAGGCAGAGTAATGAATTCATCTAACAATTCAAGCAGACCATTATCCGAGGAGCCTTACAGGATTGCTTTAGTGACCATATACACTGTAGCACTTTTAGGAGGCAGTGTGGGAATCTGTCTCATGATCGGTGTACTAAAATCCAACTTGCAAACCATTACCACCATAGCGGTCGCCAACCTATTAGTGGTGCATTTGATTTTCCTCTTGACGGTGCCGTTCAGAATCTATTATTATGTGAGCGACACATGGAACTTGGGTCTGGGTTTCTGCAAGATGGTCAGCGGTATGATTCACGGCCATATGTACATCGCCTTCCTTTTCTACACGATCATCCTGGGGATCCGCTACCACACCTTCTGCTCAATGGGGAACGAGGTGCAGTTCTACAGGAAACTGCATGTGGTGCTGGCCAGTCTCATTGTCTGGGCCTTGGGATTACTCATAGGCTTCCCCGTGATCGATCTCATGTATGGCTCAAACAGGAACTCCACAGAAAGAAAGTGCTTCAATTTTGGCAAGGAGTTGCAGGCAAGCACTGCGGCAGCAGTACTGAATTATCTGTGCAGCGCGGTCACCATCGGCACCGTGTTCGCTCTCACCTGCTGCCAGGGGCTGATTTTGTGCCGCATCTTCCGGCAATACGGAGCCGACACACACGCTCGGCAGGAGTTTGGGGCGCAGAAAAAGAACCTGTGCTTCCTGCTGGTCGTGATACTCTGCTTCCTCCCGTACCACTTGTTTCGCTTCTACTACATTGGCCACTCTGCTGATTTTGAAAATGAGAATGAAGTGTTGTTGGGCTTGACGGCTCTCAGTTGCTTCGATACACTGATTTTTCTGGAAAGGAACAGTTTATGTGCATAGTCTGAATTGTTTATGTAAGGTGGCGTTTTTTAACTATCTGTGGGTCCCTGAGGACTGGGTTGAAAAACACTGATATAAGGGAAAACTGGTTGTTTTTTTGCTGGCTTCTTTTTAATCCCTGTAGTTGAAGTCATTAAATGGCTTAGTGTGTATGTTTCCTAAGGCAGAATATGACATCTAGTGGTCATTTTATTTATCACACATTCAGAATGGTTATTTATATGTAATGTTTAATCATTTTATTTTTTCTGACAGTTGAATACTAATTTTCATTTTAATATAATAGATGTGCCATGAAACAAATTATATTTGCAAGGTTAAACTGACCCCTTGCCGGAATACTGTGCTTTATTTCGGGCGACTTTTTTGACACTGATAGATATGAGAATGTCAAGGCACTTTGTGTATTGTGATGTCTCAGGTGGTACTTTGAATGGCAGATACGAATTTGCCACCGTATTTATCCAAGTATTACAAAAAGATTGCATTTAACTTTCTAACAGAGGTACGTGTGCGCCTAGGAGTTGGTACCCATGATCAAATGTTAATATGCAACTCCTTCGATAAGTAGGTCAGCAAACCGCATCAGCTTGCTGCAAGGTTGATAGCACAAGGCAGGCATTCAGAAGCAATTCCGAAATGAAAGTGACGCGGCAGCTCGTGCGGTGGACTTTCCCATCCCCTCTCCCCTCCCAGCTACAACACATAAAACGCGGAAGCCTAATTCGGAAATATTTGCATTTACTAAGCGCAAATCAGTGTTCCAGATAGCGCTTTGATGTCGCGAAGTGCAAGTTGTATTTTTTATTTTAATGTCTGACAAAGTCGTAAATGATATAACTCTCGCCGAAATTATTTTAATGAGGGCCGCGATTGGTAAAACTCAAAGTGTTTAATGTGTGTTGATTTGCATAAGCATTCGTCTGCCATGTCATTAAAATTTCTCATCAGCCGCTTGTCTCCCGCAGTGGTTTATTTGGAGAGCGTGAAGGAGATAAGGGCCTGTGAGATAATGAATGCCTTCTCTCTGATTTCCATCCCTCTCCTACGGATACCATTTCCGTGTCTCGTGCCCTTCTCATCCGCGATGGGCAACTAGTAAGAAAATCTCATTTATGCTGCGAAATTCGGACAGTTTAAATTTTTTTTAGTCATTCGTTTGCCATCTGCTCACACACACTCATTAGTTGTTTAACACTAACCTGGCACTTTTTAAAATATAAATAATCTCTCGAGGGCATATATGTTTTGCGAAAATTTCCTTCCGGGTAAACATTTGTTCAACACATTCTACAGTATTGCTATTTCCCAAGACAGCTTTTTCAGACTATGGGATATGTTCTCCAGTAAGTGCATGAAGTGACATAGCATCACTGTAAGATTAGCATCCCAATGTAGGTCAGTCTCATCAAAAATCATATTTATATAAAACAACTTTTATTTTGTCATGGCAGATGCGCAACAGATATGCTTTGAGAAAACTGGTGCTTAATTCTGCTCCTGCTGCTCATTAATATGTCCATAGAAATGAGAGCAGGTCTAACATGATCTTGATTATCTTGATCGCAGTCGTGTGCCAGCTACTTCAGATGGTAGGGGGGACATTATACTTTAACACCTAGACAATGAGCAGGTGACCATGTTAATGCAAAACCCAAAACTCCTTCTGCAGTTCATTATGGATGTAATCTGTGCTGCTTTGGGATAGTTTTCCATGGACTGCCAGACATCGTACACTGACTGCTGTGCTCTCTCCTCCCTAACCCAACCGTTAGATGACTGTTAGGCTTCTTGGACCCACAAAGTGCAAGCCTGGGAGGAGTTAGCTGTAGAGTGGCTGTACTCAGGACTCGTACAACAGCCCACTGCTGCCTTGGCCATTACTGCACCTATCTAGGCCCCTAGGCTATCATTCAGGAGATGACTACACAGCAGCATTTTATCAAGCGCTTTCCCTCTTATGGAGGAGATGGCAGTGAAGGAGCCTGCCAATTTTATGGAGTGTCCATGAATTTTTGGGTGCTTCTAGTCTTAATTTTAACAATGACGTCTGGGTCACTTTCCACGTGCCGTGATGCCGATCTTGCTACATGGGTGACATTACGTCACGTCCCTAATGTCACGACAGGAATTTTAACTGCTTGTACCCGTTTTCTTCATTAAGCGTCATTGAGCTGTTGATTGAATTAATCCCGTGATTAACATCATGTTAAGCTTAATTTTTTGATTAAACTGTCATATCATTATCCAGTTGCTATTAAAGATGCAAATTCAAAGGTATTAAGAATCAGATAACTTTTTTTGTTAAATAATAAGTGCCATAGTGAAAAAGATAAGGCTTCTAAACAGTTTTGATCTTGAGTATTAGAGTTTACATTGTTGTCTTCCCATTTATAAATTTTAAACAATCAACTAAACGCCTGTTGAATTTAAATGCGCTTAGTTGCAGTTCATGCACATTGTCTGACATTCTTTACAACATAATTAAACATAATCTCAGTCTTCACAGCAATGCATAATTCCATTATTGCCATTATCCTTCTACCTGTATGTCATTTCACCCTCATGGATTAATTTGTATTTTTTATTTTTATGAATATTACATGAAATGTGTTATGTCGCGTGTGTACAGTATTTGGGGGGGGGGGGGTGTTGTGCATGTTTGATTTTAAGTTTTCGTATTGTATACACTAAAGCATTTTTTGTCGTCCTTCCTCTGAGCAGGTTGCTGGAGCAGGCAAACCTTGCGAATCCATTTAAAATCGTTTATTTCTGCCGAACCATCTACAGCAGGCAGTAGGTCATTTGTAGGTCTGAATGATGTGCTGTTTGCCACACATCAAGCTACCCTGAATTTGCAGATTCTTTGGTGAGGCTGTAACAAAGTGTCAGCATGCAGGATGGTAGTTTATTTGCAGTTATTCTGACTAATTCAATTTAATATTAGTGACGTGATAATTCATGGGACCCCGGCTGTTAACCTTGGCTGTCATTCAAAAGGCAGCACCAAATGAACAGTGGCTGATCACAAATTAGGATGTCTGTGTGTGTGTGTGTTTCAACTAATGGTCACCTTATTGATGTACATACAATGATAGCACTGAGAATTTAATGCGTGTAGCCCGTTTAACTGAACACTGCAAAAATATTTTCCAATTAAATATTAATGGGTATATGAATCAAATATGGACATTATAATTTAGAGCCATCAAGTCAACGTCAGGTTCTTGGTAATATCTGATTTTCTGCCTTGGTCTACACTAAGGCCTTCCCTATAGTATATCCATCATTGTGATGAATGAGTACATCAGCTTTGTTGCTGGTCAACCCCTTCCTGTTTTACTTCAACTTTTCCAAGCATTTACTCTTTTACTATGGACCAGATCTCATTATCGTTACGAGTCATCAAGTCGGGTTTGACTCCCGGTGACCACAAGGCTGGCGTTCTGCCTGGGTCCCGATGACATCTACGTTGTTGCCATGATTGCGGGTCTTATAAAATGCTTATAAAATGTGTACATTTGGTCTTTTCTGCATGAAAATTCAGGTTTGAATTGTTTAAGAATCAATGTTTGTTTACCATGTGGTCCATGATATTCTTGGAGATCTCTGCTGACCCAAAGGGTATCAGTAGTGTCTTCATGTCCTGCCCCTTCTTTGGCAGCTTTTGCATTCAGCAAAGAAGATGCTGAATAATTTGCCATTGCCCATTTGCACAACCTTTACCACTAAATCAGGTATGTAACTGATACGGTAATGTGCAGTGCTACGATGTCGCTAGGCGACAGGAATTTTTCAGTTCCATTATAATCTTATGGGGCCACCGTTGTATATGTGGTCTGTTGGTGACTGAAATGTTGTTATGCGGTGCATTACTGTATATTTTTTTATTTATATCTTATGTCTTTATATCTACCCCATATTTACCATCTTATGTCTTAGTATGTCTTTTGTTTATATGTCATACATATGTATTTTTTATTTATTACTTTTTTGCTCTATGACCAAAGAGGAAGAATATTTCATCTCATTGTATGGTCCATGCATCACGACATTAAAGATACTTTGACTTGACTTTGACTTTATCATCTTACATGCGCTCAATTTAATTTAATCAGTTCTATCAAATCATTTAAAATGTTTAAAATGAAAATTATATGTCATTTAGAGTTTTAAGACATTTTTTGAAAAATGCAAGTACTTTTTTTTTGTAATATGAAATATACTAGTATATTGCTTCCATTCATGACAAATAACCTGAGGTGGACATTTCAGGTCCAGAAAGTAAAAATCCAGACCAAGATTTTGCTTTAACCAACTACTTATGTCCTCTGTGACTGAGACTCTTTATACTGAACTGATTGGTTGAAACAAAATCTTGGTCTGGATTTTTACTTTCTGGACCAGAAATGTCAGCTTCTGCAGATAACTATATCAAAAAAATCTGAGTTCAGGTTTTAACCTGCCATACCATCATGTCATCTGTGATGTAAAACGTCATCTATATACATATATGTATGTGTGTATAGATAAACTGCAGCCTGGTTCTTCTCTATTTCTCATTAATGAAGATTAATAGTAATTAATTAATGGTAATGCTTTATGGGAATTCAGTCCTGCTTGTAGAAGCCTGTTACAGACTGTCCTAGCAGTGCACTTCACACCTGCGCTTAATGTTTCCTGTTCCTTCTGAAGGTCACTTGACGTCATCCTACGATTCATGAGAAACTAACGGATAAGTTAACGGCCATCTCTGGCATTCCACCCTTTACCTGGCTGGTTCCTGGTCATTCCCAGTGTCTCCTGCTTCACCTTATTCTTGTGTCCTGCTGTGTTAGAAATTTTGAGCCCAGAAGCAACCTGCCGCTCATTGTAGCCTTCTGCCAGCAGAACCACAATTAAACCAGGATTTAAAAATGCAAACTAAAAAAGTATATATAGAGTGCTCTCTTCATTTTTTCCAGAGCTTTATGTAACCATCTGAAGAGGTCATGGGCTCATGACAATAGCCTCTAGGATTTTTTTTTCGATGGAAATCAAAGTTATATGCAGGTAATGAGATGCATTATATGTAAGTCATACTGCTGGACTGTAGTATGATTCTTATATCTAAATAACAGCACAAGACTGTTCACTGTGTTCTAACAGGAAGTTCAAAATGCCTGTATTTTATCACCAGGGACAAACCTAAAGGCAAACAGCAGCTATATCTATGAGCCGAACATCAATACTACCCTTCTGTATATGACCTGGGTCACAACAATATGTTAAACGGTTTTCCTTTAAACATTCACGAATTCAATCCCACCTGAAGTTCAGCTTATATTATAGTATACAAAATATTTCAGTTATTTTGTACAAGTATACCTCCATAAAATTATTATTTTGGTCCTTCAATTACAATCAGACACTCAATGCAGTGTGATAACTTGTTTGTTTTTATGTAGGATCAAATGAACTTCAGATTGTTATACAAACCGTTAATTAAAACCAAGATGTTGGAAATATTCAGTAGTCTATCATTTAGGTTAACGAGGCACTTTTATTCCCATAATTTTGTAGGGTGATCTCTGGAACTACCTCAGAAAAAAATCAGAGTGAAATACTGCAGCTGTGTAAACGACCACATTAAGCAAGTTAAGTGGGGGAAGGTGAAGTTATTTTGAGCTCTTGGGGATCTGTTTTGTTATCAGTAAGTACATTCCAGGAAAATCGATTGCATTCTGTTGTATTATATTATTTATATAAAAAGAGAGAATGGAAAATAATCTTAAGTAGAGTTTGCCGTAGGTCAAAACAAAGCATTTTGTTCTTTTTTGTTTGCTCTGTAGAGACCTTTTTTATACCAAAAATCAATTGCTGCAAACACAGTTTCAATTGCAGCAGTTAATACATTCCAAGTATGTAATATCTTTTTGTTGAACGGGGCTATGTATCTCCACTGCATTTAGCTGTGTTTAATTCACCATTCTCTATCCACAATAGGCAAATACATTTTCCTTTTGTTCTTTCAGTAATAAATTTCTTTAATGCGGCTTATGTGTAATTTAACAAAAACGGCCACACTTGTATGAATTAAAAAAACCATTTGGTTGGTGTATTCTGAACAGTACACTCTGAATACATGAATAGTAATATAATTAGATTATGAAATCAAGGTTAATTTTCTGAAAATCTTCTTTTTGAAAGAGACATGCACCGGAAAAGGTTCTGAATGAGACACTCACACCTGTATTAATGCAGAAAAGAAGGTTTATGAATTCTGTGTTTTATTCAAATGTATAGTCTTTGTTTGGGTGCTCTGAGTCAGTCAGGATTTGTTTATTTCTATATATTTTATTCAGGTTTGTTAAACCCCCCCCCCGCGCCACGACAATATCATTAACTTGAAATGCCAAAACGGACAATACAGCTTTAAGACTCAGCCTTAATATATGTGGCTCTTTTTCGAAACTTTTCGAAAAAGTTATGATGTTTTCATGAACGTTGCTTTGAGAGTTACAGAAGTCCATGCTGCGTTCTGTAAATGCTTCTCTGAAGTTTGAACAATAGCAGACTCATTAATTTAGGAAGGAAATAGTTTGCTGCAAAGGCCTCCACTGCTGATTTGTATCCAGTCAGCCAGCACTGCGTAAGGAGATGGATGACATGTCAACCTGACAAATTATAAAGCTATAACTAAGACAGTTACCTTCACACATCAGTGGTATCTCATGTATATTATGCTATTTGCATGAAGCTTTATCCTGTTTGTTTCCATAGTCAATCAGTACATTTTTTTACCGGCCAAGATAATCGTAAAGACATCCTGCAAGTGCTGATGACAAGGCCATGAGTGTGAGTAATACTGAACTTCCTTTACATGGAATGTCATTAGTTCAGCTAAGAACATAAACAGTTAAGTGGACTGGGAGATGCTTTATTGGGAATTGGGATCTGACATTTTCATTGCTTAGAACATGTTCTTTTGACACAATCAGCACAGCGCCCAGAACAAACATACCAGCGACTTGTTTCGAGAGGTTATGTCGAAGAAGGCGTGTTTCTGAATGGGAAGAGAGAGTGCGAGATGAAGAAGAGCCTTGGATTATGTAAGTCTATGAGAAGGATTTGTCTGGACTTGCAGTGAGCATGGATCCAGTGCAGCGTGGGGTGTATTTTTCACCCCCACCCCCCCATAGGGGCAATAATAAAGTAGCTGCTTAAACCAGGTTCAGCTGGAAACACGTGATGTGGGGCAGGTGGTGCATTCAAGGGGTGCTTAATGAACAGGTTTGTATCGCGGCCTGATGCTTATTTGTGTATAAACTATCGCTTTAACATTCCAGGTACACTCCTTATTTCCAGCACTCAGCTTCATGTGACAGGCCAGTATTAAGCACTGACAGGCTGACACTGTGCTCAGTAGGGTGGGAAGAATAATTGTTTCCTTTTTTTTCCCTTTGTGCTGGAAGAAAGGACACCACTGCCCAGAATGCCAATGACGGTGAGAGTGTTTAAAACGTCCTGCTTCTGGAGTAATCTGCCGCGATTGGGTAGCAGTTAGGGGGCATTGTCTATTTTGCCCAGCTCTGTAGCCTTTTGTTCAGCCTGGCTTCTTTGCCTGGGCATTGCACATGATCCAGAATAGTGACATCTCACCATGCAATGAGTTGATTTTTATTTTCTGTCTGTCCATCCATCCATCCATCCATGGTTTGTGTTTTCAAAGTGGCTTGTCGCACAGATATCTGCTTTGTAGTTTAATGTGTCAGTGGTCTCCTGTTGTCACCCCCAGCACTACTTAAGACTGAGAGCTAGAACTAACCAGCAGATGTCACCAAAATCCTGTGATATGTGAGGTTTTTTTTTTTTGTTTCTATGATCCCATTAGAACAAGATTTGAAAACAAACCTCGGAATACTTCCTGTTGTGTCCACTTATGTGCATTTGGTTTCTGTACCATCCTACTTTATGTACCGAAGGCTTTCCTACCTCCATAAATATGCATTTTTTAATGTTCCTTAAGATATCCCATGACCATTCACTGTTTCCCTTAGATGCGGAGAGGTTTTTTTTTCAATATTAAAGATTTTTTAATAGTTAGAAGGATCTTAGATATAGAACCGTAAACACAAAAGCAACAAATTATTTATTATATCTTACATGTGGCCTAACTTAAAACTCAACAGTTAATTCACGGAGACATGAACCACCAGCCTCAGCTCTATGTAGGATTCATACAAGTTTTGTTTGCAATAAAGGCCACATCTTTTCTCTTTATTTCGATTTGGGAAATCACATGCTATCAGTGAAAGTGCAGTTTATGCTTAATGTCATTATGTCAGGCCATGAACCAATTCACCATTTAGCAAGGAGCTTAAGGACAAAGATTGTTCCCCGTAAAATTTCACACATGCATTTACCCATAATGCACCAATCTGTGCAGCAGATCAGTTACATTTTTTTTCTTTTATATAGACGCCTATTCCAGATGCTATTCAAGCCTAGATTAACTTACACTTCCACCCATTACTTTATGGCCTCACATCAAGCAAGATTTTAGGACGAGAGAAAAACAAATAAACAAGCAAACAAATAAGAAACTGACCAACAATTTCAGCTATTTCTTGTACACAACACACCATCCTCCTTTGAGACTTTTTCCCCCGATCATGCACCAGACCAATGCTGAGTGTGCTGCTGAAACTGGTCCTCAGTGGCAGCACAAACTTTCCCCGTAATGTTGCGCACCGGAGAAAACGTTTGTGAAATGTGCTCAGTTCAAATTAAATTGATTCAGTGCACAGTAATCTTTCTCTACTAAATGTGTCACTTTTTGCAATTGTTCCCTAATATCCTTTACAGCTTCAATATAAGATTCGTGTTTTCTATGCTGCCACAGATTCAGTAACCTACTGAATTATTCACTGAGGCATAACCTTGAGATAAGTTAAGTTAAAAAGACCTTGATTATAACAGGAAGTCAAAGTTCTAAAATCATTCTCCTTCAGAGGACGTTTCTTTATGTAGAAAGTTGAAGAATAATTATGAAATACACACAAATAGGAACTTAGAATGAATAACAGTGTACAGTGCTTCCCTTGTGCATGCAAGGAATGCTCCTCTAATTTATGTATGAAATAATGATATTTTGGGCAAAAGGTAAATAAAGTCCAAGTCCATTTATTTGAATATGTGCCCAAAAGTGAAAAAAATGTGACAAATGTGATGCTTTATGATGTAAATGTTTCCAGATATACCAAGGTGTTGTGCACTGTTAGCTTACGCAGAGAAGAAAAAGTAAAAGAAATGGCCGTGAGGCGTGCGGCCCTTGGTTTTGATAGCAAACTGACCTTAGTCTCTGTTTCGATGCACTATCAGAAACTATCTGCTAATTTCCCATAGAAATCTGGTGCCATTGTGCTTTTTCTCCTCATTTAAAGTATTATTCAGCCCCATAAGTGCAGAGGTCCATACCATAATTGAGCTCACCAGTTTATCCCAGAATCTTCCTCTTGGGTAAAATCTGGCACTCCATGTTCTGATGTTCTGCTAAGCTCTTCTTCTAGAAGTGCTACAAACTTCCCTTGTCATCTGTGTTTTTATGTCTGGAATAATCTTATTACACTCCAGATGAAGGCTGGTAGAAATATATAAATGTTTAAATGATCGTTGGACTGGTTTATCTAGTAGAGGAATCTGTTCTTCTGTATTCTTTACAGATACACCATCCATCTTTTCTGTAGATACATCCATTTTCTACTTCCCCTCTTTGCCTGAGCTATGGGGTGAGATCCAGGTTTTCAGTTCCACTAGTTTGCGGAAGTTTCCACAGTGTCTAGTCAAACTGTTGACATCATGAGCCGAAACTTCATTACCAAAGTCAAATTTTAATGAATGAATAATCATGGCGAGTTTTGAAACTGCAGCCAGAAAACCCATTAAAACACCTGAAAAGAGTTAATTGAAATGATACAGCGCAGGCAATGATAATATTCCTTACATTTGTTTATCAGAGAATAAGAAAAATCATGATGGTAAATTACAGCAGATTACATCAGATATATTTCATCTTCGAAATTGCTGCAGACGATTGGAAATGCGACGGCACGTCTGCACCTTCTCTCCGGGCGCTTTTGAAAAGTTCTCGATACACCAGCATTAACTTCCTGTAACACCCCGCCCACACTCACCGAAGATTGAAAGGGGCGGTCCGTCGCATTAGCAAGCTCGCAATGACATAAGGCTGCATATCCATTGTCGTCCAGTTGTTCAGCTTAGTCACCTCCACGCAATCTCGAGTGCAAGGAAGGCGCTTTCGTTATACTCCATCCACTCGTGGCTTTATATATTTATTTTATTTTTTTTTTTTTATAAGTGTTCACCCCAGAACTCTGATCAGCATCTTTGCTTTCATCAGCCTAATGCACCCCTGTCCCCCCCTACTTTTAATCTCGCGTGGCTTTCGCTCTCTTACATAATTTCATTTCCTTAATCGTTTTTAATAATGGTTCCTTCTTGGTGGCCTGTCGCAATGATCTTTTTAATATTGTAAATCTTCTGCTCTTGCCTTTCAGATGCCCTGCTCCACCCCCCCCTTTTTAAGACATGAAAAGGGAGTTTGAGATCAACGCCCTTTGTCCAGTTGGACATCTCGGCCTGTCTTGCGTGAACGGACAGGTGAGGTACGAACACTCATCAGAAAAGTAGTGGAACATCTTGTCTCACTAAAGGGTTTTTGTGTTATATAAACATGTATGTCTCTCACTGGCTTGATTAAATTGCAAGGTACAATGCAAAATTAATGGTTTTATTTTCAGTAAAAGAATACTTTAATCATGCAATTACAATAAGAGCCTTGTTAATATTCAGAACTTCTCCACAATCTTCCACTCAGGTGAATTAAGTCACTCAAGTAAACTTGACTGATCCGTCGCCCATTGTGCTGTGAAACTTCTCCACATCGCTTCTTTCAATTTCGTTTCTGTGCACCTTTGATGGGCACCATCCAGTTAAGTGGCCTCCATGAACACCCGTGCCGATATCTTGCCTTCAAAAATATGTATGTATGGCATTGTCTTCTCTCAAACTGTGAATTACCTCCCCTCATCAGCATAAACTATTAATGCTGATTTTCTGCTTTGAATGTAGTTCCTTTCACATGCCTCGGTACAGCTGGGATTGTTGAATCTTTAATACCAGCCAGTGCTGTTGTTGATACTAGATGGATTCTCTGTGAAGTCTTCTCTGTGACTCCATAATCTGTATTTGGATACCACCAAATGATTTTTTTTCCCTTTCCAGCTGATATATTCCATAAAATCTTCCAAGGTAGGGTCTCACTGGCAATTAGTGATGCAGGTGTGATATGAGTAGAGATGAGCTTATGAACAGAAGGTTGCATGTTCTAGTCCTTGAAGGAACCTAGTTGTCCTCATGGGAGGAATACTTTGCTTCACTTGCTTTGCAGGATATCAAACTAGTTGCAAGCAACTTTAATTATTTTTGATAATGCATAGTAATTCAAGATCTTAAATACACACATTGTTGTCCAGTGAGACTTTTGCACACAACATCTGGCAACCCAACAGTAGCAATGTGTTATACAGCTAGCATTCAACCGTTCAATTTAACTCGCGTTTCTCTTGAACTGTGTACATCTAGACCATGGTATATTTGTTTGGCATGTCCAGTAGAAACATTGCAGCAGGCTTAGCTGATACATGTTAATATTATTCAGATTTTTACAGTATTTCTGCTAATGGCCATTTTAAATATTCTCAAATTATGACAGTTTAAACAATTGGATGCACAGATGCTATATCGTGTTTGTCAGCTATGAACATTTTTAACTGTTTACTGTCTTCCCCAGCTTAGTCAAGACACACCCCAGGTCTCTGAATATAGGGTTGCTGGTATAAATTAATTCCACAGCTAGTCTGTGAATAATGAACAATACCTCTGAGATGTGCGATTAATTATCAGGGAATGCTTTCACTACAAACCCTAAATATGTGAAAGATGTCTGATGGAAGCCATTCAGGCCTTTGGTACTTTTAAGGACAAGTGAAGGAATTCTATGCTCTGAAGTAATAAGAATGCACATTACCTAGTTTTGAAGATGCATTATTCACTTTTCATTTAGGGCACAATGCATTTTTCTGTCCATTTTGTTATAGTAAACAGTTTGAGGATAGTAATTGTTACTGAATTTAAATTTTGATAGTACACTCCATTATTATTTGAATATCATCCTTCCATCCATCCATCCATCCATCCATTTTACATATGGCTTATCCAGTCAGGTCTGAGCCTTCCCCAGGAGGCACTGGGACACTCTGCACTGGATGTTGCCATATTGTTCATATTGTTGATTTGTCTCACAGACTTGGCAAAAAGTTTTATGAAGTATTCAGAGAAATGTCTTGTCTCTTCACGTCAGTACGACGGTGTCTCCTTTCATGGATTTCAATGTCTGTAAACTCAGCAGAATTATAAATGTAATAAAACTTGGATTCCGTTATACACAAAAAAAAAAAAAAAAAAAACTTAGACTTGACAAAATCATGCACCGCAACAGCCATTTGTGATGAGGTCTGACTTGAGATAAAATTGCTGATGGCATTTTTAAAATCTCCAACAGTGATGGCGTGTTTTGCAGTAGCGCTCTATTCACCGACCAGCCATATTGTACAATAACATTTGCAAAGTTCATTTGGTCACGAAGCTACAGTGCGCACTCTTTTGACCTTTATAAGAATACGCACTGTCAGTCTTGGGCTAACAGACTCTGATAGCCTTGGTCAATTCTGTTGCTCTGATGTGTACTCAAAGGGTCCCCCAGCTGTTTAAAATCTCTCCTTAGACGGGAGGCTTCGAGTTTCCAGCCGAGGGTCTCAAATTAAAATACGTAGTGAGAGCGGCTGGTGTCTGCGACAGCGCTTTATTGGGCCGGGTAGATAATTACACCACGGCTGTCACCGTGGCATCTGTATGGAACTGCAGCGTTTCTGGGTAATGCTGCAGTTAAGAAGAAATTAACGGCAGGTACAGGGAATCTGAAAATGATAAAGAAAAAAGAAAATAAACAAAAATCCCTGTAACCGGTTAGCTCACTTCCTTTGGAAGTTTATGTTTATAATTCAAATTTGGTGTTAAAACATTGGGTTGGGGGATGCAACTTCATTAAGACATTTTTGCTTAGAGGAACACGTAGAAATATTTGTTAAGCAACATTTCAGCTTGACTGCCGGTCGGTTTCAACAGAATGGTAATTTCAGGGGAAAAAAGGCAGCACAAAGGGAATAGGTTAAAGGTTGATGCAGGTTAAAGTGATTTGCATAACTGTTCCGCCAGTTAAATTACAGCTTGTTGTGGCGCCGGGCGCAGTCCCCTCCTCGTTTGGGTTTAAATTATGGGCAGAGGATCGCAGTGGCAGGGGCTCCCTGCATTGTGGAGGTCGACTCCCAGGCTTCATGGCGGCGAGCTGTCCAATGGGATTAGCGTAAGCCTCCGCAGCCTGCCTGCCGGCAGCTGATCAGAAATTCATATCCCTGGATGTTAGATTGCTCTCTTCATTCTGTCCTTGTGGCTGCCGGGATTGTTGTCATGGTGTTGGGCGAGGAAAAAAAGAGAGAGAGAGAGAGAAAAAAATTGCATTTTGCAGTCCAAATTTCACTGTCCAGCACATAATCAGAAAAGAAGGTGGATGAATGGTAATTCGGCCTGTCAAAAATTAAAAATTGCTCTGCCAGGGTCGTGCATTCATTGGAGATGCCTTGGTCAGGGCAGCAGGAAAATATATTGTAATATCTGCAATGGCTGAATTGCTCTCACTCTCTATCATTTCATTTTTTTCATCCCCACTGATAAAGTGCAATTCTGCAAATTTTCTTTCCATTTTTTTATGCAGAAAGGTAATGACTCCCAGACTCTCCTCTGTGATCCGAGGTAAGGTTCTAGAAGCTTGGGAGTCGCCACCAAATCGCAAGGATATCTGGGAGATCGTTTCAAGGGCACGTTGAATTAATCACAGGGGGCTTGGCAGGCGGGAGGTCATCAGACGGCCTCTGAGCATCATTTTGGGTCACGCGTCTCAAGGCGACGCCCGCGCGTGTACCCTACTGTAATATCTCCTTTCCGGCTTGCCTGTCCGAGTCCGAAAGGATGCACACGCACACGCTCATGCACACACTCACACACATGCACACGCAAACACACACAGACACAGACACACACACAGACACACACACACACACACACACACAGTGAATAAGGCGGTTGAAAGGAAGGATTCTCTCTGGTAAATATATCCAAGCCTTTGCTGTGTTTCCTCTTTAATGTCCTGTCACGTCTCTGATTATGCTCTGTCGCGAGATGCATGCCACATCTTTGTTTTTCTCGTTTCGTCATCAAAACATCCATCATTTTTTCTCAGCCATCACAAAAGCCATCTTGGCGGGGTGCAGTCAGTTATCAGGGATGTTCTTTGTGTTTTAAACTGGTTTTTACCGGTTAAGGTGAATTTTTGTAATGTCATGCTTGGCCTGTTTTATCACAAAGGGGATGATTACCCTGTAAAGATGCCTTGTTATACACCTCAGGCTAATCCGGGCTGGCTAATTCTCCCTTTTTTGAGCAGTTAACATGTTCGGGGGGTGGGGGGGCATTTTGACATTCAGGCAGTGCAGACTTAATAGTCGCAACCTCAGGTTTCTTCTGCTCGGGTCGTCCATCATCTTTAATCATGCAAAGGGAATTTCCCTATCAACGCCTCCTATTGGAGGGAAAGAGATTTACATAATATGAGTGACGCAGAGGAAATGTTCATCAAGCGATGTAGCCTGCAAATATGGGGAACAGGAACGTGGTAGAAAAGGAATGATTTTTTTTTTTCCCTGTTATTGTCATTCTCAGCTTGTCTCTTAATGGCTGTCCTGTCTTAATGACCTAGTCACTTTTCAGTCATACAGACATTTTCTGCATTTCCCTAGGTCTAAGATTTTTGGTTTTTGAAGACGTATTTTATCGTGCTAATATAATTCAAATAGCTAAAAGAGAAAAATGATTCACATACTACTGTTTTCCTTTTGCACAATGGTAGAGATTCTAATGCTATGTGCATGCTGAATGATACAAAGGATTGTCATGAATATTGTATGAGAAAGGGGAATGATATCTGGAATTGCTATTCAGTGTTCTCCGTAAAAAAAACAGTGTATTGTCAGTGCACAATTATTTTACTGAAATCAGCACGTGGGATTTCTGAAATGTCTTTCCATTGTTTTATTTTGATAGCTCTTGAGAAATACTTTCATTTCCTAAAATTGTTTCTACTGGTGATGTTGCAGGCATTTTAACAACGGAAAATAGTGTGCTTCCGTCTGCCAGTGTCTTTCCAGGGCTTCAAGTGGGTGTCGATATTACACTGAATTAATTTTATGTATACGCAGACTGTTCATATAGGGGTGAAAAAATATCCAATATTTTGCATGACAAAGTCAAATAGGTAAAGTTATATGACCAGGGTTCCTTTTTTGCAGAGCCCACAAGGCAAAATTATACAAACCTTTCAAATATGTAAATATTTTCCTGACTCCACATCTGCCGTAATAACATCTGCTTTTGTTTTTGATAGGACACAACCATACGAGGTGTCTTTTTTATCCTTTTTGAAGCCCATTTGGAAATATTTTAACTGAAAACAGATGTCAGAAAAATATAAAAATCCAACTTAACAGTTAATTGTGGACAACTGTGCATATCAGTTTTGGCAAAACTATGTCTTTGCTCTGAAATTACATTATGGGCTACATATGTGAAGCATGTAAAGACATTTGTTCATGTGTATATGTAAACAAAAACATACATGATTCAGAAAGGAATCCGTACTAAATTCACTTACTAAAAAAATCTGTAATGAAATTAACATGGATGGTATGTTCTAGTATACTTTGAAATTGGTTTCTAAGGTCAATGATTTCTATTGGGGTTTTTTCCCCCTACTAGGAAAATTGTCAGTATTTCATTTTTTTTTTTAACGTAACTCGTGTTTGGTCACCAGCTGTACACTGTAATTTAAAACGCAAAGGTAGAAGAAGAAATAAAAAACACGTTTCTTTTTCTGCGGGCAGCTGACGCGAAGCTAATGAAACCAGGGTGTGAGACTTCGGTGTGCACTTTCGTACACTTTAATAACAGTATGGTGTACGTTTTGGCTGCCCCCCCCCCCTACACACACACACACACACCCTATACTCAGTTTACACTCAGCCTTGGGGTCCCCCCCATGTGCGAGTGTGGAAACTCAAAACGGGAACGTAGCCATGCGGAGTTAAATGCCGAAAATGCTCCAGATGACCACTGATTATTGAAAACCCTCCTGTGATCCCCGCAAATGTTTCCGGGGCCTTCTCTAACACGGCTTTGAATGTTATTTTCATTCCAAGACACTTCTACACTTTATGATTTTTTTTTTTCCAGTAGCTAAACCTTTCATTTCTACTGAATCGTGACTGAAATGCATCATGAAATCACATTACGTCTTAATATAAGAAAATGTGACAGCAGTGTGCTTTTTATATATTATTCCATTACATCAGGGCAGAAAACCCATAGGTTCATTAGGTGGCTATTGTAGCGCTCTCTCTCTCCATTGTCAGCCACTGTTTATGGTCATAAACATAAAGCTTTTTGGCCTTTTCGATAGTACTTTTTTAATTCCATAGTATTATAGCATAGATATTATATGTGGATTTATAAAAAATTATGCTAGTTCTTGGTCAATACTCTGTAATTTCTACATATGCAGAGAGGATCAAATGT
Organism: Gnathonemus echidnorhynchus; assembly: GCA_026776725.1. Classification (NCBI taxonomy): domain Eukaryota; kingdom Metazoa; phylum Chordata; class Actinopteri; order Osteoglossiformes; family Mormyridae; genus Gnathonemus; species Gnathonemus echidnorhynchus. Next base: position 13,917,028 of record JAODJU010000033.1, read on the forward strand.
GTAATAATGCGTTCAGTATAGGGCACAAGGTAGGGGTACATTTATACCTTCTGTTACCTGGGATAGACTCCAGCCTCCCTGGTGACTCTGTCTAGGATAAGTGGTTGGAAGATGGATAGATGCTTGAAATGCATACAGTATACTCTGATGCTTATGAAGCGTAAGGTTGATTGACTTATTTCTTCATACCTCCAATAGGTGTCAGTATTTCCTTGATCATACAGGTCATTCCGCATATATTCTTCCCAAGAAATTAGTTAGGATGAGCATTGGAATTATTATGTACAATCTAGGAATATTATTATAAAATATTGTAGGCAGGATGTTTTAGGTGCATTTACAGAGAGCATTAAAGTGACAACCTGACATGCTGCTTAAAACATGTGCATTATTGTCGAATGCATTTCTGACTTCATAGCATAAATATTCATTATACTGAACGTCCACAAAATTCAGTCACCTCTCTCCACAGTAAGGGCAAAGAATGAAAGCAAGGCAGTCAGAAAATGTTCCTTTCTGTGGCCAGTCTGCTTATTGCATTATATCAGCAAAATATCAAGAAACCGCAAAATAATTAAAATTTTCCAAGAAAAAAAATACTCAGAAAGATAACATTTGATTACAATCATTCAGCAGACACTCTGCACTATGAAATCCATTCCTAATTTTATGAGTTTTGGCTGTAACAAGACTGACCCCTTACTTTGATATATAATATTCTTAATATCCAGATTAAAAATTCTTTAATCTGTTCTGCGACATGTGAAATTATTTTTTGCAATCAAGTGAAATGTCCTGATTCGAGGCTGATCACTGTTTAGTTTCTGAATCCTGAGCCACACAGATGCCCCGCTTTTCTGATCGACATGCAATTAGGGAGTGAAATGCAAGAAAAGGGCCCCTTTATATGGTCATAGCACTTACTGAAGCTGGGAGATTAAACGCAGGCCATATTAGAATGGATTTAAAGCGAACACGCTGGGACAAAAGATTTGAAAGGTCCTCAACAGGCAGTGTATTAATACAAATACGCATGTCACCATTTGCATAATAAAATATATTACAATGTATGGATGATGAATGCAGTTACTTAGACTCCTGGAATGGCCATATTGCTCTAGGTGCAGTTTTTAGGAAGACTGGAGAAAAAAATGTCAACCCTCCAGTCTCATTTATTTTTCTGTTTTTTGCTTGTTTCAAGAGCAGGACATGTGATTCTGGGTTATCTTATTTTGAAAGCAGACAGCTTGTTCCAGGATTGGAAGAAATGTTTTTGCAGGCCTCTCAGGGTGTGTTTGTAATTGTGTTTGCAACTGTGTTTTAAACTGTGTGTTTGTAACTATCTTTGTAACAGACCTCGCCAACGTGCGGTTAACACAAGCAATCACAGCACAAAAAAATGAAAGCTCATTTAACAAAACGTTTCACATAGGAACATGTGTGCACAAACGCATGGTTGCTTTTAAAAGGATCATTTTAAATATGATTATTATTTATCTAATAGTTTTTCTGTATACAGATATACAGGTGTTTTACTAAAGAAATAAACTCAGCAGTGACCTTCTGGGAATTAGAATAAGACTTCAGATTTAGAATTCTATATATGTGTGTGTGTGTGTGTGTATATATATACTGTATACACACACACACATGCATACATACATACATATTCTATATATAAACACACATAAATATAAAACAATCACTATATATGAGAGAGAGGGGGAGAGAGAGAGGGAGTAGACCTGCTTACACATACAGAATGTTTTCTTTCATGGTGAATGCAAACATGCCATGTTATGTTTGTGAAGTTGTTGTCCTTCTATTAGCAGTGCTGCTAGTTAGTTACAAAAGTGAAGTCAAAATCTACTGCAGCCCCCCGTTTCTGAGGAATCAGGCAAATAAGGTCAATAGGGCTATTATGCTGATAGAGGTAACACTAGACATGCCTGGCACTGCGTTTCTTTAAGTAAACTGATAAGAAGTACCTTGATGTCGTACATAGCAAATTGGAACTGAAGATTGCTTTCTTGCAGACTTTATCTTAAAGCAGTAAAACAAGTAGCTACGACTACAACTACGGCTATTGATTTTGTAATTTCAGCAAATTAAGAACAAGACAGGAAACCTATTAAACCTTCTTGTGATTGCCACCGGTACGTTTTTTGGTGATGTTGGGGTTGACATTTAAATTAGACCCCTGGCCTTGTTAAGACCACTGACTGCATCTCAGAAAGAACATTCTTATTTATTCAGGTGAATTAAAGCAATATATTTTCACTGATACTGGGATATTGCTCACTGTGAGCAAAAAAATAATTCATCATACATGATATATATCCTGGTTGTATGTTTCTCCATTGAAATTTAATAAATGGCACATTCTTTTTTGCCTGCCTCAGAATTTGGTAATAAAGGAACGAAAACCAGCTGTACAGCAATAATATCTGTCGCAATATTAAGAGTAATGATAAAATAAGCATTTCTATAACAAGGATTAGTAGGTTGTATGATTAAATTATATTTTGTAATATGGAGTAAAATAAAGCCAATATGCGATTACATGGGGGCTGAAAAGCCTACGACATTTTAGGATTATTCGTACTAATTTACTAAATGAAATAAAACATTAAATAAAACAACCAAGAATCGTTTTCCCTTATTTCCCTTGCTCTTTTAAACATTTATATAGCCAAACAAATGACAATAGTGATCCACTGAAATAAGTTTAAGGGTTAATTAAGACGTCTTCATTAAAAAATACATATATACACCAATAAGGTTCATTACCAAAAACATGATTGTAAGGTATTGCTTGCATTGTACAATCTACAGTTCTGAAAAAATATATTTTTCTTCGTAAATATTTGTAGCTAATATTTGTAGCCATTTGATTTTTTTGTTCCCATGGGATTATATACCAACCATCATGTTTGTGACTTATTTATAAAGAGTGATACTCAAACACATACACTACAACATAGCAAATCATACAACATAACAAAACAGCAGAACAAATAGCGAAAAGAAGGCAATATTTTGTGTAAAATTGTCCTGTTACACCAAATTTCTACAAAGACTTGATGTGGGAATGGCTTTAATGTAACACCAACCAATACTGCAGTTTATCTGTAGAAGTGCAAATGAATTATTATTTTATGCATAGAAGTGCAATTCTGAATTGTAGGTTTAATGTGAGCATGGTGCATTTTTTAGAGAAGCATTTAATGTGTGGGAAAATCTCAAGCTAATTCATTGATAGCCCCTTGGAAATTATGGCTGCTAATTGTTAGGTAATTAACACGGTTCTGCAATTATGTTGGCCTTAGGGGGTGATTAATGTTTCAACATGTCATATTAGCAGAAAATTGGCTCCAAAAGCTTGTCCTTTACGAAGGATTTGGTGACAGATGGCCAATTGTCAACAGCAGAAATGTTTTGTTTTCCTGCAGTTCAGAATGTGCCAGGAGAATTCCTTTTTGAATCAGTGTAATTAATGAAATGCTAATACACCGTAATTATTTACGTTACATGCTGAATGGAGACATCAAGTGTCTCTGTTGAGATCCCTTTTTCATTCAAAAATTGCTTGGCATAAAAGGTTCTTTTTTAGCTGAATCTTGCCTTTATTACAACATTAGTGCATTTAATGAAAATCACATTTTTTTAGCCTTTAAGAAATTATCAAATGATGTCATCCAATATATACCGCTACAAGCATTCTTTATACTAGCTTGTTTCCTTTTTTTTAAATGAAGTGTCTGACGCATAAAATGATGGCAAAAGACTGAGTGACAGATGCACATTGTGGCTGGACCTTCATTTCAGATCCTCTGCCTTCAATATACCTGCACTGTTAATATTAATGCCAACAGGTTCGCAGAATCAAATGGGTAATATTGCCTTACCTTTGGTAAATATATTTAGCTTTTATTTATTATGCCTTTGATTGTTGGGTTCCTTTGTTCTTTTAAAGGTCAGCAATGACTGAAAACAGTTAAGAAGCCTGAGTCTTTTTGTAGTTTCCTATTTCCTTTTTTCCAGCCATGGAACTTGTCAATATATTTATGAAACCCTTCTGTGGCCTGTTTCTACCAAAGCCCAGTCTGACATTGATCAGATAGGAAGTGAACTGGATTCGGCAGTATCCCCAACATTAACACCTCTAGCTAATCGACATGACAGAATTCTGACCTGACCTAGAAAGTCTGATAGCTTCTTGATTGACAAAGCCACCATGTTTTAAGGTCACTGGAAATATGAAGTGGAAATGTGGGGTGTTGGTGTAATTTACATTTTTTTTAAGGCAGCTATGATGAAAACACAAAGGAATCTATTTCTGTCTCTAATCGTGTATTAAAAGTATATTGTTTTTTTGCTGCAAACACATCTAAAACAGTAACATAATAACAGAAATCAAGAATTATCATCAAACACATATTTATAAAGCAAGTGAAAATACTAAATCAAGGTAAATATTTTTTTATATATTGTGGGTGCAATTAGATTCATTTGCTATAGTACTGTACTTTAATTTGCTAAAGCTGAAATATTACAAAAATATGGAAACGGCAATGTCAAAAAGCACAAATGACACTAATTATTGTAGCCTGTAGTAAATGATGTTTTACCTAAAGTGTTTGTTTAATTTAGGAACATTTTGCCTTATAACATTTTTAATTATTCCAATTAGTTTTGTTTCTTACACACCAGTATAATTTAAATAAAATCTTTGTGTGAAAACTTTATTAATCCCACAATTAAACTACAAACACACTGCTTTGAATACTGATAGAATCAATTTGCTCCTATTGCTATTTTTAATAGAATCAGTTTTACTGTCACATTTTCGACGTTCTCCAATCAAACACCTGCAGGCCTTTTGAGGCAAGTGGAGGCCTTAGCACTTTGTGTGTGGAAGTACAAAACCAAGAAATCAAAAAAAAAAAAAACCAACCTAAATTTATGAGCTCATTCTAACTAAAGCTTGAAACAATCATTTGAATTTTGCTTATTTGTATTTATATTCATTTAAATTCATGTTTGTAGCTTTACTTGTGTTGAAATGGTTGTGAAAACTCTGTTTCCTGTGCACAAGGAATCACGATGTAAAGGGAAATATTACTGTTTTCCAAGAAACAGCTTGAAGCAAACACACTTGTCGGTTAATGTAACTTTGAACACTCATTTGATAATGGCAATGAAATGTTGCCATCTTCAAAAAAAAAAAAAAACATTGTCTCTGTACAAACTGCAACCCACTCCCTTCTGTTTACAAGTTCAGTGCTTTGCTTTTGCTCTGACAATCTGTTAAAGTGATGAATTACTACATGCAGCATGGAGAGCGGGAGGTCCCTATGTATTTAAATGCCCAAACAAAGTAAGAGCCGGAAAATGCTGTAACTTCTCCCATTTGTAGATCGTCAGCTGTAAAATCATGCTGTGGCCATTTTGTCTGAGAAGATGTGTTATCATCTTAATTTGGCTGTGAACTTAGCAGATTAAAAAAAGAAACAGCGCACTGGCCTGCAGTGGGTTTTTAAAGGGTGGAAAAGCAGACCACAGGCTCCTCGGGGTGAAAACAGCAGAATCACAAGTGTTCTTATGCAATGTGTCAAACTCATAACTCCAAATAGATAGCCAGTAATGCAGCATCTGTGGCCTTTTTTTCTTTGCCCTGTTTAAAATGTCAAGAAAAAGTTTATAGAAAGATATATAACACTATATGAAAAGGTAAGAGGGTTCTTACAATTATTGTGTATTTAGAATAGTATGGTAGAATCGCTGTAAAATCCAAGTAGAATGACTGTAAAATCCATTATTTAGAATGTGTTTTTTACATTAAGGGATTTTTATTACTAACGTCTAGCTATCTTTATTTATAGTTGGCTATTGACCAACACTTTGATATAATGAGTTACAAAGTAATTTTAGTGTTTATTTAAATAATACCTATTGTTGTTAAACTAAAAACACATGTGGCAAGCATGTAAAATTAATTTTTTGGTTTTTAAGCATGATTTGCAAACTGGAACAGAAGATGTCCCCCTTGCAATGTTAAAATTACCAAGTTATTAAAATATGGCAGAGATTAAAGGGAACATTCCCCTTGATGTCAAAAGATTGCAGATGGGTCACAATAGTAAATGCATTTTAATCAGACAAAAAAGTGAGGAAAATAATTTATGAATTAATGCAAGTTGTTATTGTGAGGTTTGTTCTGAAGTCTGATACTTTGGCAGTCTAAGAAGCTTAAAATTTGGCTGTGCTTATATATAGGTGACAACATGAGGATGTTTTTGGTAATGTTACGCCCTGCATTATGATGTAGTTATGACCTTCATAAATGGCTGTATTTAAACAGGATAGCCAGGAAAAATGAGGCCTATCAGGTAAATCTCTGTGTTACAGGATACAGTAATGATGCCTTTGGCCTTCAGCCACTCTGCCTGTAGCTTGGTGCACCGTAGCATTTTGGGGCTGCATTTGTATTGGGGAAATTTCATCTAGCCCCATGCGCCTATAAGGCGCAATTTATGCCTCAGGTTTTTTTTCCTTTTCTCCCCGCATCTTTCCTTCACCCTTGTGGTTCGCAAACTACATGGACGGGCGAGGAAAAAAAAAAAAAAAAGATGGAGTGCGTTATTTCTGTCCTTGCTGCCGGCTTACTGGGGTCTCTCTCTCGCCCTGACGGTGCTTCCGAGGCTCCGTTCTGCAGGGACACAGCGGGAAGCGGCAGATGAGCAGAAAACGGGGTCAATAATCTACCTGAGCAGCTTCGCGACGGGAGACGGGGATGAAGCATCTCGCCAAAATTATTACAATAAGCACTCATGCAGAGCGGATGCATGTCAAAATGGGGAGGAAAGGGAGAAGGCATTTACGCCACCCCTATTTTCTGGACAGAAGATGCCTCTGTAAAAATAAGTCACAGGTACCCTCCCCAGCAGGGAATCTTATTAATCATTTTACAAGTGACACTGGTTTTTGTACCCTCCCCAGCAATACCGCAGAAATAATCGGTCTGTGAATATCAAAATACAGATTACCTTTCAGAACTATATAATCTATGCAGATTAAAACAATGTTTTATTCAACACATGATTCTTTACTGCTATTGGGTCAAATTGTTTCATGTTGCAAGTTGTATTTCCAAAGTGTACTGGGCTATGAATGATACATTTGCTGCTATTAACTGCTATTTGATTGCATTAAGAGGAAAAAGGATGCAAAATGGTCTAGTTTCAGGACTGTATGTACACCTCTAAGTGGAGATCTGCAGCGCTAAGCAATTAATAATGTCAATCTTCCTCATAAAACATTTTTAAACACCTTTGAAGCTCAGCTGAGGCATCAGAAAACTCCAGTCCTCACGTCTGAAGACTGGTTTTCACTATTTGGCTTCTTCCTGCCTGTTTGTTCAGGCAAATTTCGCGATGACATATCACTATCGTAACTTTCGGAGGAAATCTATAGGATCAATATGTTTGTAGGCTAACTGCTATTGGGATTGCTTACATGCTGAGCTGCGTGTTATATCACGAGTCAAGTGCATTGAGCCACTGGCAGTCGCAGCCTAGCCTGTAGTAGCTGTTTTGTGCTTCAATTTTCGATCAACGAGATGTGTGGTGACCATTTTCAACGCCCTTTACCCATAATGGGGGGAGAGGCTTGTGCCTCAATTTCTTTTTTTGCCACGTACCTTTCGCTAATTGTGTGATTGAATAACGCACAAGGCAATGCTTTTATTCTCACAGATTTTGGTAACTGAATGACTGTTATTCTCAGTCCAATTTGTTATCAGCGGTTGACTGTAAAAATTGGTTGGCTTAGGTGGTGGAAGGGGTCTCGCAAAAGCTGTACTGGGAATGAAACCGAAATGGAAAAGGCAGCAGTTAAAATATACTTAACAATTCATCTCAGTAACACGCTAATATAAATAAAACTTGTGCAAAGAAAAAAAAATAATTTAAATGTCCTAGAGATATCTAAGGCTTTCTAGAGCTATTGTAGTCATGGACCTAAGATATTGCTATGGGTGATTATTACTGTGTCTGACAGAGTATTTGTAAATTGAAACCCTAGTTTTGTCTAAACACTAAAAACAACTAAACAAACATAAGTACTGATGACTCCAGCTGTGGCTGTAGCGCACAGTGGTTGTATCAACATATTAACCGAGCTTTGTTGCTATGTTTTCCCCTTTCAGCACATGCGAAACATAGCAGACTTTACTTTTGCACCTCTGGGACTTGGGTCATTCATACAGGATTACGTGGTCGCCTTGCATGAACGTCCCTGCGTCAGTTTGAGCCACATCCACTAACCCGTGAGGTGATTACGATCCGATAAACAGGTCAGCGATGAGTTCAGCCGTGACCCTTACCGTTTCTGGTGGCAGACACTTCAGCGGCTAAGCTTCAGCTATTGATTGGCCGATCTGTGACATCCCCGATGCCGTGTCACCCAAGTGAAAGAAGACTCCAAATTGACCAGTAATAAAGTGTTGGAAGTTGTAGTTGCTACCTTGGGGGATTTGTCCCCTTCTCCTTTGACCATCAATCCTCCCTGAAGGTTCAGTGTAGTGCTAAATTAACCAAAAGCATAGCTGGACAACTATCCCTGCTCTTGACACCACTTTCTTCCACTTATTTAAATTTCGACAAAATTCCAGACTCTGGAATTTACAATTAAATGGATTTGTAAATCTTAAATAGCACACACACTCCGTCAACAGTTTACTTGCTGCACCTGCTTGTTAAAGCAACCATTCCTCTCCTCCAACCTGCAAATAATTTAGCTGAAACTGAATTTATGCATGCAGATTGGGTCAAAAGGTTCAGTTTCTGTTCCACTAAACATTAGAATGGGTAAGATGCTGGATCTAAACCATTTTAAACACGGTGTGATTGTGGACGCCATAAGTGGTGGTTCCGGCATTTCAGAAATAGCCACCCTCCTGGGATTTTCACGCACTAGTGTCTAGAGTTTACAGGCAATGGTATAATGAACAAAAAACATCCAGTCAATGGCATTTCTGTGGGCGAAAACACCTTGTTAATGAGAGAGGTTAGAGGAGAATGGCCCGACTCGTCAAAGCTAACAGGAAGGCCACAAGTGCAAAAATAATAGCTCAGTACAACAGTGGTGTGCAGAATGGTGTCTCTGAACACACAATTCATCTACCCTTGAAGCAGTTCTGGAGGCAATAGTGGGCCTTACCCAGGATAAGCTAGGTGTCCCTAATAAAGCGGCCACTGAGTGTGTTTGTATTAAATTAACACAGAACAAATTTGAGCAGTTGTTTAAACAGTATATGCAAAACATAATGAATGCAATACGAAATTAATATAAAGAAACAGGAAAGTTACTATTGGTATAAAGTTTGTTTGAAATCGCATACAAACTTTGCATGAAAAAATCTGGATACAAAATATATATGTATGTATATATAGTACATTATTAAAAAACAATAAATGTTAATATATTTATGAACATTGGTATTGCTAAAATCAGTGTATGAGAAGGGAATATACTGAGTTCAGTGAAATGGAATTAACAAATCATCAAGCAATTAACTATTATAAACAATGTAGAGTGAAGTTCTAATAATTTTCATACATCCCTGTTCTAGTTCTTTCCTTCATAAGCAAAACATTGTTTTTGTTGTTTCTTGTCACTTATTATTATTGTTGTTATTGTTGGTCCTACAGAATATCAAACAGAAGCTATCGTAGGAAGTAAAAGTGATATAGCAGTAAATGTTTCATTCAAAGCACTAGTGTGGGATCCTTGACATTTATTCTAAAAACTCTGAAAGCCTAATGGCACTAAATAGTAATGCTTTCAAATATTTTGTCAACACTTAGAGCTGTCATCGGTAACAGGCCATGTTTTTAGTATTTTATAAACACATTCATAACAAATAATATAGCAGTGGTTATAATTCTTTATGAATGCATTATGTAATGCATATATAACAGACTACTGATACCTTCATACTACATAATGCTCAATATAACAATTAACAAAGCATTATAGCACCTTCTATTGACAGTCATAAGGCATTATAGTGTTGATTATAATACTTCATAAGCTATAATAACGTTCTCATTTTATAATGCATAATTGATACCTTCTTGATGCATTATAATGGTCGGTGTGAGAGTTAATAAAGCATTACAGCATCTTATATTGACAGTCATAAGGCATTATACTGTTGATTATAATACTTCATAAGCTCCAACAAAGCTGTCATTTATAATGCACTATAGGTACCTTCATAATGCATTATTATGATCAGTATAAGAATTAAGGATACTTTGTTCTGCATTATAAAGTTATCTTCAGTGCATTATAGATAAACGTTTCATAAAGCATTCATAATGTATAATAAACACGGCTATAATAAGTTATGCCTTTTGATAAATATTTGTAACCATGTTTATAATGCTTTATGAATGCATTATAATGCGTTATGAATGTGCCCATAGATTTTTATAGACATGGCATTCATAGAAAGTGTTACAAATCTTTTTTAAGTTATTGATCCTTCCATCCCTTTTCCGTAACTGCCAGTCCTGTACAGTAAGCTTGGGGCCTGTCCCAGGAAGTTTGGGAGCACTGTGGTCAGGATGTCAGGAATTCATGTAAATAATAGAAACTATCCCATTATGACAAGAATGGTTTTCCACTTAAAAGGCCGTTAAAAGTTTAGATAACGGAACTGTCACTGCAAGCGGGAAAGAATGAACAGTAAAATGATGACGTGTATCTAAGGTTCTCCATTAGTTATAAAATATTTTTTTATTCTTGATTTTTAAAGATTTTTTTATGGTCTGTAGAAGAGGAAAGTGATTTTATTTAGATTCAGCTGTGTCGGTTTAATGAATAATCAGTGAAGGAGCTGGATGGATTTGGTGAGATGATGGCTCAGTTTCTGCTCATTGATTTTGCATTATTGCTAAAGACATACCGTGGCCCTACTCAACACTGGGGGCCTGTGGGGAAAAGCCGTGCTGGGGCCTGCTGATGTATTAAAGTGATGCTTGAAAATCAATTGCTTTGTCTTGCATAAAACGCTTGCCGCAGATGTGCGCTGCTCTCTTGCTATTCAATTGGCTGATTAGTTCAGTTAAATCTTAAGGCAAGGGAATTAAAAAAAAAAAAAAAATATATATATATATATATATACACACACACACACATTCTGAGACTGGAATTGACAAGATTTTGAAAAACAGCAGCAACAGAACAAACAAGGAAGCAAACATAAAAAGGATCTGCATAAACAAACATTTAAAAAAATATATATTTTTTGTTATGATGTGTACTAATTTTTCAATGTGTAAACTGTATGAGTATTGGCATTGGTTGATTGTTAATGATTGATTAGCTGTCAAGCAACTTGTTACAGTATAATTTTGCTCAACATGATTTTTTTTTAAATTTTATGCACTTAGCTCCCAGCCAATGCACTGTACAATGGTACCGTTTATGTTTCTTTGTATTCATACTAATTATATTATTCTATTAACTGCAATGTTAGTATGTATACCTTTGAAGCTCTCTAGTGTTATTGAGATTTCCAGCATGATGTGACTGAAAGCTTCAGTGGCTGTACAAAGTAACATATGGAACTAAATTGCACAGACAAAAAAGACTCAGATGACGGGTAAATCAAACACATTCAATAAACTGTCTCGGTGGATTATCGATTCATCATTTGCATAACTTTGAAGTATTTATACTGTCGCAATTACAATAATTAACATCAGTCTGATGTCAACTGCACGATGCCACAAGGCACGGCAATTACGCCTGTGCTAATTAGAGTTTGATTAAGCTTTTTAGAGAACAGTTACGTTATTTAGCTGATCTTACATATAAGCTTCACAGATACTCCACTCTCCCATTAATCCAACAGTCTCTAGTGCCCATTGTGTCCTGTTGTTTTGTGTGTGAGGGACATACATAAAGTGACAGGCTTCGCAATGGGACAGGGGCAATTTTCCAACTGATCCCTTCTGAAGCCTCATCATTGTGACGGCCCCAAATTAAAGACTGCAATTAAAGCCCTGTCTGAACAGGCTGTTACCATTTGGACTGGCAGTTAGGTTGTGACACTGATCTTACTAAGATAAATGGCAGAAATTTGTAGCCAAATGCATTAGAGATCATTGTTTCTCATGGTCTATTAATGTCTGTTGTTGACTGGAGCACAATAGAATGTCACACTGTAGCGTATTTTGTACAGAATATGTATGATGACACCACACAATCTTTATTTGAGTTTATAGTCTTGTGAACAAATGACAATCAAAAATAAGGGTAACACATTACTTAAGGCCATGTTTTTAGTAATTTCTAAGCACATTTGCATTTTGGATGCTTTATGAAGCTCTCATCTATAATGAACTATAGATACCTTTATAATGCATTATAATGGTCAGTTTAAGCATTAAGATTGCTTTGTACTGCATTATACAGGTATCTATAGTGCATTATAGACGAGAGCTTCATAAGGCAGTCATAATGCTTTAATAATTGTGTCTGTAATTTGTTATGCCTTTTTCTATATGTTTATAGCCATGTTTATAATGTAAATACATTATAATGCATTCTGAATGTGTTTATAAATTACTAAAAACATGGCCTTAAGTCAAGTGTTCCCAAAATAATTAATCATAAGCAAATGTTTTAAAATGTTGGTATCTATTACATACTCATAATGGACCTGTACTACTTGTGTTTTATGTTTTTGTGTTTCCTAGATTATGGCTTATAGGCTGCTTATAAAATAAAGCTACCCTCTGAATGTGAATGAATTTTGTAAAATGATGACATGGACAGTTAACAGGGGGTGGCATGGTGGTACAGTGGTTAGCACTGATGCCTCACACCTCTGGGACCTGGGTTCGAGTTTCTGCCAGGGTTCCACATGTGTGGAGTCTGCACGTTCTCCTCATGTCGTCTTGGGGTTTCCTCCAGGTACTCCAGTTCTCCCCCCCAGGCCAAAAACATGCTAGGGCTTTTTGGAGTTACCAACTTGCCCGTAGGTGTTCATGTGCAGGTGAATGGTGTGTGTGTGCCCTGTAATGGGTCAGTGCCCCTTCCTGGGTTGTCCCTGCCTTGCTCCCGTAGCCTCCCTGATAGGCTCCACCCCCCAGCCCAACTCTGAAAAGGATAAGTTTCAGAAACTGGGATGGATGAATGGGCAATTAAGATGGGTAGTTATTCTTGTCTGTCTGTTAAAATGCACAAATAGCACTTGCATTGTATAACCCAACTTTAAAGTCATTCTTCTACTTAAATACTTAAGATGATGCATTTAGGAATGTAACATTTATGAAATAATGTTAATGTAAAGTAGAAATTTCAAATTTTGAAAATGTTGTTTTATTAAGAAATATCTATGAACCTCTTTCAAAATAGTTTACCAAAAAAAGTCAGCAAAACCAGAAAAATCCTACATTGCTTGGCCAGTTGCAGAAGCTTGAATTATGAATGTAGTGTAATGTCTGGGAAACCCAGTTACATACCTGTACCACAACATTTACACACCTTACTAACGTGCTACATGTATGTTGTGATTTAGCCATCTCAATATCATAAAGCACCAGACAGCCAGACTGTTAATAAGTAATGTCTAAAACAAACAGGAAATGCTCCTCATGCTATGATCCTGAGTTCAGAGTAAATGTGCCACTTCCTTGCTCCTTGATTCTAGATGAAGCATGACACCAACCCACCCACCTTGGTAAAGTGATGTCATTCATTAATCACATGACAACCTTTGACCACTTGGCACACCAGGCCACTTCTGTACAAAACATGGCTTTGGGATAAAATATCTGAGCAACCTGGCAGGTACTCCTAATATTCTTTTATTATTATTATTATTATTATTATTATTATTACATGTATACACATTCACATTGGGATATTTTTTCTGTTCCTTTTACTTTCATTTCTGCAGTGTGTTTTGTGTTTCCATGTTTTCCCAGTACGCCCACAAGTGTTCAACAACACAATTTCAAATCTGTTACTGCTTAAGTTGATGATGCAAATGAATGATTCTGCTTCATTATGCATAAGGACGCTTAGGCACGGGTGACGTTAGTGCGTAATTTCCCTGCACCTGCCAGCATGACGCAGCACACGGCGCGTCTTTCCCTGGCCGTCTTCAGATGGCCGCCCCAGCTGCTGCTTCTGCGCAATGTTTTAATCATGATGACGGCTTGTTTGTAATTATAAACACTGTGAAGTAAGTAAATCAAAGCACTTGAAAGAATTTGAGCCTATGGGTATCCTTTGTACCCTTGAAAATTACCCATAACATCAAAAGCCAGGCCTGCTTTTGAGGTGTCTGCATTACTCTGCATAACCCTTTAGGGTCTTTTGGCTTGAGGACCAAGGTCAATATTTGTTGTTTGCCCACACCGTCAAAAGAAGTCTCTATTACAAGAGAAAAAAAGGATTATAACCACTGCTTCTACACCTCCCCTCAAAAGAAGAAGGGTGTAAAAATTCAATAAAATGACAACTTTCTCTCTTAAAGGTATGAACTATTTAGCAGGGTTGCTTTGCATATTCTTTATGTAACAAGTTTTACTGTTGTAAAACACTAAGTCTTGAGGGACTGGCCACTGACAACTTACCTGAACTTTTACTGGCATTTGTTATACTGCTATTGAGTATCCATCCATCCATCTAACAGCTTATAATCATGGGACATTTCCTTTAAAACAAAACAAAACAAGACAAAACAAAAAACAAAACAGAACAAAATGACTCTGCCTCATTTCTTACTGGGACATAATCTCAGTCAACCAGGCATCACTGAAAAGGTGGAGAGGACGAGGTTTAGGCACAGGTTGATGTTTACCTGGCTAACAACCACCTCTGAACAAGTCTCCTTTGATCAGGCTTCCTCCACACCATTGTCACATCCCTTGCAGGCTATCCCCTTCTGCCCGGATAGCCGGATAGTTTGCGTGGATGTACACAGGTATCTGTCCTCCCAAGACAGCCACTCTTTTGGGGTAAATGACACGGATGGCCGTCCCTTACCAAGACAGGGAGTTACGGCTCATAGTGGCTCATAGCTTGGTGATGATCGTTTCATGCTATCCAGGGCCCTGTTTCACAAAGCAGGATTACTTGCTTAGCCAGATAACTTGCCAGATTTAAGGTGGTCTGGGTTAAATAGACCTTATTTTCCTCAACTTACATTTAGCCAGACTACCAAGTAATCCTGCTTTGTGAAACAGGCCCCAGGTATAAACATCAACATTAACAATGTTGAAAGTAAGTCAGACACGTTTCATTTTCTGGTGACTTTTTGGATACATATTTATTTGTCTGTTTGATCTTACTATAAAATTTTCGCTGGGACCATTATTTCAGTATCCAGTTTATCCTCTAGTTCAGAGGTGTCCAACTCCACTCCTGGGGGGCCAGAGCCCTGCACAGGTTTTGGTTCACCTTCATTTAACACACCTGATTCAACTCCTTGTGCTAATTACCACACGGCTCTTGAGCTGAATCATTTGTGGTGGAACAGGGCAAGAAATAAGCTACACAGGGCTCCAGCCCCCCTGGACTGGAGCTTGACACCCCTGCTCTAGTTGTAGTGGTATATAGACATGCTGAGTTTTGCCCAAAGAGAATAATATTTGTGAACACATCGGGAGGTTGATCTCCCCGTTATATTTATTTACTGATTAAGGTCATAATAGCATTACAAAGTTACAACTGTGCAATTAAAAGTGTACAGAGAAAATTTGAATGGAGTATTTGAGAGCCCAAATAGCACCATTACAAAATCATAATGTCCCTAAGTCCAGAAAAATTGTGATTTGAGCCTGAAAGGAGACTTTTTTCTTCTGAGACAAAAGTTGGCTGATAAACTGCAATTGACAACTGATTCTGTAATGCACTGAGACAGATGCTGAAGATACTATGCTGTGAGGTACATGTTTGGAACAGAAAGCCATTCCAAAACTGATCCATTATCTTATTCTGGAAGAATATGCCAGTTTATATGCTGCATGACACACTAATGTTAATAAACATGAACATTTGTGATACTGAGCAGCATTTGGTAGAGAGAGGTGAATTATTGGAGTTTAAGAAGAAAAAAATCTTTTTAAGGTACAGTTTGTTCTCATAGTGGTATGTTTATTCTGGAAATAGGAAGAGCAAAGTGGTATGAAAAAATAGACAGGGTCAGGGGTGCCATAAAGGGGGGGGGGGGGGGGCGGGAGGAAAATTCCAAGGCTACCTGAGTGACAGGGGCTCTAAAAAATTTGGAAAATAACTGCATTGGTTTGAACTGGGGGGTCTAATATGATATGCTTGCATGGAACCCAAAATCTCCAGCAACACCCCTGGACAGGGTCACAATAAGTCTGACCCTGATATTTATATGTCTACACACACACATGAGTTTGTGTGTGTGGATTATGTTTATATTACATAGTGAGGGACCAAATGGCATAAAAACCTCTTATTTAGATGTTTTGGGGGCTGTTTTTCAGGTCCCCCCAAAGATGTGTGAATGCAATCAAAAAACTAAAAATGGTAAAAGTCTTGTATGGGGTTAAGGTCGTCATGTTGGGATTACAGTTTTCCCCATAGAAATGAATTTAGAGTCCCCAGAAAGATATAATTATAAACCTGTGTGTGTGTGTGTGTGTGTTTGTGTTTGTGGGGGGGCAGGGAGAGAGAGGAGAGAAAATAGCAAACAAGTTTATGAATTCTACAGACTAATTTTCATTCATAGACATGCTACATACACCTCAGTAACACGGGTAAAACGCAGGCACTCAAAAAGTGAAACGTGCTTGATAGTTATGGAGAATTTTTATTTATTTTGCACTAAAATGTGCGAGGATCAAACGCTTATCACATTTCTGAGTCACCACATAGCCTGGAGCCTTGAGGCATAAATTTGGAACAAATCTTGTTGCTCATACAAGGTATTATTTTAATTTTTATGTTCAAAGGGCCGTGTGCGTGGCTGTATGATACCACAACATGACACGCCTTCAATCTAACCTTATTTTTGATCAAAAAATATATAATTCACCACCTGCTCCTTATTTTCTCTCAAATCAGTTTTGTTTCAAAACAAAAAAGCAATTTCTTTAGTTTATAATCCTTGCTAAGAATGAACCATCATTTTTAATCTTTAGATGCATTTTAAATCCAAGCTGTAATGTCTTACCTCTTTGACAAGGTCAAATATCTTAGCAAATTAAGCCGAAGCTTTATTTTATATGAAAGAATTACATGATTAATGCCAAAGAATTAATCACACACTATTCAGATCTCCTAGATTGGGGTTGTGGTGAGGATTACTCTAATAGTTCCTGGCCTACATTTTCACACACTATATATTGACATTGCCGTTAGTTCGGTAAAGTGCTATAAAGAATTTAACTATTGGAGCTGAATGTAACTTAACCAGTCGAAAATGAAGTCGCGGTATAATCAAAAGTTAACGTCAATACATTCCATTCAATGGATGAAATAATTTAAAGACATTTTTGATGTTTTCAAAAGAAATAAGTACAGTACAGCAGATCAAGGTTTTGTACTAACTGCTTAGGTTTATTGAATGATATATAGTTTTCAGTTTCAAGGATGATTTAAAAATATTTTAATGACATTGTGACACTTCTTGCTAGTAGGGAACATAATCAGACAGTATGTTTTGCCAAATAACTATTTATGAATCTTTTAAAAGTGGTGGAAACTCTTAACAACATCTAAAGAATTTGGGACATATTCCAATATTAAGTTAATAAAATCACATTACAGTATTGCCAAAAGGTTGAATACCAGAACTTTTTATGGGGTTCTATTTTAGTTGTTGGATAGGTGGTTTGTGTAGCCTGTGACAAATAAAATTGACTATTTATACAGAATCGCACTTTCTCATTTAGACTGCAGATTCTGTGGTGGTGTAAGGCAGAGAAGGACTTCAGTAGAAGCTTTCTTCTGATTCTGTGACAGGTAAGACCCCTGATATAGCACCAAGACAGGTAGACATCTTCCCTATACGGTAGTTTCTGTTTGCTACCACAGTTTATAGAGAGTAAATAATAATTTCACACCTCGCTTTTCCATATTTATGATTGCTCTGGAGGGCATTTTTTATTTATGTTGACTGCTTTTTAAAAAGTGGACAGCACTTTTCTTCCCCATGTGTCAAAACAAACTGTGTTGTATAATTTATGTGATTTATGATGTATCACAGAACTTGGCTGATAAAAAAAAAAAAAGTTTTCACTGTCCTTATGATGAACAATAAATTCATGACATACAGAAGTCTCTCGTTGGACTTAATGGCTACTTACTGATTAATGATATTGATTTGCTGATTGAAATTTCTTATTTAATTGTTTAGTATAGGTAATTTCTGGCTTTACACGTGTTTACTAAGGGATTTACTGAATACATATATAATATATATATGTATACATTTAAAAGTATGCATGTTACATTCAGAAGTGCTTGGCGTGATTAATCTTGCATAAGGCCGATGTTCTACTATGTGTTGAACTAAACATGTATGCCTCTGTATTGACACTTACGCAGAAGAATTCCTTTTTTATGGACCAGATTCAACCATCTGTGTTTTTACAGGATTTCAACAATAAACAAGCCAGTGTTAGCATGCTGAATTTTGGACCCCATAAACATATAAATGACTGTTTTTGAGAAATCCTCTCAAAGTACATCGATCTGATTGTGGATCAGCATGCAGGGCAGCTGTGGTAAAATTATGTAATATTTATATGCAATAAAGCAAGTTAATTTGAACAATTTTGTATCTAATATGAATAGTATGTCCATGCTTAGTATTGTAGCATATAAAAAACTGCAGCAACTGTAAAAATGTGAAATGTTATGTAACTAATCTATCAACTTGAATACAAATAAATTGAGCAAGGCACAGGAAGGCCTGTTATTTCCATTTCCATGTTCCAGAAACACCTCATAACAATGACTACACTTTATTAATATCAGCTTCCATCCAGTGCTACTACAAGCCAAGATGTTCTGTAGCTGAGTCACTGATCCCTGGGATGTAATTTACCTTGTTTCTTTGCCCTTGTGCTTTACTCCATAATATATAGAACTAATGATGTTATTCATTAACTTCAAACCATTTGTGAAAATACATCACCATACAAACAGCTATTTCTCTGCTGGGAATTGGCTCAGACTTGGACTTGCACTCCTTGAGAAACGTGCCGAAGATGTGGTTACATTTGTTTTCATTTTCATTTCATCTCATGCCATAAATGCAATTTTCCCCTCTTCATTTTTTTGTTAATTTCACAGCACGTCGTTTTGTTTAATAATTTTAAGAGACTCTTTTGAACTATTTCAAGAAGGCCTAAAGAAATGCAGTTGCGATTTTGGGGAAACTGCCCGTCAGTAACCCTGTGGCAGGCAGGTCCTGTCTGTCTGCCAAGGAAGCCTTGACTGAACACTTCACTACTACATGAATAATAAATCATGTTATTGCCGGAATACTGCAGTGTATGCTAAACTTTCTCAAAAGTAAACTTGATATGATGCGGTTTGGTTGGTTTAATATATTCCCTCATTGTTCATAGCACTGTATCTGTTTCTGATGTAAATGGATTTGGCAAACTAATTTATTCGGAAAGCTGCCACCTACCCAGGTTACGTTAGATTTTAATTTAGGTAAAGGATAGGTCCCATACTGGATGATCATTTAAGAGAAATCCAGGACTCCTTAAAAGACAGTAACTAGCGGCAATATTAAAGTAATAAGAAAACAAACTATTCTTTATGTAATTTAATAATATCTAAAAACCGAATTAATCGAAATTGAAAATGCTTTGTAGTATTTGTTAATATGTTAGCTGCATTTAGCACATGCATTTGTGTTTTTGTGAAAAGTAGTATTAGCAAAGTAGTCACCTACGGATACCATAGTTAATTCCTTCTTTAAAAAGGGTTTTCTCACATGGAAAAGGTTAAAGAGGAATTTAGAATATATAGCGTGTTTACCCAGAATGAGAGGCGTTTTCTCTAATGGTACTCTTGTTGTGTTAATGAGATTAAATGAGCAGTGGATATAAAAAAGCTCCCGATATTACTTGGACCTATCGTTCCCGTAAAATACGAAAACGCAAAGATTGCTGGAATCTTTAATTGAATTTACACATAGTGAAATTACTTAGCAAATTAATTATAAAATGCACAATTAAAAAAAAGCTTAAATGAGGAATGGACCCAATTAAAATGACTTGCATTACAAAACAATTTGTGGGGTATAGATAATAAAAGTCTATTAAAGTTTAGTAGTAATGTGATAAGTAAAGTTCATTAAAAAGCAAGACAATGAAACTGTTATTTTCAAAATCTCCACAATTATGCTGCTCACTGGTTCGTTATTGAAGTTCCCGTTGAGCTCCGTGCTTCAGACATGCCGGTTGAGTGCATGTGGAGAAGCAGCTTAAGAACCAGTTATCTTACACCTACAATCACGAGACGCTGGAAAGGTCAATCTTCTGTTGAGATGCAAACATTTCCAATCAGCAGATCTAAAGGTCATCGGTCTTCTCTATTATGTGGTCAGCAACAGCAGAAGGACTATTTGGTTCACTTACACCTCCCGTCTGAAGATAGGTAACTGGATGTAACAGGTACAAAGTGAACTGGCTAGCCTCTAAGGATCCATCACATTAATGGTCAGCCTTCTACCAGCTCCACGTGCTTATGGCGTATAGGAAAGACAAGACATTTGAACGACCGGGCAAACTATTCAATTTCAAGTCCGAGTAGAGGGGATACTGTAATCGGGCAGTTTATTTTAGAAAAGCAGGCACACTTCGACGTATAAATCACATGTAGTAGTCATAGCCAACAAGCAACTAAGAGGTTTAATCCACTCCAAAGAGGTTTTAAGTACCCAATCGTCATTGCTGGATCTCCTACTGTCTGAGCTTTGATTGATCAGGGCAGGGGTAGCTAACCATGATCCTGCAATGTCGGTATCTATAAACCACGCCTGATCTCAGGCAGATAGTACCTCATTAGGTAGGATAGAAAACAGAAAACCTGCTGGATACCGGCCCTCCAGGATCAATGTTGCCTACCCCTGGATTAGGGGTTCCTAACCTAGCTGGGGTCTAGGGGTCCCCAGGAGCGAGCAGCGAGGTCCCTGCTGCTCATCCATGTGGCACTTGATTCCTCTGTGTGGTTGCCAGCAATTCACTACACGGAAAGACAGCGTGATCGCCTCAGGGTCGCAAAGGGAGCACGTGTCACTCCTGTAGTCGGGTGGGGGAGGGTCTAGCGGAGAGACGAGTACTGGATTGGGTGGAGATCTTTGGGACAAACAAAGAAAACCCTGCAGCTTGCTCCACTTATGCATTACTGATATGTGCATGCATACAGAAATACAATCTCTGTATGCAACAGCCAGGTCAAAGGTGAAAGGTCAAATAAGGTGACAAGGACCATTTATGAAAATTGATCTCTTCAAATTTCCTCAAATACCAGGAAGAAGGAACCTGTAAATCATATAAATAAAAATAGACAAAAACTTAATAAAAAATAAACCTTCCAAAGTCTCTGTGTGTAGTTTATCAAGGTTTACCGTTGCGTATATGAATGATAGGTGAAGGTGTATTAGTGTTCAGCAGGTGTATTCTGAACAGTCGATATCTGAAAGTACAGCCATATACTTAAGAAAATCAAAGACAGGCCACATTTTTCATGTGTCACCTGACAGCTTGATCTAGCATATGTTACAAAGCTTACAGTTTTAACCTTTGCCCATTTATTCAGCTGGATATACTGAAGTAATTAAGGTTAATTACCTCACTGAAATGAACAGTGCAGTCCATTCTTTTCATTATAAGACCAAGTGTTTAAATGTCATATTTAACATTTAAATATTTCATTTAAGATTTCCTCTAACCAGATGTCAATAATTAAATAAAAGGTCACTTTTACAAGACCTTTGTTCATAGCTTGGTACAATGAACATAAAAGTTTATATGTTTGTGATGTGCTATTTATCTCAGTTGTACATCGCTTTGGGCAGCAGGGTTTGCTAAATAAATAAAAGTAAATGTAAAAGTAGATGTTTATGCATAGATGTTTCACATTTTTTTCTTTTTTTATCTTGTGGAAATGATGTCACATTTTATTGTTTTGTTTTTTTTGTGAGGACATCTGGCTTCTTCGAAAGCTGAGTCTTGGGGAAATTGAGATTCACTTTCATGGTCCCAAAGTGACTCTTGCTTTCTTCGTGGTCCACACGTCGTCTGTCGGTGCAAATGCTCCGCATTTCTGCCCGGCGAGCCGATAATCACGGAAAACGCTTTCCTTTAATACCGACGCGTTGGCTTTTCCATTATTTGTGAAGCAGTGCACCGATGCACCTCAATTTCAAAAGACGCTGTTTCAGACGGGACTCGTTCTCCCTGTCTCTCCTTTAGCGACTCACATGGAAAAGTCGCTCCATTGAACGGGTCTCCGTGGTTAATCACTGCTTATCGGAGTGCCGCCCCAGTCCTAGACCTCGCAGTGCGACTACCAATAGCAAACATCTAAGGTCATTTAAATCGACTGCATATTTCTTCACGCTTGAATGTATATTGCATTTCACATCTATAGCCAAATGTGTATGTGATGCCTTTTGTGTGAGAATCGTGTGTCAGTGACCCAGGTTACTGCAAGCTGTTCAAAACTGGCCTGAATCATACTGGCAAGTTATTATGTCTTGTGATCAGTTCAGAATTAAAGATTTTTTTTATTATTATTGGAAAAGATAAACATTAGCTGGAAAAAAGCCTGATTTCCGTTGCGGGTAGTTCCGATACAAAGAAAAGGGTATTTTTCAGGCTTGTAGTGGTGGCTGGAATCTTTTTACCAGGAACCACCAATAACTGTGTAGCTTTTGGCCAAAAGTCTTGGTCTTCTGTCTTAACTCACAAATAGGCTGATTTTTTCAGTTTTCTTTGTAATGATATTTAAATAATCAGACATTCTACTAGGTACATCTTCACTGTCTTTCGGTCTAGTTCACAAATTGCTGTGAAAATTTCAAGCAGGATAACCAACCTATTTAAATCTGCCCCCCAAGAATTGATATCTGCATTGACATATATTACATGTAACGGCCTTCTTTTTGAGGGAAAAGTTGAGTACGGTATTCTTGTTGCTATATAGTAAGGGGTTAATTCTCTCAGTCTTCCCCAAAGTATATTCATAATAAGTTTTCAAATCGCGAACCCAGATGGGAAATAACACGACCACGGTCCGATGTACTGACTGACAGAGCAACAGATTCAACCAACTTTATATGCCCAACTGCTTTCGAGTTACCATTCGCCCTGGAGTGAAAATGTACATGACAATGGTACAGCACTTAACTCCTGCACACAAGCAACTGGGAAACAGGCAGCCTTCCTTTGAAAATACAGCCTAGTGATGGGACATGATGGCTGGATGTTACAACCATACCTCTGTCCTGGGAACTTGTGATATTTCCTGTGCAGTTTATAACTTTGAAACCTCATAATGACATGTTTCTCGAGAAAATTATAACAGCTTCCATTCAGCTGACTTTGTGTCTTTCAAATGCAATTTTTTTTCCATCTAAAATGTGTCGTTTAATCTGTTGGAATAAGACAAAAAAAACATTTGCTCTTACAAGACCATTTCCTGTCAGCACCCTTAACTTTCGCATACGATCAGCTAAAACACGGCGGAGTGAACCTCGAAAAGTAACTATTTGCTTCTTAAATTCAAATGTACATATATCTGACTCAATACTAGTCTTTGAAATGAAGCAAAAACACAACCGATTTAAATTCAATGGACCACGTCTTAAATTAAGGCAAGTAAAATTGCCTAAAAGGTATTCTTTGCTTAACTGGAAAAAACCACAAAACATTGGTTTAAAAAAATTAGTGGCATACATATTAAAAACAGCAAAGACACAGACATTGACTAAAACATGACTCTTTCAGTTTCAGGAAATGGTATAATAGAAGTCTTATTAAGCTAGTCTTATTAGGTAAATATAATTAAACTGTTAATATAACAATTAAATATTAAATAATACCATGGTTATTTATTGCATTGGTATTACATAAACGCTACATATGGCTATCCGGTACATTTTCAATTTCTCCATCTCAAATTTTCCCAGTTGTTTCTAATCATCTGCGGTCGGTTGTCTCCAGCACGCGCTACAATGTGTCAGGAATCGTCACGCAGGCAGTGACGGTCCTGTCAACCGCTAGATACGTGATACATTGCAAGTCACATTGCATCTTCCAGGAGACAGAGCCGCCAATGGCCTGCCGTACGTCTCACTTTTAAATTTAATCCGTGGCAGGTTTCAGGCTGGAGGTCCACCACAAGGCAGGGCAAAGGTGCTGGACGAGACAGATTACTCAGACAGCAGAACTTTAGTAGATCAAAGTGACAAGCCTCCATTGAATAAAGTAAACTGAAACAAAGGAAAAATTAACTCAAATTCCTTTCGAAACCCCCCGTGCCACTTCAGGCCCCCTTTACACCCAGCTAACCCTATAAACACACTAATGAAGCAGTTAGTCCAAACAGGACAGAATGGGCTTCATTAACTAGGTTACCTGTAGGTCTGTGATTCATGATCGATCACCATGAAAACGCTGAAAAGCCCACCCAAATCAGCCCTGTGCCATTGCTTCTGCTGGCTCTCAAATATGCACTTTTATATACAGGAAACTGAACCAGTTTCATTCTTGTGTTTACTGCTCTTGAAATCTGAGTGTAGAAGTTACTCCACGTTTTCTTTTGTGTTGAAATATCGCCAGTAATGTGAATAGCATAGAGTTCATGTACAGAACATTTTGTTATCCTCAGCATGATGAATTCAATGTTCCCATAATGAAAATAAAAGAGGTTTTGATGGAAGCTTATAAACATAAACCAGCACCCCCACCCCCAACCCACGCAAAGATATACATATGAAAATGGAAACAGGGACTTTATGTGAAATTTATGGCCTGTGAATGAGGTGAAAGACTTCTCGGTGCCCTATTCTTCATGTAAATGGTGCTGTTCCAATCAAGATATAATGACATGGTTTTCTGGGTAATCTGACATGTTAATGTCATATATATCAGCTGGTCATTGACTGAAGGACGTGGAATCACTGCCACCGTCTAACATCAGGTAATAAATGGGATATTATGAATCCTAGCAATGACATATTTACTATGCGACGTTAAAGACATCTCATGCCTTGTTAGCTGAAATTAATATGCATCCAAATACAAATATTACATTTTGAGTGTTTCTTCTCAGAAGGTGGTATTCTACCTTTCATGATGTGTATTGAACCGTAAATATAAAACACGTTTTTACTGATCTAATCATTTATTAACATTATATCTCCATTATACCAATTATATCTCATAGATGCATTTGTTCATTTAGTGCCACTTTTAATTTCTGCTTGATGCATATGCATTTTCTCAGAAGCCTATTGCATGCTCAAATTGTTAAATGCACTAAATAATAATATATTCGGGGCCCCACTGCTGTTTATCATTCAGATTTGTGCCGTCTCTTTCAAAGCTTTAGCGGCATTGTGGTATATTCTCCACACTGCCTCTAAATGAATGTCAGCTTGTTTTGCCTTGGCTGCGCTCGATCGATACTTCATTAGACTGAATTGTCTTGTGTCCGTGCAACTTTGATGCTGCGGCTTAATTACCTCCAGTAATATTCAGAGGCTGCGGGGCCAGTGATCAGCTGTGTTTTGTCCAATGAAAATCTGTCCGCTGCCTAAAGGTTGGGTATTGGGAAGGATCTGGATCCATGTCGGGTGTGGGGAGGTTTTTTTTTCTGGGGAGAGGGGCTAGTTAGAGCTTTTTCAAGTCAACTAGCTAGATTATTCACTCACGATGAAGGACAAAAGATGTCGAATCCACATTTTTAAATGTCACCAGGCTTGAGGTTTGATTCCGTAGCCGTTCGTACGGTGTGGCTCATTTTCCATTCGTCAGAAATGGTATCAAAAGTAGGGGAAAAAGGAGTAAATAAATTTTATTTCCAACGCAGTTTGGCAGATTTGGATAATTTGGAATTAATGGCTATCAAGGTAATATTCATCTGAGGCAGGGAACGGGGAGAGTGCAGTCAAATGGCAATCATGACAAATGACATCTTCTGTCTGGGAGTCACGTCTCCTCACTGGGCAGATTTGTCATCTTCGCTTCTGACATTTTTCATCCCAGTATCAAATCCCAATGACAGTCTGATATTTTCTAATTCTCCCTACCCAACAGCAGGCCAAAATGATGCCTTCTGGATCCGTTCTCTCATGCTGCCAGATTTTCATCATTGGACTAAAAACACACACACACACACACAGATATATATATATATATCAGTAATGTGCAGCTTAATTTACACAATTATGGCACAAAAATATTACTAGGGCTTCTTTTTATCTTTTATCTTCTTTTTATTTTTCCATTGGTATATGACAATTTTCTATCTAATAATACTAGCTGACAAGGGATATCTGATGCGAGGATTAATTTGTTTTTTGTATTTTATTTAATAGTTAACATAACATAACCATTAAGCTGTACCAAGTCAGTGTTAAGTACTGGTCAGTTATTTCAGTTAAAAAAGCTTTACTTTGTCCTCCTGGTGCAGCTAGAAGCTTTGAATCCTGTCTTTTGGGCTATAAGACTCCGGGCAAAGCCGACGTGTGTTTTTTAAGGACGTCGTCGCAGCGTGTAAACCAGATTGTCATTTAAACTGAGTGATTCATCACAGGGATTGTGAAGTTTGTCATTTTGTGTAATAAATGCTCTGCACAAGTGGCCCAGTTAGCATCCCTGCTTCGGGACCCCCCAGCCCTTCCTGGCGACAGGATACGCATCACAACAAGTATCTGTGATCATTTCGATTCAGCATGGCTAGCCGACGGAGTTGCCGGAGCCGGGAACTTCCTCTAAAAACAGGAAGTGGGGCGTAATGACGCAAAAGTCAAGAATGGGGTTTGCCCCCCCCCCCATTCATCCGTGTTAAGGGCCTCAGCTTTATTGACTATGACAGGAACAGCCCTGACCCACTGCAGTTTAGTACAGAGAGCTAACCCCCTTGCTGAATCACTGGCCTCAGCGGACCGCCGCTCATGTAATGAAAGCTTGTTTTTGGGAAGTAGGACCCAGAGCAGCTTCTGTCCCGCTGTAACCGCGCTTCCCTACACACGTCAGCTCCAGAGGATTTGTGGGAGGGGGGGGCGGAGGGGGACCTAAGCTTGGCCACCGAGGTGAGACGCTGTAATAGATTTCTCTCTTGACACCGGTGAGTTAGCTTCACCCATGGGGGGGTTGGAATTTGCTGAGGTCATGGGCCACATCAGGAGAGTGTGCAGCCCTGTCCTTTGTCCATTAAATCCTAAGAGTTTAAAACCATGCAAGACAATTAGCATTTCCTGTCCCACCTGGCAAGAAACGTGTCAGGTGATACTATGCCTGCATCCGGGTTGGTGTTCGCACTTGGAGATGCAGCCAATAAAGGACACTCAAAATTTTATGTATTATGAATGACTAACGACTAAATTCCATGTTTCAGTCCTTCCTGTTCTTCAATTAGGATTTATTATGTGTGAACCAATATCATAGGAAATATGTTTTCTTGATTGTTCTCTTTTTAAAAAATATAATGGTTTAGGTTTTTCACAGTCTGATTTTCCATTATGGTTGATTAGGGACACCTGAGCACAGGAGAGCTATTATTTATTTCTGTTGTCCTTTTGGTCTTTTCACTCTTTGTCTTTTTCAAACTTGGGTTTTGTTTGAATGGATGTGTCTGCTGAATGTAAAGAACCAGATACACATGACAGAACACCGGAAACTGGCCCGAGACTCTTCCAATCCATTTTCAGCACAAAGCATTTGTTTCCAGCACAGGCAGCAGCACAAGCTGCTCTTGTTTTCATATTATCTTACTCATCTTGGAAAGAAATGATTGATTTCCATGGCTTGGTGATGACTTGCACTTGGAAAGTCAGGACGGCATCACCTCACATCCGTAAGTTCTGAGACTAATGCACCCCTAGTTCCTATCCCTGTTAGGCTTTAAATTGTCTTTTCCAAATTTGCTTACCAGGCCGTTTGTAGCTGCATATCCAATAGTTACCACAAGGAGTGCTCTTGGGCCCATTGTTACCCATACTTGGGAGAAAGGGATGAGAAGTCCAAGGGTTTATCTTGCTCTTACTGAAGGTAGGGGGAAGGTGGAAATGTGGGTGAGGGTTAGGGGGCAGGCAGACACCTATCTAAGCTCCGCAGCACTATAGGGAAAGGAAACGGATTGACTGCTTTTGACTTTCCCCAATACTGTCCCGCACAGTCTTCTTTATTAATGTGCATTATTACTCTGACTGTGTCAGGAGAAGAGACAAACAGTGGGAGCCTGATTTTATTTTATTTTCCCCCCCCCTTAAATTAGCCTGCCTAGCCAGCAAAATATAACATGGAATTATTCAGGGGAAAATACAATTTTCTGTCATCTCTGGCATATACTGATAACAAAGCTATAAGCTAATATGTTTTGATTAGTTTGTCACTCATTTATCATGTGACCTTTCCTGGCATCGTTAATACTGCTGTGGGACACAACTGAGATCCTGAGATGAGAGGGGGGAAGCCAAATTGCTTTTATAAGTACTAGTGGTCAGCTATAGCAATTTATGCTCTCATTCAATATAGCAGTGGCTGCAGGAGAGGAATTGTTATTAAAATTTGAAATTACTGTCTAGGACCTGCCACCTAGAATTTGCAACTTTCAGTGGTGATACGAGTACCATGGGAGTTAAATGAATTTCTGTTTGAATTATGGTATTAATAAAAAGCAACATGGTTGTCCATGGATGTGCCACATGTGAGAGGAAATTTTGTTGGCACTGTTTAAGCGATGTTTATTTTCTCACTGTGCCTTTTTTTGATCAAATCAGGCTGCAAGTTGATCACATGTGAGTATTTTTTGAAGTGAATACTTAAGGCAGGCATGTGTAAAAGCATTTGAATTTCATTCCAGCAAGAATTAAATGAAACACACAGGCTGTAAAAATTAAACAAAATAAGAAGCACATAGGTTTAATTCATTTCATTCATCATACTGAGGCACTTGCGTAATACACTTACCTTAGGATTTTATGTCGCCTAAGTCATTAACAGTGAATTTTAACATAAGCCATAAGCATTAAACAATACCCTTGGTGACAATGTTGTAAAATCACAAATATCTGGTGTAATTATAATTGTATAAACTATTCTCTTGGATGGAAGGGATAAATGGATAGATGGATTTCTGTTAATTTACAAAGACAGTCGGGGATACAAAAGATTGACTTTCACAATTGACAAAATAAAATTCTTTCCTTCAAATTCCAGATATTTAACTAGTGGGATTAATTTCATCATGAACACCATGAGTTAATTTTCAAATGTAATGATTGTCGCAATACAATTTTATAATACAAATTATTTTCAAAATGTAAGTACAATTCAAGTGTTCCTTTTGTATTTAAAATAATGCAATTAACAAAAAATCAATATAGAAAAATGGTTCTGGATAAACATCCATATATATATATTTCATATATGTTCATATTTTGTTTAATATTACATTGGTTCTGGACTAAGCTAATTTATTTACCATACTTAGCGTGGTTATTTAAACACTTTAAATATTCAACAGAATTCTTTTCATAAGGATATTGCAGCATATGCATTCATTTTCATGTTCTGACACATTATGTGGCTTTATTTTCCACAATGTCCTCCCCTAGATTTAGAAGGGAGGACAAAAATATGATTTTGATGAGATGCCCAGTGCCACACATTTGATATGTTCATTCAAGAATGCTCATTTAGACGATTATTGCTTCAGATCAATGAGAAACATTCAGATCCCATGAGTTTACATGTAAATACATCAATCTCCACAAACAAAGCCGGGACCTCAGACATATCCCCTCAGTGTCAAAGCCTGCTAGCGATCAGCCGGAGGTTACCATGGTTACAGTATCAGGAACCAAGCCTTTCCATGGCTGTCCAAGGTTTTGCTGGTGTCACTTTTGCAACTATGAATTTTATATACTGGTCAGGAAATAAATGAACAGTGACTCAAGCGATGATGACAGCTTGTGCTCAAAAGTCCTCGAAATTTCAAGAAATATGGATCCCCTGCTCTTTCGGGTGATATTTTCCTTTTAGGCATGATTCTTATTTTCTCAAAATTAAAAGAAACAGAAATCGGGATAAGTGCCGTTTAATATATTTCCCCCCCCCAACAGAATATTACAAAATAATGGAAACATTTTCTAAGCACTGAAATGGAAACGTTTGGTTATAAGTCCATTAATTTCAATGCATTTAAGTTGACAATAGAAGTATTATTTTATTGTTTTTAATTATTAACCTTTAATGTAAAATTTATTTTGTTTTTATACAGGAACGCACATTTTGTAATAATCCTCTTGACACATAAATTAATAAGGACATCTACTGATCTACTATAAAAATGAAATAAAATTTCAAATGCACATAAAAAATGCATTTAAGTTAAATCTCAGAACAAATAACATTCTTATTTACAAAACGTTATACAAATATTGCACGATAAACTAAAATGTTAAATTGAATATAATTAACAATTATGTCTAATTATTTTTGCATGTTTAAAGTTTATTATATGTATATTTATAATTACTTAATAATAATTATAGTACTATTATATATTAGTGATAATTTACATTTCAGCTTATTTTTTTAAATTTCAAATCTATGCTTATTTTATAATATGAATTTTTTTTTGCAACTATAAGGAACAAAATCACTTTACTAAGAGAGCTGAACCTGTGTTCAAAGAATTTTTTCTTTATTTCACACACTAATGTGAGATGAGTCCTTGTAGCTGCAACAATCTCTCATGTAAGTTGTATTCAAATCGGGAACACGTAGAGAACATTTCTTTTCAACAAGCAATTTAGCATATGACACGATGTTTTCCCTTATTGTTTCTGACATGCTCACATCTTGCATTGAGAGTGCGTCTTGAAGTTAGACTGGCTTCCTAGCCTCTTTCATTTATACACTTCTTCATGACTGGAAATGATGTCGCCCCCTTTATTCACAATTCTGCACAAAACAGAGCTGGAGAAATTATAAATCAAAGTTGCAAAAAGAGTGACGTCTTAAGCAAGACAATTAATATTTAATGTCACAATATCAGGCCTCAATTACTAAGACAAATTGGTTTAAGTATTTCCTTCAAATTATTTAAATTATATCTGCTAAATTCCCTCTCTTTACAAGAACCAAGAAAAATAAATTGTAGGAAGAAAGAAAATGAAAAGTTACCAAAATATGTATAAATTTGAAATTAAGAATATTAATAGTATTAATACTGAAAATGCCACTAATTTTGCTACAATCGTGAGGCAACAGCAGAGCCAGTCTATGGCTTCCGTCATGCTCTAGAATCGAGGTATTTGGTTAATTTTGATTTAATAATCTAAATTGTGTATTGATTGGACAGCATTTTTTGACCCTTGAGCTAATGGGGAAAGATGGGTGTTTAATCATAAATGTTTTATCTAACGCCGTATAGGAGTTGTCACTTATTCTCTCGCTGGCACGCTTTTATGACAGGGCACTATTATCTGTCCTCTTACGTTTTACCCTTTTGTGACCTTTTGCGTGCCCACATGTGTCCGGGTTATATATCTTATTGCCGTGGTGCAACCTTAGCCATTAGCTAGTCCCTACACCACTTCGCTAGGACATCAACCCCACCATTTCTGCAGTTCATTCATTCTGCTGCTTCTTAACGATCCTTAGGCCTGGCCTTAAATCCTTTCTTTATTGTAGGCAGAAGTAACAACAGGCAACCATGTCTTTCATCTCCTTGATGTACCTTTGCACAGCTTTTGGCTTTTGTTCGTATTGATACAAACATTACCATATACTGGCAACTTGGGGCCAAAAACAATTGACTAACTGTTTCAAGTCCAATACGCATAAGTTGATCAGACACAAAGTACAGTTAGATGCAGAAATGAGGTTGCCTGTAGACCAGAGCCTGGTGGCGAGCAGGGATCCGAAAGGGCAAGTGAAGACAGGTCAACACGGAACCAAATTTATGGCAGAAGTTTAAGAGGACAACAGCACATGACTTTGGGATTTTTGCTGACTGTTAGGCCTGCCTACACTTCCCTTTATCCTTCTGTTTTGCTTTCATTTTTTTGCCTCTCTGGCGCCTACCTTCTTTTTAAGTTTCAACAAAAGTGGAATTAATGTTGGAAAAGGGCACCATTTATGAGAGACTTAAGCTCTGGTTGGGAAGCGTGAGTTAAATGGACTGGCCTTGAATAAAGAATCTCAATTAAACAGCAAAAGTACAAAGTAACAAATACCACACTCATTACGAATGAATGTTCTGTAGGTTGTGGAAGAATTTCAAAGTTGGCTATATTGTAAAGGCGAAATGGTTGCTGACCCTTATTGTGTGGCCTCTAATGGTAGGGTCATTTGCTTTGGAGCTTGGTGTGATCCCAGAGTCAAGCTTTTGTAAAAAAAAAAAAAGAAAAAAAAAAGGACCATTCAGGGTTCATTTTTCCGTAATGCTCTTCAAAGCCATCAGCTACATCTTTGATGTTCCCTCTTAAGTTAAGCAGTTGAGAAAAAGGGACAAAATGAGAATAATTATTGAGAATCCTGCTGTTTTATATTTCATTTCATAAAGTTCCAGAATCGTTAGTTAAGTAATCCACACAATATTTACAGTATTCGTTGTAGCAGTTGTTTTTGCTGGTGTTGAATAACATTTAGACAAAATACCTTTTTGTTTGGTTTTTCTTTTTTCCGCAGTGTAAATATCTCAGTTTTTAAATGTATATTTATGCTCATTAAATGACTACAGTATTCAGGGTACTTTTTGCTTATTTGCTTAAGACTAATCGAAAACATTTTATTGAAGGACATTGCAATATCTGGAATCTGGGTCTTAGTTTTGCAGGTTTTTATTTTTGATTACCCATATTGAAATGTAAAATGCTAAATAATGATTTCTTGTTTTTTTTAGTCCTGTAAATATCTATATATTATTATGCAGAAAATTATGTGGAAGCACAGATTACACCAATTATTCAGAAAAAAATGGTACAGGGACACAAATATACAGTGTTTATAAATTTGTCTATCTTTGAATGAGCATAACAGATAAAACATGCATAACATTATAATCAATAGAGCTATATTTTCACACATTGCCTTTGTGTCACGTTATAATTATTGACTCTTCTCAATTATTGAAATTTCTTAACCATTTTGTTAAATTTCATTGCCATTGACCACACTGATATGATCTCATCTGCAACAACAGGATTAAATTGTCAACAGTATTTTCAGTAGTATTAAAATACAGCCTTCATGTATTTTTGTAATATATTTCAGAATCACACACTCTGAAACACCATACAGAAATGTTTCAATAAATAAAAACAGAGGTGCTGCTTTAAATTCTGTCCAAATTCTGCAAACAGATATGTCTGTCCTTTTTTTTTATATATGCACTATTTTTTTTTGTGCACCTCTGGACTGTAACACTGGAGCTGTGAGCCACGGACGGTCATACGAGACACCGCCTTCCCGTCCTTTTACAAAATGCCTGAGAGGGCCTCGTTTAAGGTGGCTAATGTGCAGATTTATGCAGGAAGCCAATGGTCAAATGTCTGCAAGGTCGCCATTCCCCTGAATGGTGGCGGAAGCCCCTACGATCAGTCGCGGATGCTGTGTGACTGGAGGAGATGCACCAATAGGAGGCACAGGAAGACCGTAGAACTGTGCTGCTCCTGCCTGTATGTTTCTGCACTTAAACATGGGGCTCAGCCCTGATGTGTAATGAATAGAAAGTGAGCTGTATGCATGATGGTTTTATTAATAATGTCAGCTGTAAGAAATAAAATTGTCATTGTTTTAACTAGTCCACACATCTATAGTATAAATCTGTTCTTTCTTTCTTTCTTTCTTTCTTTCTTTCTTTTCTGTGTATATTTCTTTACTGAATATGTTTACATTATGAAGATATAGTAATGTTAATGTTTTATTTTTTTGTTCTTGTGTTTTTTTTTTTGGCATTATGAACAAACAGTTTCACTGAATAAATTAGTGTTACACTATGAGTGTGTTTTGCATTGCGTTTTGGCAGGCTGGTATTTCCCTGTCACCAAGTTTCCAAGTCACCACAAGGGTCACCCCTTGCACGGATGAAGCGAAGTATCTCTGACTCCTCTTATTACTTGAAAGAGCTCCTTGACTGTGCAACACATTGGGTGCCTGTAATTTTTGCAGATGGAGTCTTCCCCCGTTGGGTCAGTAGAAGCATTAGACTTTATCTTCGACGCAGTCCGAGGAGCTCATGCACCCTTGGAGTGCGTGGCCTTTGTGCTTGTGCATGTATGATTAAAATGCAGCTGATTTGCATTCGGATGTTTCTACATCACAAAGAGTGCATCTGAACAAAGAGGGGCAGCCTATGAAATGTGTAAAGACACAGTTAATTATATTGGCTGCTGCTCTGGTCACCTCAGCGGCTTAATTTATGACGGAGGGGAGAGAGGGGAATACGTTTGGGAGGAAGGGAATGCGAGCCCAGAGACACGGGGCGAGAGAAATGAAGTCAGAAGTCATTGGAGAAGTCAAGGACCTTTCAAATGATTGAGCGAGATTATCAATAAAACCACTCGCCCGGGCCAGATGAGCAGCCGGGCTCATTTGAAAATTGCTTCTATCGTTATAATTAATGCTTGCAGGTGTTGGCTGAATGTGTGAAGAAATCACTGGTATTGGTGCTCAAAAGTCTCCAGTTTTATTAAAATTGGCAAAAAAAAAATGCATGAAACCGCAGAGGATTCTATATATAGTTTGGACTTTGTGTTAATGCTGAATTAGCATCTATTGAAGAGAAGTCATACAAATGATAGGACATTTAACCAAATAACCTTATTAAATTAAAATTCTTTTAAATGTGCAGGTGTTCATTTAAGATTGTTATTATCATTGAAAATATTCACTGCAGTACCATGCACTGCATTTAAAACAGGTAAATCATCTGCAAATATATTTTTTGAAAAATCATGAAAGACTTAATTTAAATGATTTATTTCATAATATAATATAGTTGGGTTCAGATACGATGTGCTATATGATCAAAGGGACTTAAACAACAGACAAGACTGAAAGATCCACGTTTTACTGGACTCAAACCAACATTGTGGGCACTTAAATGAATAGTGGGATACCATCGACATGACGGATGGCACATCGATATACACACATCAAAACCTTAACATAATTACTATAGACAAAAGCAATAAAGACACATGCCTGAGAGGTATTGTCAGGCAGCACGATGGCCACCTAAGGGTCCATCATGTCAACAACCGGGCAGTCCGTAAACAAAGCAACTGCTGAATCGTCACTGGATGAGGGGTCCTTATCTTCGAAAGTTCTACCTGTACAGAGAAGAGAGCTTTGCTGGTGACACAGGGGGCACTTGAAGGGTGACACTCGGGCCCTTTGTAAATGCTCATGAGGTACGCTCGGGGTGTCAGGGCCAGCGTGGAATCTTAATGTCACCTACTTTGTCACGTGCAGAGATGAGCTGCCCGGTGTGAGCTCTGGATATGTTGTTTTTAGACCCTTGGGGTAAGAAGGATATGGGGAGTCCTTCAAGTATGTTCCCGAAACAAGAGCAAGGGGACATTGTCTTTAAGTGGCGGTAAAGAGTGGCAGGGACATAATGGCAGACAGCAGCCTTTTGCTGCAGGGGTTCAAGGCCCCTGTAATGTTTGCTTTTATGACACCATGGGGCTTTGGGATCAGAAGGTGTTCGCCCCCTGCTGGTGCAAAGCTCACTCAGAGTGCATGCTAACATTTCCATTGTTTCCTTATTTACTACTTAATTTTTACTATTACATTGCCTAGGAGGAATGTTTGGGGAAACAATTTTAATCGTTCACCGTTTCACCAACGCCGCCGCCTAAACATCTTCTTGGCCCAGTGATAAATGCCCTGGCAAGATGAATGTTTTGCCGTATAAAGGACTGGACGCATCAGTGTATGCTATGACTCAACCCATGCATCCCCCCCCCCAATCCCCCAACCCCAGATACAAGTATCAGATTATGACTATCCGTTGTTTGGCTGGATTTTCCTCACAATTGCTCAGACATGAACTATTACATAAAAATGCACAAGCCATGTGACCTGCAACGTACATCCACTTTAAACTCTGATTTTCCTGCCTCTTCTGTTTCCATGTTTTTCCCCTCTTTGCCTTTTCGCTCCGTAACCATCTGCCAAGTGATTCCCAGGGAGAATGCAGTGAGAAATCAAGGTCAAAAGGAGAGCGCCCCTCCCCAACTTTTGTTATCTCCCATTTTCATTTCAAATTATCGTCTTGCCTTGCTAGTCTGTTGGTAGCAACCCTTTAAATGAATCAAATGTAAATTATTCAACAGGCGAGATGTTTACTTCCTCCTTTAACCCCATGCTATGATAGAAAAATGTAGAATATTTATTGCAATTTCAAACCTTTGCGATAATACTAAGTGAAGCCATATAAATCAAAAGGCTCACATTCATTATGATGTTAATATTAATCACTATAAATGTATTGAATGCAGTACATTTTATCTTTTAAATATGTGAATAAAACAAAGAAACTAAGCAACTTATATTTTTATTGTTTTATTTCAACCAAAATCCCTGTTTATTGGGCAACAGGTGCTATATATTTACTGTATTGCCTGCAATTTCAACGCCTAACTGACATAATTGTTTGCAGACTTAGCATCTCAAATTTTAATTCTGTATAAACAATAAGCATTTTATCACATATATTCCTCATCATCCATATCTGGATTTACTTTTCCAGGTTGTACTAATTATTATACACGTATAGATACTGTATACAATAAATATTGTGCTTACCCTAGGGTACTGTCAATGCAATGCTGGTTTATATCACAAATATAAAAATCAATTTACTTTTTTTAGTTAAACAAAAGAATACCCTGATCCCCTTTGGTTTTTACTCCACCTGAAAAAAAATATTGGATATATTTTTAAATATCTTTATTTATTTCCTAATGATCTATAAACTTTGTGTCAATGACACCATAAATCTCATTTTCTTCATTTGAAGGATTAAGCTTAATGTCATCAGGATTAGTACTTAAATTATTTCATGTGTGACGGGAAGATGATTAAAAACGGAAAATATAGCCATACACTGTATGACGCCTGTTAAAGAATCACCTTTTTTGACTCCTTTGAAACAAAAGACCAGTTCTAAAATACTGCAAGTAATTTAGGAGACATCAAATGAGTGTGACCCTGACTTACCTTAATAACATCCTCCCTGACCCTAAAACCACTTATCAATTCATATAGCGAACAGCTATAATTCCACCTTATTCCTGTCTCCACTGAATGCTACTATTATCTTACACAATACAGGCCAGCCTAGAACTTAGGGGGACTGGTGTCCTTCTGTCGAGGTGTAAAGTCAGTGCCTTCTTATGAAGATCCATAATCACTGTGGAGAAGATCATACAGGCTGCAGATGTTAATCAGTCTCCATTTTGAATTGCATTTCTTTTTTCTCCATTTGATTGTCCTGCTACCCATCTTTTTACGGGCATTCTGACTTCAGATTTCGGAGATGCTCCTCGGACTTTATTCTTCCAGGTTTAACACACTAAAAGTAAAATTTTTAGTGTATGAATTTATTTCTGCCTGCAATCCTGTATTGGATAAGAGACTGGAAGATGGATGGATGGATGGATGGATGGATAAACTTATTTCCCTTTTTTCCATTAACCCTCTCAAGGCAGGCGTTGCTGATTTGCAACAGTTAAAAACTAACTACCTTATTACCCCACATACATATT
>JAODJU010000033.1:13960033-13976135 GCA_026776725.1 Gnathonemus echidnorhynchus
AAAAAACATATTTAGGTGTAATTTTGGGGGGCCGGGAACCAATTAATTGGTTTTCCATTATTTCTTATGGGAAAAATGTGATCAGAACTTTTTAGGATTCGATCCGGAGTCCGGAACGGATTAAGTTCGAGAACCGAGGTACCGCTGTACTTAGTCAGTAAAAATACATTTAGACAATGATTGACAGTAACAGTAATTATATAATAAGGTACATTTAAAAATAAAGATTTCTTATTAATTATTTTAATATTTAATAATAAACCATTAATACATTTAATTATAATAATATTGTAATAATATAATAATATTGTCGTGCCAGTACGTCACCCAGCGGTAACATAACGGAGACAAAGGCGCAGATGTCAGGGTATCGGGGAATACGGGGTTTAATTACAGGTAAGTCAGGCAAAACGCAGACGGACAATACAATGACCGGACTGGGGAAACAAACTGAAACGTGGACTAAATACAGAGGACTAATACCAACAACCAGATACAGCTGATCACATGGGGATTCCACACGGGGTTAACGAGGGGGCGTGGCACACGGAAGGAGCGGATGATCGGGGCAGAACACATTGTTTTTTTAACTTTACACATTGTTTCGATACATTTATTTTCTTACTTTACAAATTACTGTTTTGATAAATGTGCTTAGATGTATTTAGCACAGTATATGCTCTTCTTGTATTATCTGGTTCATTTTCTGTTTAAATGCTAAAAAAACATATTTAGGTGTAATTTTTTGGGGCCGGGAACCAATTAATTGGTTTTCCATTATTTCTTATGGGAAAAATTTGATTACAACTCAAACTTTTTAGGATTCGATCCAGAGTTCTGAACGGATTAAATTCGAGTTCTGAGGTACCACTGTATAGCTAAAAACTATGAAGAATCCATCATTTGAGAGCATAGCTATTACAGGCCTGGCTCACTGAGCCTCATGGTTTGTATGCTTCTAAGCCAGGCCCTCCAATCATCTGTTGTTCCTGCAGGAAAACAATGTGTTTTCACAGCTGATACCAACAAAGTGACACCTTTATCTCAGAGGCGACTGCAGAATGCCACAGAAATGGCATGTTTAATTGAAGCCCGGAAATCCAGAACACCTCCATTTCATTTTCTGCATCAGGCCTAATCTTCTGATTTCCGGTGTATTCCAGAATTTCATCAGAACCAAAAAAAAAACAGGGAAGTAATCCCAGTCATGATCTCTGGTTTAAAGCAGTTGTTGAGATGACATCAGACGTCACGGTCTTTAAATGGAGAACATTGCTGCTCTATCAATTACAAATTTCACCTGAACTTGCAGAGACCCCGTAAAAGCAAAGCTCCTTGGAAGAATTACCCTGCGTCCTGCAACTTCCAAGACATAAAAGATCTTTATAACAAGCTGAAAAATGCTACATTTATTATAGCAATGCAGAATTCAGAAAATATCATAATTCTAATTTATTTACATATTCCATGTTCTTCGATAAGCTTAATAAATACTTCTTTTTTGCTAGCTTATATAAATCACCAAAATACTTAATTACCAAGTATTTGAACTGTTTTATTACCAAGTATACCATACATATATATATATATATATAATTGTTTGCACGATGTCATTACCGTGTCATGCATGGGACTTGAAGTACTGGTCACGCCTGTACTGTTTTCCCCATGTCCCACAGACTCATATTTCCATTTTCCCCAATACACCTTGCAATGACGAAGGTTCCCAAAAAACAAGATGTGGGTTAGCAGTGCAGAACTACTTTCATCAGATTCAGGTTGCAGTTTGCTCCCTAATCTGAGCGTGTAGTTAATATGTTGTTCTTAGCCGTGTAGATTTTCTCCAGGTATTTTGATTTCCATGCACATTCTGCAGACGCGCTGTTCTGGTGGGTTGGCAGTCAAATGTCCTGTAGTGAGCGGACATGTTTCTGTACCATGCAATGGACTTGCGTCCCATCTGGGATGTATCTCATCTTAAGCCCTTTGTTTTGTAGTGAAGGCTCAAAATCACTGCATTTCACACCAAATAGGCAGTTGCTAAGAAAGAATGGAATAAAACATATCTCGCAGGACTTTCCTTCATTTTTATGGTCATCAGCATCTTTGGTCACTGGATCTCTTGGTTTTACTCCAATGTGTGTTTAAGACTCAAGTTTAGATGAGGTTAAGTTAGACATAACCTTGAGAAACCAAGTTAATTTTACATCCAGGTAATGTGCTCAGTTCTTCAAGTCTTAAAAGAAGGAAACACATTTAGCATTCTGACCTTTAAGCCATATTAGCCAGAGGTCAAGGTCATTTTAGTCTGAAAATATAATATTATTCACCCAAGCCTGTAAATGCAGCAACTTTTGTGGCAACAGAGAATTGAATGGCTGACCTTTAAAAGGTCAAAGATAAGATTTTTTTCTTACTGGCTGAGATATCTTTCTGTTAAATCACTCATGTGAGATCAGAGAATACTATTACTTTACTATTTCTAGATTGTTAATTTATTGTTTTGAATCGGGTATTTAGTATTGGTAGTGTAAGGCAGAAATTATAGGGAAATGAGGACGTGCTTCAAAACAATTAATTTATTGAGATTTAAAGTAGCCTTACATTATAAAATATATTATGGTCTCTATTTTTAAGGCTGAGGAAGTCTAGCTACTTATGCTTCATGTGCATGAAATTAATACATTAATATTCCTTGGCTGCTATTTGATTTGTTCCCCATAATATTTTCTCAGAACTGTCCAAA
Organism: Gnathonemus echidnorhynchus; assembly: GCA_026776725.1. NCBI lineage: Eukaryota > Metazoa > Chordata > Actinopteri > Osteoglossiformes > Mormyridae > Gnathonemus > Gnathonemus echidnorhynchus. The sequence goes on from JAODJU010000033.1 coordinate 13,962,780, forward strand.
AATTTTAATATGTGGAGAATCCCGCAGCGTGAATTTAAGTCAGAATGTCAAGTTCTTTTCTGCAACTTTGACTGAAAACAAAACTCTGTTCCTTTTTGATCAGTGTCTGTGGTTGGTTGTATTTTTCATTAGCATTATGTTTTTCAAGTTTAAATATGCAAATGTATTGCTGGACTCCGACGATTTATAATCATTTAAGTCTGTTTTCATTACAGTTTCCAATTTGCATGTGATGCAGTGTTCTTCTTCCAAAAGGCAACATTTAAATTTTAATTGTTCCTTTTGCAGGAGAAGACCCATGACTTTCCCTCATTTTCTATGCAACATTGAGTTACTTTCAAAGATGCACTGTTATCGTTTAGAATGCCACTAATTACCGCAAAGGTTAAGGAAAAATGCAGACATTTACAACGTCTCACCTTTCCCTTGGTCTCCATTTCTGTAGGTTAGATGTTTGATAACCACAAAACAACATGCAGGCAGTGATTAATTTTCTTTTAACTTGCTGTAATCTGATATTCCCATTTTCTAGTTTGTTTGTGAGATACTCTCCCAAAGAAATACGCCCAAGATTGTTCTTTTAATTATATAACTGAGCCTGTTAAGACTAGGAAGAAATTATTTTGAATGCCATTAGGCTTGATGGCTTGGTTCATTGAAGCCATTATGTATGCAATTGAATCATGTTTGCTCAAGCAAAGATGGAATATAATGCAATTTAAATAAAATGCACAGAAAAAAAACACATGTTATGGTGACGACCGAGACAGTAAATAATTGAGTTTAAAGCAACAAGCATTTGAAGTTGATTAATGCTAAAGTAGTCAGCTGGAAATACCACATAGAGGAGTGATATCACTACCAGAAGAGTGAAATAATTTTTCTCAAGCTTTCAATTAATAGTATTTTGGAAGAATTAAAAAAAAATCATTATATAAACAATATGTATTATTATATGCAATGATAATGCATCTGATAGCATTCTGATTTCCACCAAAGTCCAGGGGAAAGGTTAGGTTGGAAAGGGTATCACTGAATATATCGCAGTGTCATAACCATAATCTAGTAGTTGAAGGGATAGTTAGCACTTGCTGAGTAGTTTACCTTAATAAATTAGCTGATCCCTATTGTGAAATTTCATGGTTTTCAACAGCGTACCAGTGATTTGTGTCTCGTACTGTGTCATATGCAACATTTGCATTTGGGTCTTTGCAGATGAGTCAGAGGGAGTAAATTTGAGTCACATACAATTGGAAAAGTTGCTCCATCCAAATATGAAGTTTAAGAAAGAAATATGTCCAGTAATGCTATACATTTAAATCCTACAGCAGACGAACGCTGACGCAGTTTCATTTTCATGGAAAATAAATCTGTTTATTTGCTTCTGCTTTTGCTGATATCCTTTATCATTTGTGTTTAGTGTTCACATTTAAGCGTGAATCCATAATTTCTTTTATCCTACTCTGTCACTTCTAAACTGTGTGAATCTTACAGTGATGCTCCTGAGTATTCATATCGATCATTTTGTGCCGTGATTTCGTACCGAACCACTGTGTTCTGTTATTCACGCCTTGCAAGGACAGTGCTTGCAAAGCGCTTTTCGCTTTCCTATTTCTATGCTTATAATACACCAGCTATAGCACATTTGAAACCAACAGCAATAATCTGTTTGATTTTTTTTTTTTTTTTTAAATGTTCAGTTTTTAGGTGTGTCTGGTATTGTTTATAGCTACACTCCAGCTTCGGTAAATATTATTTCCTTATTGGTCCAGAGATGTCACATGGGTTTTGATTATTCTTATGTAACTGCGCAGGATGTTCCTGCAGCCTAATATCAGTTCTATGTTAATGCGTTTTACTGTTTTTTTAAACATGTTAATATAAAATGTTACGTTTCACTCATAAGTAAGCAGTCATTCTTATCAGCATAATTTTCCTTGGTTTTCAAGACGCAAGAGCCTGTCTGTTGATGGTTTCCATGGTAACTTAACGGACTTGCCGCTTTCAGTGAGTATCCTGCCCAAACATTCTATCTTTATAGGCACTACCTTTTTAAGAGCACACTGGAACATTATTAAATGCTAATTGAAATAATTTTCTTCTGAAAAATTAACCATGGCTAGTTTATTCTGTTATTATATTTTGTTCATTATCCATGGTATAAGCTGGATAAACCTTTGACGAGGTGTGTGGTTATCTGAAAGTAATCGATGAGAACTTTGTGTAATATAAGGATACCATATCTGGTGAGATGAAAAAGAGGACGTGTCTAGGGATCAAAATATTTTCAGGTTCACCAACCAATCAGGTAGCGCTTCTCTCATGACTATTATTCAGTTTTTGCAGTCATTGGCCAATCAGGTAGCACTTCTTATGAATATTAATTGATTCTCCTAAGCTGCCTGTCAAATGAAAATTTGTATCCAGGGAAACCTGGACATATCTTAACTTTACAGTTCACTCTTGTTTTACAATCTACACACAATTGACACAATTTTTCAGAAAAGTCACAAAACACTGAGCTAAAGTTTGTTAAATTTCAAGCAAACGACATGATTCACTGTTCAAACGAAAACAAAAATGAAATGGCGAACAATGGTTTCCGGAAGCTGATGTCGCTCATAAGCAGCGTGAAGTGTAGGGATGTACATATCGTTTAATTTTTAAAGTAAACTTGTGCACAAGCTTAGTAAATGCTATGTGATAAAACTGAATTGCTGCCGCATATTGAAAAATGGTTCCTTTTCCTTCACCTGGTACTCCACTGTAACTTGCAAAACTGGGTCATTTGGGTTGCAGTGCTAAACACAGGCAAACCACAGATATTTGAAAAACCACCCAGATGCCTGGACAGGGCCCAGAAAGAGGAAGTGTCCAGGAAAACCCAGATGTATGGTAACCCTAGGGTAATGTGGCCTGACGCCTTGCCTGTAGCTACGCTGGGATAGTTCTAGGAAGCCCACAAGCTGAATTCTCCCCTTTACATTACAGCATCAACTATCTAGAGATCCAGATTATTATAAAGCATCATCTGTCTTTCACCATTGTGCTTGTTTTCGTTCTGCATCAGAAGCACTCAAGACCAGCTGTGCTGTGGCTTAGTAGAGATAACCTGTCCACTGTCAAAGCTAACATCTCCTCATATCATCCGTACTTAATGTCTGCCAACACATGAACAAAAATACCCCCAAAAGCCAGCGGAGGGCACAGTCAGTGGAGAGTCAGGCGACTCTTCTGTCTGCTGGTGGTCGGGGCTGGCACCGTTTGCCATTGAGAAGAATCGCTCAGGGGCTGGCAAAGCCCTCGTGCAATCAGCCTCAACACAGCCATGGAGAATCAAAGTTCTCAAGCAGAACAGAGCCCCCGAGAGGATTGACTGCCCCTCAAAGACTTTTCCTGGAATTGAGCCTATTGTCTCACCGTCATTTAAATAACAATGTGCTATGTAAGCTGACATTTTTTTTCTCTCCAGTTGTACATTATCAGACAGACCATGAAAGTACAGTAGTTTGTAACATGGTTTGTGCATATGAAAAGCTACTCTGGCAAGAAGGACGCAACTGATAAGACCGTGCCAAGTGTAGACAGAGCTTCCGGCATGGCATTGTTCTTTATCCCATTCCAGGAGATGCTTCCCCTTTTGTGTTTATGCTGACATTTAAAACGTGAAAACTACTCAAGTTGCAATTTAATAATGTGATCTGATGAATACAAGCTATTCGTATTATTGATGTGTTAATTAATTAGTTAAGGGTATCGCTTGCCATTTGAATAATTCTGACCTCACGAGCACCCCCACCCTCTTTTAAATCCATATTGATCTATTGATCCTACGGGTGTTGCTTAAAACCCCTGTGTCCCCTGAGAGTTTATCGCACCTATTCTGCCAGCACTAATTGGAACACAAAGATTCAATGGGTTTGCATAACAGCTGGTTTTTTGCAAGCTGGAGGATGAAGGCCCCCCCCCCCCCCCCAATGAACTGCCCAGCTCGCTCTGGGCCTCCTTCCATTTTGTTTCAGTTTTTTTCTTTCCATCTTGTCCCAGGAGTCTGATTTATCCACCGACAACTGCTTTGCAACATGGTTTCTCTTGGAATTGCAGGTTGGACCTGGGTGTTAAATCGGGGATGAAATGCGTCAGCAGAAGCACATTCAGGAAGACACCTTTTTGTACGCTGCGAAACTTTCTTTAGTGTTATTCTGCCGATTCTCTTAGCTTAGTCAGTTGCACAATTGTTTATACCTTGAGAGGCTACATTCTTTGTTTTGGACTTTTGAAGCCCAAGGTGCATTAATGGAACGATTGTTCCCACAAATTTGTAGGAAGGGTAATGTTGACGTGGCACTTCTTTTTTGTTGGAAAAATGTCTTGCCGGTAGGTATATATAATATAGTGCTAGCTTCTGAGTGCAATAATAGTTTGCAAAGACAAAAATAAATAAAAGGTCAATGAATTCGGAGGTGTGGATCGGCTGCATTCCAGGGCAAACTTCAAAAATATCATTAACTTTTTCATCGGCAAAAGGTCTCTTTCATTACTGTGTTGCTAGGCTTCACATCCCTAATTGTGCACTATGGCTACCCATTTCTAATTCTTTGCTGTAAAAAAGAAAATAGCATAAGCCTGATTAACAGTGTCCAGCAACATTCATAATTGTCACAGCATGAGTGAAGAAGGACTCTAAGGCAGGTGTTTGGTCAAAAAAGAGGTTTTATTTAACTGAGCGGGAGCAGGGAAACAAATGAGACTGCAAGGGGTCAAAACAAGAAGGCAAATATGGGGGAGGACACAGGGAGACAGGAGGAGCGACGTCAACGACTGCACTGGGGCTGAGGAGACAAGCAGGTACTTAAATGCAAAGACTAACGAGGGGTAACAAGCAACACGTGTGGCTCATCAGGGCCACGTTAGGGAGGAGACTGGGGGGCCAGGCGGGCATGGGGGGCAGAATGCAGCAGTAGCCCCACCCTCCCGGAGCGTGCCCTCTGGGCACGGAGAACGAACAGTCTCAGCCTGACTCGGAATAAAACACAATCCAGAGAAAAATCAATAAGATTTAATAAGATCAGGAACAATCACTTACAATAGTACATCAATCACACAAAGTAATAGCTGAGGGATTTGATGGGGTCTTGAACTGCTTGAGAGATTCATAACCAGAACTCGTTAATGGTTTGCTCATTTGCATTTTATCAATCTGGCACCAGCTGACAAACAGAAGAGGCAATTAGTTAATGTGTTTGCTTAAACTCATCAGAGTTTGCAATTAGGGGGAGCACAGATAATGGGGAACAATTTATCAGTTAACAAGTAATCAGTACCGAAAATCTCCAGCTTGTAGGCTCTTCATAGCTTTCATACTGCGTAGGGAAAAAAGGGGATTTATAATTAGGGCAGGCAGCCCTGCAAGCAATGTGATGCAAATATTATGAAACTGAATGAAGTAATTAGACATTCAATTTCGTACGTAATTAATCTTGCATAGAAATGTTAATTATAAAGCTGTAGTGATAACATTTACTTTGTTTAGGTTGTCTACATTTCTGGAGAGTAATATTCTCAGGAAATTCAGTGACACAAATCACACACAACAGAAGGTGCCTTCCACGAATGCATTGGAACACCAGATCTCTAAAGGGCTGTTTTTCTTCATTAAGGCAAATATTTCTTTTCAGAAACTTCTTGTTGATGATGCGTGCCAATGACGGAAAAGTCGGAATATTGTAGCCTGGAAAGAAAGAAATGCTTTGACGTTTTTTCGGAGTGCAAGGTTTTTGGACCTAAACAAAGGTTTTTCAATGTCAACTCAAGGTCAGATGCTCATCAACCTTTAATTTTTGCACAATTCATTTTGGTGGTGTTGTATATCATTCTGGAAGGGTTTACACCCATTGCACCCCTCCCAGAAAGAAACCGACATATGTGTATTAAAATGAAAAGGGCGAACACAAAGCCATACACAAAAAAATATTCAGAAATGCCTTGTTTTTCATATTAAACGCATAATTCATTGCTGCCCTGTTATTTATCATTGAGGTTTTTAGATCAAAACTTTACATTCATATATTCACCCCCCCAAATGCTAAATAATGAAGGCCCTTGAGAAACTAGGCATAGGCACCAGGCAAGGAATCAAATTATGTTTTTAATGAATGGTTCATCTATATATATATATATATATATATATATATATATATATATACACACACACACACACACACACAATATAATGCATGTAATTTAGACAGCTACTTGAAAAACACATTCTAGAAGAGATGAGATGTTAACCTTCTGGAAGGAAGGTATGAAATCAAATAAAGAAATGGTATGAAAGTTGATATGGTGAGGCCTCTACACTGCTAATAATGTGCTGCTCAATGCTCAAGAGTGGTTCTGTATAGGAAGGGTGGCATGCGAAATTGAAAAGGAAATCTACAGAAATGCAAGGGGGTGTGGATGAATTAAACAAATAAAGGCGCGACTTACAGTGATTTAAAGAATTCTGCATTCAATGGCTGGGTTATAAAATATGTCTGCAGGGTAAAGTATGCTAGGGGCTCCAGTGACATGGGGAGGATAAAGAAATAATTAAAGGAAGCCAGTGAAGAAAGCATATTGAAAATTCTCCTGGGCAGCATCTTGGAAACGGCCTGCCTCTTGTGGATAACAGACCAAACGCGCCTTCTGAGAATCAAGCTTGTTCTTCCTCTTTGTGCTCAGAGAACTTTGTAGTGGTGATAAAACACATTTACACTTTGCTTTTTTAGCAGAAATTAGTGTCCAAAAACCCAGCATGCAGATTAAATGTAGCATGACAGACGGTGACTTTTGGTGGCTATAATGTCCCCCATCAGGATGCCATTAAACGACTGGCACGGGGTACCCACCTTGACTTCCAGTGCAGGGGTATGATATTCATGGGGGCCTGGGACACGCCGCGTGATGCAATTCTTCTTTCGGCCGACTGGAGGGTAAGCGGTAACGGCGGAGGCAAACGTTTGCGTGGGCAGCAGTGTATAGTGTTTTGGTAGATACTGATACACCAGAAATCGAAGCAGCAGACTCATTTCAGTCAAGTATCAAAGGGGAATGAGCTATACTAGGATTTCCTCCAGTATCACTTTTGATAATCTAAAGTTTCAAGCCTGCGGTGAAGAATTACTCTCTAGAAGGGTTTGAAAAGTTTTAATCAGCAGTACTTGTTACTCGTTTAGGTTTTAATTGAAGTTATTTATCTGTGTGTCATGTATCATTTGCCAGTTGCAGTAGTAGCACTCTGTTTGTCAGTATCTGTTACACTGTGTTCAGTTGTCTGTTTAATGGTTTGTGAGGAGGACTCAGAGTTAGTGTCTACCGATGTGCATATACAGAACTTCCTGGTTAAATTCAGATGTGCGAGATGTCAGAAACGAGACTTATAAAGTTCAGTGAAATTTTTTAGGCCAGTTTCCACACATTTGCAAATTCTTTTTGCTTCACTCCTCTGAGGAGTTCAGCTGTCGACATTTTTTGACTGAGAATAAAGGGTGCCATCCTGTCCTATTATCCCGGACAGCAATTAATGGGAGCTCCTTACACAGATTTGGACTGTAAAAGAAAAGAAAGAGCCCTTTCAGAGAACCGCAAAGTTCAGGGTTTATGTCTTTCACAAGGAAACTGCTCCTGTTCCTTTTTGCTGGACAGAGCTTGATGGAGACCTTATGATGGACAAGCAATTTTTATGGAAGAGGAAGGAACTATCACAAAACAGGAAGAAATGGAAGATTCTTTGTTTTTCTTCGTGAGATAAGGTACATTAGGTGTTGGATAATCTCAGTGAAGGTAGTATTTGTGGGTGATGATTCCCACTAAACCAAAAGAATTTTGGACCACAATGACCAAATGGACAGGCCAAATGTTTTCATACCGAAGAAAGGCTCAGTGCTACAACGAACTCTGCCGATGGATGTGTAGAGCTACTACCACTGTGTAAAGCTACTACCACTGACCTCGTTATTTAGTTATAATTAAGTTTATTTATTTATGGGTCATATACTGTATAACTGGACATCAATTATAACCCCACGTCAGAAATTGTATCTGTATGTGTGTTAGGAAAAAAATTAAAATATCACCCATCATTTACTCATTCAGTATTGAGCGAGTAATGGATTCTATATATTAAAATGTGCTGATGTGTGGTATGTGTAATAATTATTTTATTAGGTCTTTTAATGTTTATCATATTTCTTCAATCTTTATAAGTTTCCCGATTCTCTTGAACCTACAATCCCTGCATATCCTCCTTGTAGATATATATGACTGTCACATATTTGTGGTAAAAATGTCAATACTGATGCAATAAATGTTAATGCCAGGAGGAAAAGCCATTAAAACATCCAGCTGGCTAAATTTAAGTTGCAACATTTAAGTTTAATACATGCACCCAAGTAAATATTTTTTTAAAATGTTTTTTCAATTTTGGTGATATAGATTTAGGTATAGAATGTCATCAATTGCATTAAGGATTTTTTGCAAATTACTCTTTTTAAATTACTTTTAAATACAATTATGTCATATACATAAGTTCCCCGTGGTACTTAATTTTTATAGGCATTATACATCAAATCTATACAGGACAGCTCAAAAGTAGATTTACAATTCAGCTATCATTATTTTCTGAATGTGTTTATTGAAAAATGAAGCTATGTTCATATTAAATTCAAAATTAAAATTTTCTACAATAACAGTGGTTTAGAAATATAGAAGATTATAAGAAAGGGGAACATGAACCTTACACAAACTTTGTGTTCCTGTAAAGCCACATTTGAGGCACACTGTATATCACACCTGTATGGTATAATAGTATGGCAAAAATACAATGGACAACAAGTGCACAGAGTATGAATTACATGCTTGCTTGAGATGGCGTTTAAGCATAGGGACGGAGAATAAGGCCATTCATTTCTCCCGGATGTAGGAGCGACTTTAGGCGAAAGCCACTGGGCCGCATTTCTTAAGAACCTTCATGGAGAGCAAATGCAGAAGGTATAGTTTGTCAAGCTGTCTGAAAATTTACTAGAGCCAACCGGACTGCTATGACTTATCCGACCTAATGATCTAGAACATTGAAATTGCTCCACCCCAAAGGCAATTTCAGAGGCTCAGTGGGGAGACAGAAACGGCCCGTGTGTAGACTCGTTTTAAGTGCTGCGATGCCTCTGAATACCTTTTTTTTTTTACCCTCATCTCTCAATATGGTTGTTAAAATGGCATGGGGGGGTGGTGCGTTTAGATGGAAAACGCTTAATAAGATATTCTAAGCAGGAAGATAATGGATGGATAACTGAGTCAGCCCAACTTCCCGCATCTGCACCAGTGACCTGACCATCAGTGGTCAGACTGAAGGCTGTTCACCTCTGGGTTTCCAGACCTCTGTGCATGTACTGTACAGTGGAACCTGTGGGGGTGGATTGGTGGAGTGTGGGGGGAGGTGGAGAAAAGGTCAGCTGGGTGTGTAGGGAGGGGGGCACAAGACCCATTTTTCTCTGATTGTTCTTGAATTTTAATTGCCGTTTACATTCTGGAACATTCCTCAGCGATGACGGAACACAAAATCAAAGACAACTGAATCGCTACCATAAGTATTTGTAATGTCTTTTGATATTACATGATGAAATCCAGTAAAATGCAAATCATGAAACTGCTGAATTATTATTGTACCATAGTTACAATGTAGCCATTACATATGGTCTGAGAAAGAGTATAATATATTTCTAGTTGAAGTTTCCCCTGCTGTATAAGATGTTTGTTAGATTTAAAATAAGGGAACATCACAATGTATTCTAAAAATATATGCAAATGACAGGGTGCAGTGGTCTATGATTTCTTGAGATATTTATTGAAAAAAATGTTAACTCGGGCTGGTCCATATACAGTTTTCAATGGTTTTCAAAATGCTTCCAGCTATAACCATTCAGGCAAAACAGGAGCAAACAGCTAAATGATGGGTATGATTCGAAAATAGGATTTGATGACATATTTCTCTGTATGTCTCTAATTGTGTAGAGGCTCACTCTGCGAATAAGAACTACTGCATCCTTTATTTTGATTTATTTACCTTCAAGTGGCCAGTTGGGGGAATCACTGCAATTCAAGATGAAATTGGCCCTGCATTATGACAACACATGGAAGAAAACTGGAAATTACCTATTAATTTACTGGGTGCGGAATACAAAGCTAAGAGGCTTTTCTCATAGATGTAGGAAATAACATGTATCTATGAAGCATTACCTTGCAAAGAGGGACAAAATATTTCTTTAGGCTTCATCAGGGGCTTTGGATGAGTTCTTTTCTAATTTGTTTGTTAGTGTGTTTTAATGTGTGAGAAAGGGGGTGGCACCCATTAATGGGAAGAAGCATCATGTGACCGAAATGGTTTGCACTGATTGGTTGCATATGTCACTCATACCCTGTGTCCGTATATGGATGTATGAGAGGGATATTATGGTTATGGTGCAGGGCATAAGCTCATAATTTCGCCTAATATCTTTTCGTAGGAAAAGCAGCACAATGAATAAGTGTTGTGATAGGCAGTGGAAAAAGTCGAATGATCAGATGAATTGTCTTTTATCCCATTCTTAACAGGTGTATGTCAGAATCACCTGAGGCACATGTCAAGTCCATAGGCTTGAGTACTTACTCCCTGTGGTGAAGACATGTGTTTATGTGCAATCAACCCCTTAGTGGGAAAAGAAAATGCAAAAAAATACAAAACCATTCTGAGTGATCACATTCATTCTGTGGCCACATGTTTCCCTCCTGATGGGAGAGGACACTCAGGATGACAATGCCTTCATCAGCAAAGCTGGAGTGGTCAATGGATGGTTTGATGAGCATGAAAACAATGAAAAACATACAGTACAGCCATCCCATTCACCAGCTCTCCACTCTTGTGAACACTATGGAAGATTCTGGAATGGTGTCTGAAACAGTAATGCTCAAATGGTGGAACAAACTATGAACCTGACGCAATATCTCTGTCAATATCAATATCTATATCCACAGAGGTCATGCACTATGTATGTGCAAGTGGGCATTTGTGGGTAAGTTGTCTTTTACTTTAAGCCCAAAAGATGTTTTTGAGAACTTCAGTAAAAAAAAAAAAGGAACCTTCCACTATATGCTCAAAAGCATAACTAAAGCATTTGATTAAAATTATGTTCAAGTCATAAACAGTAACATATTGCTGCGACTGACCCCAAAGTAAACCTTAAGGCAGGGGAAAAACCCTCCTGTTTAAAGAAGGTTCTCATTATGGTTTGAAAATTGTGCAAAGGAGGCGGAGGCCCATGGTAGAGTTACGGGAAAGAGCGTGATCAGAAACCAAAACTGGCGGTGACAGGCGGCCAATACGGATTTGAACCAAAAACCATGCTGAAGGGGCAACCTCCACAGAGACCCAAGATTTCCAACTTGAAGCTGTTTTCCTGAGTTGGAGAGGGGTCAGCATTGCAACAAAAAAAAAAACTATATTTGTGTTTAAAGACCGAAGTAAAGACAGTGATGGCATTCTCCTTGGATATTCAGAAGACCCTGCATCCCCTTGGCGCCGATGAGGAAACTATTTATGGCGGTCACTGCTTCATATAGTTTCAGCTGTTGACATTTCAGTTTACTTATTTCCTTCTTATTTCTATCATTTGCTGCAAGGAAACCTTGAAGTGAAAGAATAATGAATTAATGTTCGATGATGCAATCGGCTGACATTGTTGATAGCAGGAAGGCTTGACGATGACAGCATCCTGTATATTCACAGCTGTCTAGTTCAGGAGATTAAAATAATGTAGTGCAAGGCTGTTTAGGTCCAGCTCTTTGCATAAATTGTGTTGTGCTTGAGCAATCTGGTTTAAAACCAGCCGAATCTGAGTCGGGGAACGACAGGAAATGAGTATCCATTTCAGGGGGGGCATGTGGGATCCGATAAAGACACAACTTTAATTATGACTGGGGCGATCACTCTCATTATTAATATCACCCCTCTGAGCAGAGCTGTGACATCTCTGTGCTCAGTCATCATTTCACTCCCTGCCATTTGATAATAACACAGGAAAGTGCGTAATTGGAATAAGTTCCAGAACTAAATTATTGAAAAAAGGAAACAAAAATGTGAGATTTTGCACACATCCCTCAAGGTAGTTATAAAATACGAAGTCTGCTTGCCAGACAATGTGTAACATGTAATAAAAAGGCATGGTTTCATAATATTACAGCACATGTTTACAGAAAAAAAGATTAAATGAAAGACATTGCATATACAACAACTTACAATGCCCTAAAATACCCAGTTGTTACTATAATAAAGACGAATCAGATTAAACATCTTTTACATAGTATTTGAGAGCAACTAATGAAATTCCTGACTTCTCCAAACAGATCTCCATATTGCATGACATGGATGGTAGAATCTCAACTGTATTTCCATCCATTTTTAAAACTGACGGAGTAACCAAGCATTTAAAGGAAATCTCAGCTGTCCCTGCATTAAAAACCAATGAGTTGGGGAGCACACAATAATAAAAGTCAACTTTTTTTCCCCTTGGTTCTGGGAAAAAAAAATGACAACTGCCAAAAACTTCACCAGCATTTCACAGTCAACAGATTAAAAAATATATATATATATATATTCAAGCATGTGGAAGCCTGGGACGCAACACCTAGCGAAGGCATACCTGTATTTCACTGGAAAACAGCTTTTAAATGCAATGACAAGATTTTCAAGGGGTTGGGCAAGTTTGTGCCATAAACCTCAGCAGTGCTGTGCTGCAGAAGCTGCTGCCGTGGTAGACGAGGCCCATCTGGGAACCAACCATGAATAAACCTTCCATGACAGAGAGGACACACACACATGTGATTAGTGTGGTTCCGCTTTTCTGTAGACCTCTTAAAAATCTCGGTCCACAGCAGGCAAAGATCAGGGCCCTGGATTCTGGTGCATGGCAGGAGTCGTGTCTTTCATGATAGAGCTCTGGACTTCCTTAATCAGATAGTACTGCTGTGCTTACACTCAGCTAATTCCTTGTTTAACTGGGGGATGCATTACGTGAACTGTTAAAGCTCGTGAGGGATCTGAAAACCTCAGACATGGGAAGAACTTAATGAAAGTCTTAAGTGAGCTCAGGAGTCAACTGGTGAATCTGTTTTAGAGTGTAAAAACGGTGGAGAAAGGAATGTACAAAACACCTGAACTTTTTAATGTGAGTGGAAAAATCTGATTTCAAATGAAAATAATCGGAAAAACAGACACAGAACTGGCTTTTCTGGGGGACTACCCCCACCCCCCCCCCCAAACTCACCAAATTTCCAAAGTTTATT
>JAODJU010000033.1:13976235-13991288 GCA_026776725.1 Gnathonemus echidnorhynchus
AAAGTTTATTTCACAGAAGTGCTAAGATGCTTTGTAAATGTGGAAAGAAAAAAGAAATGCAATTGATCATAAATGCCACACGAGATGATACTAACAGGTATGGAGGCTTTGTATCGGCTTAATAATGCTCCTCGTTCAGCTGAAAACTGAGCTTTTAAACTTTATTTATTAAGCTCCGCAGGATAAGCCCCACAACTAATCTCTGAGCACCAAGGAACCATTAAATAATAACATGTGGAATTCGCAGCGTGACAGATTCGAAAGCCAGGTATTTCAGAGTTTCCATCGTGATCTATTAAAATTACCGACTGTTTGCAAAAAATATATATCTCTCGGGTGTCCTTGCAGAAGAAGAGATCCAAGGGAAGCGGCTGTTGATTTTATATCTTCTGGAAAGTCTCCTCAGCCTCAATAATAACAACAGGAATTGGTAGGACGAATCAATGTCACTCTGCTTTGATTTTTAAAGCACTTTAAACGTATCTGTTCCGAAACATATCAATTTTATACATTGCATTTCTCCTCTTAAAAGCACACCCACCATCACGCCCAACAAATATAATCATAAATGCTTTCAGCTGTTTGATATTGATTGGGTCATTGGCAGTCTCAAAATGGAAATGGCTCCTGCGGTAATGTCATTTCTGTGGCTGAATTGAGTTTTAAGTATAAGTGTAAAATTATACTTCAACAGCCACATATAAAAGTGACGGATTTTTGTAAATTCCGAGACGGACATAAAAACAAATTCAGCTGAGGATATACAGTAGTCAGATAAAAAAATATATATATATATATATTTTTATATTTATTTGTTAATATCTTCCTAAATCTGATATCTAGTCAAATACATTACAATAATATATTTAATAATCTGCTTTGTAGCAGAATAAGATCTGAAAAAACTTTTTTCTTGGATTACATTATGAAGCTGTTGAGCATTATTAATGATGCTGTGAATGCCTTTGCTTAATAGTTAATAATAGTATTTATAATAGTGTTAGTAATAATAAGAGTATTAATAGCAGTAATAATAGCAATATTTAATAAGGATAGTTAAAAAGAATAGTTTTATTACTCTTTTATATAGTTTACTCCTTTCATGTGGTCTACCTCTATATCTTTACTTCTATAAATTGTTTATTTCATATTATTGTGATTGTATCAGCTTTAATATCGTTGTGTGTGACACAATGATATATGATATATATTTTCTGAATCTGTTTATTAATTATATAATTTGCAATGCTGGTTGCAAGCTCCCAAAACACAGATTCCCGCTTCAGGGAATGCCATGTGACCAGGCAGAGATGGGGGGGACATTTCTTTGAAGGTACACTCCGAATCAATAAATCGTGATCAAGCGTCCTGCCATAAGGTCATTGCATGAAGGATCTGGCCCGTCTTTAGCCATGGGCAGGGTCGCATCTTGGCAACAAGTTCCTTGGGCCGCCTCATAAATCAAAGAGCATAGCTTGCAACCGTGTGTAAATTGTGCCTGACACTCTTGGCTCAAAACGAGGGACTCCGCTGTCTGTGATCACAAAGAAACACATGGACGCCCAATCACAATGGAACACGCAGCTAGGGGCGGACCCCCCCGGATGAATGCGAGCCATGCCCTGGGGAGCCCATCCTGCATCTGGACAAGAGAGGGCATAGAATAGCCTCGGGCCGGCACTCAGCACGAAAGGACCTTTATGGGCACAGAACCAACACACCAAGAAGTCGGATCCGCCATCTTATAAATAATGCTGGTTTTTCATGTTGAATTCCTAATTCCACTCTCTCTTTCTTCTTCCCCGAAGACCACGGTGAACAAGCAAGCCTTCGCCGACCCCATCATCCTATCGCTGGAGCTAATATGCTAGCCAGCTGAGCTGTGTTGTGTCCGGCGTTGTATTGATCCATCCCAAAAGCTGGGGACCCCACTTGTCACACCAGGGGCAAGGCTGCAGTGTGTGCCACTGCGATCAGTTTGCGTCACTCCTTGTCAGTGGAAGTTGGAACCAAACAGGAATTAAAAAAGCAATAAAAGTCACCTGTGAATGCAATAAAATTAAATAGGTATCCTTAAAAACTACATACTTGTATTTGATTTACTAAATAAAATTAAATTAAATATTGGGCTAATGAACTGCAGTTGTAAAGTGCTAACAACGGCAATTATTCGTTAGCGTTAAGTATTAGAATCCAGCTGGCACAAGAAGGTTCTAGGCTCAATCCTGCTTGGGTCTCATCCACATAGATAAGGTTATTGATCCTGTGCTCGACTGGTTTATCTCTCCAAGAACAGGCCGCACTTCCAGCCCCTTCTGTACCTGCTCCATGTGCAGAATATCATTCACGTCTTACTGCAGCGGGTCCAAAAATGAGAATCCGTAATACATTCTATTAAAAGTACATACTATATGAGAAGTTCAAAAAGGCCAAGAGACTGATGAAATTGCGAGTACTATATAGTGGGTCTAGTGAAACTAGTGAGTCTAGACAAATCCATTTTCACTTACCTGTAAGAGCACCCTCTAGTTAGATAAGCTGTTTGAATAAATTAGTGCATTTAATGTAGAATAGGACAATAACGTGCAGCTAGTTTCTAATTAGGTTATTATGTGACAAAAGCATTAATGTCAAATTTCTTGTTTCTGGGATGAATTTTTAATTGCTTACTGATGAAGGCTGTATTGGCTCTTTGAAAGCACTAGCTTCTAGAATAACTAAAAATAACCGCATTACTGTTGTGAGGCTGGCAGAGAATGAAACGCATCGCAAAGTATTGTGAGTGTGTTTATGTGGCACTTTGAACTGTCTAATGTGATTTCTCCCAACAGAATTAGCGCAGAGCATCCAAATGAATTGCGTACCCCGCATTTTCCCGCCATCGTTCGTACGTCTCTGGATTACTTGAGAGACATAAAAATGTGTCAGGCTCTGCTTAGCGGTTCCCGGACCGCGCGGAAATCTGGCAGTAAAGGTTAGCACAGTGTTTAGTTGTTGACTGGGAAGCGGAATGCCAGTCTCTTAATGAACCCTCCAGAGATACCTTGTCTGGCAGAGATGGTCCGGTCTGATCCGGGGGAAGCTGAAATTAGTTATTTCTCACAATAACCCCTGATGAAAGCCTGCCTCCAAATGTCTTTCTTGTCACCAGCTTCTCAAGACAATAAACCAATTAGGTGGGTCCTGTGCTAAGGGCCATCTCACTGTGAAGGAGGATTGGAGGCGAGAGTTGGGGTGATTCTTTAGAGTCAGACCATTGCTTGGTCTTTCTGATTTGAAAGAAACCAAAAGGAGTGAAATAGCAGTGTAAGCATGCAGATAAAAGAAACTTATATGGTATACCCATAAGTATGCCTCGTTTTTTACTAAGGAAAAGAAATGCAAAAATATCAAGTAAGTATCAAGGATTCATTCTGTGTTAAGAATAGACCATATTCTGTATGATATTCAGTATTGTCCTGTGATTCTCTTCATTTCTTTCCAAATACAGCTCTTGTACATTACTTGACGTTTAAGTCACTGACGCAAGGGATTCGCAGTTGTTTATATTGCAGTACTCATTGGTGTACATTATTTCTAATGAAGCATATTTGTCCTGTTTAATTACCCCTGAAACTCTGAATTGATTGATGTTTTCAAGTGTGAGACCTGGTCTCTAACTGTAGAGGACTTGGATGCTATATTGTTATATATTGGCCTTATTGTGGGCATATTGTAGATATATTTTACATTTTGGTTCACTCACAAGTATATATTTTGATGGTTTGTTGTCAAAAGATGTGAAGGGTTTTTTGTAGCTAATTATGGGTATATGTGCTTTAAACGTGCCTCTTTATGCTCTCGTCTCCTTTGTTAGATGTGTCCTCATTGAGCGCAGTAAGGTAAACAGAGAGACTATACGAGCATAATCAATAGTAACTTTCTTCCGACATAGACTCTAACACCAAAGGTCCTGCAGCTGCAGTTAACCCTATTTAATCAGTGCTTCTTGAATAATTTGGAAGGAAAAAATCTGCTTGTTTTGGGTGGGACGTGTTTTGATTTAGCCCAGAAACGTTTGGTTTGGCAACGCAATACGATCAGGGTGTGTTTTCAAAAACACATTATAAAGAAAAAAAAAATGTATTTACTGTTTACATCACAAATTGCATAAAGTAGTTTTGTGTCAATCTAAGATGTTTCCTGTTCATACTGATGTAGATTATCCTGACTAAAAGCATGGTGACAGCAAACACCTCTGCAAGCGTTTGGTTGAGCATTGCATTTCAAATAACATTTTTTATTGGGCAGTATACAGTATGCAGTCTTTGTCTCTGCTTCCTCTTCTACCTGCTTCAACCCCCCCCCCCCCCCCGAGCCTGCACTTAATATCGAAACATATTCAGGCCACTAAGTCATTCTGCACATCCTCCGGTAAACACAAACATTTGTGCGGAAAGCAAGCTGTTTTTTAAGCCCCAACGATAAACATCACAACGACTGGAGTATTTGCCTGTGAAATCCTGTGATTGAACTCGGTGGGAGAGTGGATAGATTCATAAAGTGTGTACGTTTGTGTGTCACCGTCTAGGGGGGTGGGAAGCCGATTAAAAATGGAATAAAAAAATAAATCAAGGTCACGTCATGTAGACCTAAAACAGAAATATACTGTCCTACTGCAAAATTATAATGGCTATTCCGGATGATGTTTTTTTTCTTAACAGGAAGTAATTTTATGAGTGACTACATACAGAGATTGAGAACGCTTTAGATTTCACACAATCAGAAGTTTTGTAATTAAATACAAAGGGCAATAGCTAAGAAAATGAGAGGTTTCCTCCATAATTGCTAGTTAAAAAACACAATGGGTCCTACAGTAAGTACCCACAAACAGCATCTCATCAAGATCTCATCTGGTTGTGAAATTCTTATTGAGGCATTTTTTAAAATGGTTTTTATTTAATATTGAACATTCTGGTGTTTCATCTTTAGCAGTCTGAGTGCAGATAGTGTGACTGGCAAGAAAAGCCATGCCAACGCCGTATTGTAAATAATATCTGTCTCATCCTTCCCAATGAAGATGTGCCTGGAGATAACAGTGAAATAAATAAGCCCCAGTGCTGCCCTTGCGCAACTCGGATCTATTAATTGCATCATGTTTGGTGCCGCGACGCTATACTTTAAGGCGGAGAGACAGGTTTGCGGCGCAGTCTAGACCACACAGCGCTGCATCATGGATACTGGCCTCCAGCGTTGCAGGAATTGCAAGAAAAGGATTTGATGGAAAAACACAGGGGAGGAAGCGTATTCCTTTCTATGACATTAGTCTGCCTAGGATCTATTGGTGCCAACTTAGGAATTTTTAGGTAGACACATGGTTTTAATAATGCTTTGTTTTTTTTTTTTATTTCTTTGGGATGCGTGCACAGCATATAAATATTTGATCAAATAAATATATGCATGGATATATTATCCCAAAGCAGAATGACATGTACATTTTTTGTTACTATAACAACTCTTTTACATGTTGGGGTGATTCTTTAGGGAACACCTACGTTTTAATGGAAAAGGAAACGAAAAATAAGAAGCAGTATGTCACATGCTAAGCGTAAACACGACAGTCGCAGTGAGCATGCTCAGAACGTCACTGTTCAGAACACGTCATTTGACCTCATGGAAAAGACGCTATTGGTGAATGATGAATTAAATAACGTAACACTTAAATAGGAAATTGTGAAACGTGAGTCTTTCCGTTTCTTAGATGGCAGTTACCATGCGATCACGGTTGTATCTTCGGATGCTAATGGACACGGTTCAGTGTGATGCCATGATATGAGCCATAACACATGCATATTGCTTTCTGAAGCAACCGTTAAATTTCTCCATGGTGATAAAAAATTAGGTAGGATACAGGCCTTTGAGCACCTTTATTCCTTAATTTAAAAATAAAACTACGGCAAAAGGTCATTTACATTCTTCACAGGCGCTTAACATAAACATTAGAAAAAGGGCTCAAATCCATTTTGAATGATGGACGATAAAAAGCTATTATAGCCCCTCCTGCTCCTGCGTTCTTTCATGCTTTCCGGGCGACTGTAAAACTTTGCCAGCATAGTAAAAACACACAATACCCGGGGTTCACCAAAGCCGGGCCTAAATGAAACGCTGCGACGTATTTCCCTTCTATGCTCATAAATCCCAATTATTTCTACACAGGAGGTACTTGCTCAGAGTCCAAAAATTCCATAAAAAGAGGATAAGTCTCTGCATTGTAACAGAAATGAAAAAGCATTCACATAGCAGGGGTACTTTCAGGTGCAATTTAAAAAGAACATTTTTAACACAAGATGTAATCAAAGTGCTGTTTCATTTTTAAAAGTACAATTAAACAATTGATTGACACATTAGTGTATCTCCGCAGCATACTGATGCCATGGGGTAGCAAGCATTATCTATCAGATTGTAATGCATTCACTAAATGCATGACATTGATGTGTAACTTTGCATCTATTTAGGTGTTTTGATGACTAGATGAGTAGTTTGACAGCTGCATCTACAGTCTATAGCCTGTCCAGAAATGTATATATTTTAATAGCATATAGTCAAACATCTTTTTAATGAATTAATACGTCTATTGTAAAATATGGGACTGGGGTTATGTTATTTTTTCTACATACATACTTGTTATTTTGTCTGAATATTTACACTGCGATAGACTGACATCCTGTCCAGGATGCCCTTTGCCTTGTTTCCTGTACTTCCTTGTAATAGGCTCCAGGTTTGGGTGGATATCTGGATATTCTTCACTTTTAGATCCACTCAATGTTATTTATTCAAACATATTTTCAGATGTTAAGTTCTAGGTGCATTCTGCATATTTTCTCGTTCCAATACTATCTTGCGCTTGTTTCTGATCATTGGATGCTCAGCCCAGCAGCCTTTGTACCTACGCTGGGTCCTCGGCAGATGTAAGTTTGTGACGTGTTACCTGTCTCACCTCTTTTTCACCAGCAGTGTTCTCATCTTCAGCTCTAGATTCATCCCCAACACAAGATTGACAAGTATTGGCCAAGAACCAAAAGTGATTCTTGCAAAACTGCATTCAGTTTGTTCTAACCTTTCAGATATTGAAGTTTTTTATTCTGCTCTGATTTTTAAATGTTATAAATGTAGAGTAAATTTTTTTTTTCAAGCCTATGGAAAAATTTTATATATCAGCTTATGGGATGTAGCCGGCTCCACGACTGCACACTGCATTTGGAAACAACTTGAAATGAAGAAAAAAACAAGATTCTAGATTTATTCTTTAGTTATCTGGTGAATGGAACATTCCAGAAAAAAGCCCACTGTTGTTTTGCTATATGTTCTGCTATAGACTGGCAACCCATCCAGGGTGTACCCCTGCCTTATGCCCAGTGTTTCCTGGGATGGGCTCACCACGACCCCGCCCTGTATCAGTGGTTCTAGGAAAGTAAACGAATGGAAAATCTTATGTCGTTTTAATTGGTTGCTTTTTCTCTTGTGGCACATTTGCAACCAGTTTCAGTGTTTTGGGATCTTTTAATAGAGCGGGTGCCCTGAACAACCAACCACAGCCTGTCTGCTTCCGCAGCGTTGAGAGTTTTCAAACCGGTCGCTGGTCACCGCATAACAGCGTTGTCATATACATACCGAGAGTGGTTTGAAGCTGATGCCTTCTCACGCCCCCCCCCCCGGTGACACCAGTCCCTGTAATTGCTCTAAGTTTAGCTTTTTGGCGTGTTACAGCATAAGGAACACACTGTGCGCTGCCAACTGAAATATGACCCACTGGCTGAATACAGAAAACGACGTCCCCACAAAGGCCCCAAAGTGACGATTAAAAAATATGTTATTAATGATTATAACAATGTAACAATAATAACATAACAAGCAAAATCAGTGCATTTTGCCTCGTGTGTCCAGTTTTGCTTGGGAGGGCATGTTCAATGTATTTTTCCTATAAAGTAGTTTGCATTAAACGACACACTCTAACACTGATATGATGTATGAATTGTGATTATCTTCCTTTATAATGTGTTTTAGGCATTGACTGTCTTTTGAGTGACTTTTTTAATGAAGGGTGCCAAATTGCAGCTAGAGCAGTGTTTTCCAATCTGGTCCTAGGGAATCCCCAGACAATCCACGTTTTTGCTCCCTACTGAGAGCTAGGGTCCCCGTCTGCAGGTCCCCAAGGACCCGACTGGGAAACACTGTCCTAGAGTGTTCGTGTGTGAGTGACATGTGACAGGCTCGTCTTATGCGGTGTGTGCCCCCTTTGTGTCACATGCCTCCCAGGATCAGCCCCAGACTGCTGCCTTATTTAATAAACAGTTATTGAAAATGGATGAACGAATGAGATTTTCACTTTGTATCATGCAAACTGAACATGATGAATGAGATGGACAAAATATTATGATTATTCTGCTAATAGTGATTTACGGTTGGTGATCTTCTATGATATATGTGCTATAAAGAACTGATCCTAATTAACAGAAAATTACTTAGATTTTATGATTACATGCTCATTCAAATATAAGAATGTGCATTTTTTTCAGATGGTGTTCCAAACTGACTTACATAAACTGCATAAAGCTGCAGATAAGATCTCTGGCTTATTGAAGTTAGCCCCAATGACTTAATATTTCATCACTTTTCAAAAACAGTGTCCAACCCAGGATGTACATGAAAAATGACTGGTTGCATTGAATCTCCATAGATGTTACAGATCTTGGCTGCTTAATGAGAACTCCTTATGATGCATTTTATGGGATTTAATAAAGACCATGGGATGAGCAAGAAAAAACACTTTGACTATATTATTACTTAAAGTAAAAAAGAGTTTTAAATGGTATCTGCTGTCATCGAGTTGTTAATCATTTGATGACCCATCTGTTTTATTGTCCTGTGTCTGCAGCATGATAAAGAACAGACATGTTAAAAAAGAAAAAAGGAACTTAGATTATATAGTATATATTTAGAATATATAGTATATTTATTGGGCAGCTTCTAAAAAACTGAGGGTCTCTTTGCATAGAAGGCACATATTAACCCGCAATAACATGGAATATGTTAAAGGAATAGAGCATATTATTAGTAGTAATGCTACATTATATACTTTACATTTATCATGCATATCATTTAGCTGACCCCAGTGATAAGTGAGAGGTGATGCTCTGTGTTGCCCTGGTATAATCATGGACTTTAAATAAATGTTTAAATATGCCAAACCTTAAATATAGCTAAAGCAAAATGAACCACATATGGTCTCATGCAGCTGTACAATACAAATGTGCCCATTAATGCATTATGCACAGATGTGATAAAATAAATTGAAGCTGCGTCTATTCGAATTACCCAATACCGTACATCCGGCAATGTGAAAGCAACAATGCATGCACTGAAGGGTGATTTCGTTTAGTGCAATGACTCACTAAATATTAAACAACTTTGCCTGGTACAAAGTACATTATGAATTATTGATCATGAAGATGAGACGAACTTGATGGAAGTGTTTAAGGAATTAACTTGTAATTGGGGATGAGCAATTACCATTGTGATGAATGAGAGAGAGAGAGAGAGAGAGAGAAAGAGAAACTGTTATTTCATTTTTAATTAATATGCAAGATTAATAAGAGGCTCTATAAATCACAGTTTCTCTGCCTTTTGTTCTTGACAAATGGCTCTTTGCATCACAAATTCCTCCCTCATGATGGACTTTACAAAGGATCGTCGCGCCCATTTCTTTTAAAAAGTGTTGGCTCAAATAAAAATTTCACAAGGAAAGATTAATTTATAACAGCCCATATAATCGTATACTATATATCTATTTTAATGTGTGATATTGCAGCAAAAAAAATTGATGTTATAGGCAGGGTTGGAGAAAGGGGGATCCTGAAAGAATCTTACAAACCCCCCTGGCGATGTGTTTAGGCCTCCCTAGCAACGGTCCAAGAGTTACGCTGCACATTTGTGGAAGTGCACGTGCCCAGTGCGATGATCACGAGCCGACCAATCAAAAATTCCTGGCATGGTCACCGCATGTCTTTGGCGCGCATTCCTCCGACACGCACGTGAGCGTTATCTCACTCCTGTTAAATTACGACAAGAGCGGCATCCGTACGAAGGCTTGGCGCCTTTCCCGCGGAAAGCAAACTGATTATGCAAACAATATGTCGGGGAGACTTTTCAAGAGCGTGGCCTTGGGCCACTGGATGGTTTTTATTTATGTCTGTGGCAGGTGAACCAACCGGAGGATGCTCAGCGCCACTGCTAATTGGCAGCGTGGAGCGTCCGGTTCATCCTGGCGAGGGATGGAGACGATAATGGGTCTGGCTTTTTGACTCCCTGCGCTGACGGATGCCTCGCTCAGACCGCCACCGCCATGCTTTCCTTAAGTAAGTCGCATTTAATAGCACCTCTGCCTGACGGGTGAGAGAGAGAGAGTATGAGAGAAAGCGGAATGGCTTCTTCTCAACAATTCCTAAAAAAAGCCCAAAAACACAAGAAAAAATAATGAAAATGCAATATTACCTGGATTCAATTATTTTTCCTTTTTTTTTTAACTAAAAAGTCATTTTTCATGCAGTATTAATTTCCCCCCATAGCAAAAATATTCAGTATTGTTTTTTAGCCATGCCTCCTAATGTAAAACTTGGCTTTCTGTTGAGCAAAAGTATCCTGTACACTGCCTTCAGATCAAACAGTGAAGTTTGCCATTTTTATTAATGTTATTTTAGTCTTGAAGTCATTAGAGAGCCTTGGTTTTGAATGTTCCCCCAGAGAATATTTAATGTGCAAAATCATCAAGTCTTCCATACATAGAACCTCAAAACTGAGGAGTTAAAAAAAGACAAGTGAGGCAAAAATACAGTTTGGCTGGAACTCATTTTAAATGTTGTCATGTTCTCTGCACATCAAATAACAAGACAGCAGTCTTTGTTGAACTTTCACCCCAAAGCTTGGCTTTTCTTTAATTATAAATATGTCACTGACATCCTGCATTTACGTAACTCCTGTTTTTGTTCCAGGGTGTAACATTCTTTATCTCCCTTTCCCTTTTATTGTTTGCTCTGCACCTTCTCCTGGGGTTACTTAAGCTTAATTAAGAAAAACAACACGCCGATACTTCCAAAACAGATCCTTTCCTGTCATGTGACCCGGGCGCCTCAAAGCGATTGCCGCCCACCGTTTTTAGGAAGCGCCAAATAAGCAGAATCTAGTGGACCTCCTCTGCAGATATGGATCCCTTGAAATGATGCCATGCTATCTTTAAGTTTAAGAAACAGAGATTACTACTTCTTTCTCGTTTAAATCCCCCTGCTTGTATAACAAAAACAGAAATGTAAGTGGTGCTGGACAAAGAGCTAAGAAATGTACACTGCATTATTGTGTAACTGATCTCAGGGAAGACCTCGGTGGAAACACTTACAGCTGAAGCATAGGATGAGTTTTTTCTCATAAAGGCTTTTGGGCATTTTGGTTTTAAGCCGTTTGTGTCTATGACTCTAGGTAAGAATTCTTCATACATCATGTAGAGGCAAGTTTTCTTGTAAAAATTATCGATATGCATTTTATCTAGAAAATGAACCACAAGGGCTGTTGGACTCGCTGGATACTTTTTAAGGATTAAGCAGGATACATCGTTTCAGCATCGTCATTGCGATGTGTGCATATAGAATAATCACATGCCGTTTGTCGGTACTGCTTCGTGTCTGTTGACAAAACTCACCCCAACACCTCCAACTCATTTGACATGCTCTATTGCTACATAATAACAAGTTCCATTTTGGGTAATTTTTTTCCCACTTTTTTATTTTAAATATCACAATATTACTTGTAGAAATTTCACACGTTGCAATGTGATATCGTGATCTGATGTCATGCAGCCCTAAAATTAAGCAACACCTGAGTATGGTCTACACAGTATGTATTGGCAATTTGATCTTATTGTTACAACTTCCAGCTGACTTATTCAACTATATATGGATTAGAGACAGTTCTGTCCTATTTCATCATCCTTTGTAATATTCTTGACAAAATCAAATTAATTTGATGGCATATAACATATCTAGGATTTCCAAATTATTTTTTTTTATAGGGAAAAATCCTTTACTGTCTGAATCAATGCTGTATTTCAGTCTTTGATTTGCTATTTACTGCTTGGAGAAGCAAATGCAGAGATATAGCAGCCTAAAGTCAAATGTCAAGCCAAGGTGTACCCCTGGAGTGAAATATCTTAAGCACACCTCAATTTTTCCTGAAGACTGTGTTATTCTCAAATCCCCTGGAATCTTATTAAAACTAGCTCAAGAAAGAAAATAAATAAATACTCAAAATATATGTCCCTTGAATAATACAAAATATTCCCTTAATACAAAAAAAGTTATTTGAATTTCATTAAAATACTATTTGAAATCCTTTGACACCAAGGACTATATCTAATTCAATGAAACTCTAAAGCTATACCATCAGGGTGAAACGAAACACTTACGTTTGATGTTTTCAATAATCCTTAAGCCTTTGTGTTCCAGCAGCAGGTCCCTGCAGGTTGCCAGTCCCAAAATAACATGTTTTTCATTTTCTGGAAAGTACAATGTATGTTTTATGTCATTCAAAGAGAAGGTCCTAATGATGACCTCTTGCATGCATCCCAGTATCTATATATGTATGTGTGCGGATGTGTACATGAATGTATATGTATTATATATGTATAAAAGACAAAGGAAATTTTATTTATGTTGATGTAAAATCATGACGTCTGTCAAGGTGTGTTAGCTTAGCCAGTTAAAAACCTCTCCTAGTGCGTGTGTGCACATATATATATGTATGTATGTATCTATGTATGCATGTATGTATGTGTGTGTGTGTGTGTATACACACACAAATTTATAAATTCAGATGCATTCAGAATTTGCAGTTAGCATTAAGATCTGAATTAACAGGGGAATTAACAGCTTTTTGTTCTTGAATTGACATTGAAGTCAGTGTTTTAGCTTTCAATGTTATATGTAGGTATTTGAGTATCCCTCTTCCTGGACACTTGGCCAACACGTTTTAAATTATATCAGCCAAAAGGGATGCAGACTTTAGCCTAGAGAAGGCTCAGTTTTTGTGGCATGAACTGCTAATCCTTGCCAGCAAAGATGCCCTTGGTTATGGTGTGACATTGACATGGACCCTATCTAGACAGGTACGATGAGGCCTGGCTCAGTGGAATATGGGAATAATTGCTAATAAAATGACAAACGAAAATGTGGATGATAACCGCGTGACCTTTCTGGTGTCCTGGGCGATTGATGCAGTCATATTCTAGCATTTCCAAACAGATTCAGGCAGACAGTTTTGGGCCCATAGTCACACCTTGTTTATGGACCATAAACATATTATGCACCAGGAGCCGTTTATACAGATGGTATGTCGAATATAATGATGATCTGTGTGCCCGCCTTGACCACATAGAAGCCCGCTTATTGTTCATAAGTGTTATAATTGGGGCTTCATTGCATTACTAGGCTGCAAAGTGTTATTTCCTGTTATTTGTCTAATGTGTCTTAAAGAATCGTAATCTAATAAAAAATGGTTATATCTCCGCAAGCTTTTAGGAAACGGATGAGGCAGTCATTGGTTTTGTAAAAAGCATTGGGTGCTCTGGAATTACCTTACCTTATAAATTCAGAAAAAAAGAAAAATCTATATAGGGTAACTGCGTAATAGTCACAATCACACTCTTCCTGTTGTGCTGATTGTGAATAAAGCAGCTTTCTAGAATAATGATTGTTTGCCCATTTTTATGCAGTAAATTATTTATTTAAGGAATATAAGTTAATTTTTTTACAGTATGTCATTTACAATAGCAATAAGCCCCCTTTCATTTCCCCGTATAAGCTGCTGTGCCTTTTAAACAGGTCAGTCATACACACATATTTTTTAATCCCAGAATGCCATTGGGCGATAAGCCCTTCATGCGGTTTCAAAGAACAACAAAAACAAAAATGGACATTTAAATCCCCTGCATTGGACGTGGCAAGTGGGATAACCCCCCCCCCCGACTGACCCAACTCCAGCACTTATGTGCAGAGAGTGACAGCATCCAGCCATTTAGTTCACTGCAGCTCCCCCACCAGCCACACCCCCATGACACCACACCCTGTGACACCCTGTGCTCCCCAGGGATGACAGGCTGCATTGCATTTGCTATCTCAGTAAAAAAAAAAAAAAATAAATGGAGATGACTGAGTGTTGGAAGCCATATTTTATGTCTGGATTACCCAGCATATCTTGCAGTATGATTTATAATATATTCATTTAGCAAAAGAATTACGTGGCATACATACAAATTACAGTGTTTTTCATTTGTAGATCTTTAGTATTTAATTAATATTGTGGTTTTCTTGTTTTTTTATTGTAATTTTTCCTTTTGTATTTTGAATACTAAACAAGATAGTAAAACACAGTTATTGTACATCTGTGCCAAATATGCCTGATGTGCAGATTTTCTATTAATAAAGTCCTTCGCATGAAGATGACCTTCAGAAGTGATACGGCATTCAGGTGGACAAGGCCCGGGTAGTGAAGGATGGTTGAACCCCTGTCACATTCTGACTTTGAAAAATCCGGGTCGTGCTTTGAGGACAGTTAGGCGCAGCGAAACAAATGCACTGTGGAATTCCCCTTTGGTGCTGCAGATAAAACCACACTTTGGACAAAGAGCATTATTTTACAAAACAAACAGTTTCTCTTCTGTTATCATGCTGTTCATAAGATTGCGGTCTCCGTGTGAATCCAACCTTCAGAACTAAAACAACAACATCAGTGAATCAACCAGTGTGTGTGTATATATATTCCATCCATCCGTACATTCAGGTACAGAGAGGGTCACGAAGAGCCTGGGGCCAATCACAGATGGCACAGGGCAAATCGCAAGGCAGAAGCTCACTCACACATATGGTCACACCTTTACAGGCTGGAGATGTAAAAAAGATCCAGCTGCAGAGAGTGGATGGCAGGCCAGGGGTGAGGAGCTTGTCAGTCAGTTTTGGCAGGATAACTGTATT
>JAODJU010000033.1:13999780-14022311 GCA_026776725.1 Gnathonemus echidnorhynchus
CGGGGGGGGGGGGGGGGGGGGGAGGTAGGGGGGGCTTAAACCATGAAAAGTACCTCAATGACATGTTGGGGAGATGTTTATAAACTACTGTGCTTGCAAACCAAAATATGGTGCCTGTCTAAAAACCTAACCTTTAGCACTGGTGTCTGCTCTACACATCTTATAAAGTTCACCAAAAGGAGGGATCTTGACCTCTTGGATGATTTGAAGACTCAAATACCACTTTCATTTATTATTTATCATTGGCGGGCCGCAGGAACGGAAGGTATCATCATACCTGACTGAGTAATGTAAAGAAGTGGCCATCTCACTGAGGCCAAGCCCCATGGGACTCAAATCCCATTATGTGTCAGGAGAAATTGCTTAATGTCCAGGGGTAAAATAAATCTTAGACCACAACATCTGGGTGAGCTAATGGTAGATAGGACGCACTACAGATCTCCACTGTGAAGTTTTTAATTTCACCTTTAGCTCGAAGTTATAGGACTAGTTTTGAAATACTTTGCAAATTGGTGTCTACACACATTGAAAGTCAGGTTTGTTTCAAACTTTCCATCGGCAGCATAGACCAGCAATTGCACGGCACATAAAAATACCTTTTTCCTTCAAAAAGTGCTACGGAGGAAGATCATTAGATACATTTTTTAAATTATGTCAGCTTGTGTGCTGTTTTTCAAAGCTTGGAATAGCTAGGTAAGCACTGTTGTTCATTTAAGTTCTGCTTCTGGCTTCCTCTGAAGTCACTTCGGTCAACCTTATGAAAAGTTCTGAGCTGACTACCATGGAATTAATTTCTCTATGTATGTGAATGTCCAAGCTTCAAAGCACGTACTTTGAAGCGACTCACAGGAACATAGAGAACATGGGCAGCAGTGTTTTTTTTCTCTAAATACAATCCCACGCAGTGCTTCTAAGTGGAACCAAATGATCGTGAGATATAGAGCAGTTTGTCTTACACAAACGTCTCCTGGTACTGTTAGATTTGCATAGTTAAATTGAACCAATCACTGCGAAACCAATACTACAAACGTGTATATTAGTGTGTATGTATGAGGCCTGTAATTTATTATACAAACTCTGAGCTCTTTGGGTAATTGTCAAAATAAATAAGTACATACATGTGCACATACTTTCTGTTGAAGTGTTTCCCACCTGCCAGTAGCGTTACGGTATTCCCATAATGTGTTTCTTCGGAACCAGATGTTGGATAGTAGAACGTCACATCTGCATGACCGATTTAAAACAGCACTCCCCGGCTCTTCATTGTGACCCATTAAAGACTGTCTGGGTATAAAATGGTGTTTGGCTTGTCTTGCTCCTTCCAGTCTGAGAGGATTACTCATAGGGTTGTGTGCTCAAACCACAGCTGGAGCCAACA
This sequence comes from Gnathonemus echidnorhynchus, assembly GCA_026776725.1. Taxonomy (NCBI): domain Eukaryota; kingdom Metazoa; phylum Chordata; class Actinopteri; order Osteoglossiformes; family Mormyridae; genus Gnathonemus; species Gnathonemus echidnorhynchus. Next base: position 14,001,159 of record JAODJU010000033.1, read on the forward strand.
TGTCATTAGGACCAATCCTAGGCAATACATGACTAACTGCCTGGTCCGGGTCTGTGTTTTTGGTTGATGTATTTCTTTGCAATACATGCATACATGCTACCCTGTTTTTTTTTTTTGTATTTTTTTTTTTTTTTTTTGGCTGTTAAGCTTGTACAGTTGCTGCAATACCATCCGATTCAAGTTATTTATTTATATAGTGCTTTTAACAAGGAGTGTTGTCAAAAAGCACTTTACAGAGTGCCCAGATAATACACCTGAGGCGACAGGGGCTGGGAAAAATGCCTTGGGAGGAACACCTCTGGCTGGCACTGGGCAGAACACAATTTAGTGCAATACTAATTATCAGGAAGGTGAATAATATGACTTAGGACTGCAAATTCTCAGTGTTCTCAGTTGAGTTGTGCTGTTTTGTTTTGTTATGAAACTCACATTGGTATTTCTTCTTTCTCTATGGAATTAATGGAAATTTCATAATTATAAGCAAGCGCAGTGATGCATGTGTGCAAGAAGCATGGCGGAGTCTGGCTATCTCATTTTTATCAATGCAATAAATCGTGTTAATAATTCAAAGTTGATTCGCTAGACAAACTTGGATATTGTTTCACAGTCACGAGTAAATGAAATTTCCTTTCAGCTAGTCTCAGATCTTTTTAATTATGCCAGTAATAGTCTTATGGATTTTTCTTAGATAAATTGATATTGGCATTTTTGTAATTACAAGCTGTTGCATTTTATGAAAATAATCTTCAAAAGTCATTGACCCATTTCAATATTCATAGATTTTCCAAATATATTTCCTTTTCTTTTTGTTTGTTATATTACGTCGGGTTCTAGTCATGGTTTATTTTTTGGACTCGAAAATAAAGTCTTTCTTGTTTACTGTACTTTTTAGAAGCCATTGTTTTTTCTGCTGCTGACCATGGTCGCTCTTGCTGGATTGAATTTCAGAGACCTTATTTGTTTTAGGGTATCTGCTATGCTTCTCCGCTGTCATTCTTTGAAGCGGATAGACACATAGGTTTCTAAAGACAGGCCTGTCATGATGGATGCTGGGAAATGTAGGCCGTCAGAGGTGGGCGTGGTCAGGAAGTGGGGAAACGCCACACGGAGCTACAGCCACCACCCACGTGTCACATGACGGTGCCCATTGGCGGTTCAAATCCTGAAAGAACCCTTGAGTGGAACCACATGCAAAAAGAAAAAAAAGGAACCATGTCATCGACGCATACTGAGCAGAAGGTCTCTGGGAGCACATACCCCATGGATGTTGGCTGATTACGTTTGAAGGGAAATATGCAGTGACATGCTCCTGAACTCATTTATGACCTTGGCGTGGCTTCACGTGTGGTTTTCCAATACAATTCCAAAACCCACAACGTTTTGATTTGGTTCTGAAAATGGACAATAACCGGAATGAGTATTTAGACAATTAGGAATAAGTGGATGCAAATTTAGTCTTTTCTTGGAAACATCTGGTTTATCTATAAAGACTAGTGCTGAGTTCTGCAGTCATGGTATATTTCAAAACTGTTCTCTTTTATTACAGTAGATGCATAGAAAATAAGAGACATCTCAGTATTATGTTGTTTGATTTTATTTATCCATATGCGAGAATAATTGTTTGCTTACAACATTGTGTATGATGCTGTTTTGCTTATTTTTCTTTGCCTGGAAAAAAAATATTCTTGCTTATATGTTTCACATTCTGAAGTCCTAAAATACATGCTTTATTATTTTAGTATAGTGGGGGCAGGTAAAAAGTATGATTTCAGAATAGCACCATTTATCCTCATATCTTTTTTTCACGTTTTGTTACATGAATGAAAATAACAGTATTTTACATTGAATAAAATGCTTAAAAGGAGCGAGATTCAAAATACACACATATTTGCAGAACGTGACTCACATATTAAGATCCTTCCGTACATATGTACACATAAGGAAGACAGGCTTTACTGTTTTTAACACACGTGTAGAGTATTGGGGCTTTGTTGATTTGTTACTATTTTTTTGTTGCTGCAGTGCTGACAGCTCGACCAGAAGCTTCTACGTACTGCGGGACAGCATAGTAAGATGTATTGGGGGAGTGTCCTCCCACTGTCTCTGAAGTCCCGCATGCCGTTCTTGAAAGCTGTCCTTGTTTAAACAACAACAGTGATCCACTGGAATTCACACAGTGGCACGTCTGCATGTAGTTCCCGTGTGGCCTACCTTATATTTGTCTAAAGTTCAACAAAAACTAATAAAATCTACCTTCCTACAGAAATGTTTTGCTATTGTTGTCCTAATGTCTTTTTACTTAAATGCACATGTACGCTGGTCAATTTCAAGAACTGGAAAAGTGCTGTTTGTAACTCTTGTATATATATAACACTTTTACAGTTGTTGCATTCCATATATCCCGTTTCATGACATCTGGATGCCAAAAATGAGCAAGAAAAGCTAAGAGAATCAGAAACGAACAAAGAATACACACACATATATAATGATTTATTATTATACATATATAACTGCATATAAAACTTTGCTATTTTTTGACTTAACTATGGTTCACTCTGCCCTGTTTCTGTTTAATGAAAAGACGTTAACATCATGGAACCATTCAGGAAGTAAAAAGGGTTTATCGTCTGGGGCGTACTTAACCATATGTTGACTAAAATATAATTCAGCTCTATATACATATTGCCCACAGACTACGAAAAAGATTCAAACCACAAATTTCGTAATAAAAACGCATTTGAAAAAGTACAATAAAAAAGATGCAGAACGCTATGAAAACCACTAGACTGTGGTTGATTATGTCAGGCTTGTATAGTGGAGGGAAGGCCTCTTTAGGTAAATATACTATATATCCTTCTATATTGCTTTGTATTGGCTGCAGTGGCAGAATATTATCACTGACACTAGATGGGCTCATGTGGTCTCATGTGGGAATTCACAGGAAGTCACATGCATCACAAAATGGCCACTGGGTTTGGAACCCATCCCACTTCTGGATGCCAATGAATGTACCAGTACAGTGACACCAGATTGAAAGGAGTTCAATGACCACGATCAATCCAAGTTAAATTCTGCCTTTATTTATTATTCTTTCGTTAGTTTCTTTTGCTTGTCTTGTTTTGTTTTTTTTATTCAGTGTGTTACCTTTAAGGTCCTTCTCATACAAGTACTAGTCAGGAGAGATAAGCTGTAAGTGGAAACAACCAGAGCTCATCTCTGAACCCAAAAACCAGAGGCTGAATCAACAAAAAACCCAGTTCATATATATATATATATATATATATATATATTTTTTACAGGTATGCACTGAATAATTAAGGCCGGTGAATTCTTGAGTATCTGAATTCTTTGATAAAATTTTCCATTAAAATACTTAGAATTATGTCTAAGATAAGGTATGCTTTTAAGTGCTTAGCAGATAGTTTATTATGTATACATTTATTTAGCTGCACGTTTTACACAAGTATAACAGGTCAAATAATTTAATCAGGATTGAACCTCCAGTGGGACATGAACTGACAACCATTGGGGATGGTAGCAAGTTCAGTTCACTAACCCACACGACCTTCTTTCTCTTTCTGATTCTATAAACAGCCAGGAGTCAATTTTGGAGGTCTGCTATGCCGGACCTGCAGGTTTTGTTTTGCCCCGTGATGTTTGATTCTACTGAAAATGGCGTTCTTGTTTTACTGGTAAGCTGCCAAACGATAACACAAGAGCCCGTGGGCATGAACCCGGGTAAGTATCTGTCCATGCCTGGGAATCTGAAACACCTTCACTGCCTTGCTTCCTGTTGATCATATCCTAGGAAGATTCATTCCTGTAAACCAATAGAGTTAACAAGAACTTGTAGGGACACTATGAAAATGGAGTTGTTTCGAAGGACAAAATGAACTGAATATGTTTACTCTGCAAGACTTAATTTCTTTGAATATATTTTCCTGTTGACTTCATGCCGGTTTTCTTGATAAGGTTTGTAAAATTTACTTGTCATTTTTAAGATAATGCCTCATGATGTTTTATTTCACTTCTGAATTTAAATGATTATTACTGCTGCTTTACTTTGGACGGGACTAAGCATTATCAGGAGAGGAAAGGGTGGATTGAACCTCATCCAGAATTATTAAAATGAAGCCATTGACAAATAAGAGATGCTTGAAAAGCAATTCCTCTTTTATTGGATCCTACTGGTGACAAAAAGATTGCATTCCCATCAAAATAGCAAACATATAAATCACCCGTACCTGACAATGTGTCAAGGCATCATTTTAGACTGTTCTGCTGTTTCTTATGGATGCACCATTTCAGAAAAGAAACACAATATCTACCATTAATATAAATTATGTAAATGTTTTGAATATAAGTAAAATTCCAGCAATAAAGTCTGGCAGAGAAATAATTGGCATGACCAAGGGATCACTTTAAATGATCCTGAATTTCAGCCAGGCAAAAGTAGCCAGTATAGAAATAATACTAAAAATTGGTATACATTCAAAGTAACACTATTTTACGCTAGCCAGTTTTGTTTGTGAGGTACATATCGTAATGTCCATGGGGAATAGAGTTATCTCATATCCTATCATTAAAATTGTTTGCTTTATTCCCATCATTTATAGTGTGTGCTCTGGCGAAAAACTATCTCTTTGTTTGAATACATAATTTCCACATGGATACAGGTCCTTAACCTTTATTATTTAATTTAAATTCCTTTTTTTTGGGGGGGGGGGGATTTCCTAACAGCTCAGCATGGTTTAATTAAAACCAAATGACAGTGGCTATCATCTGCAGATGTCTACATTTTAGGAATAATTAACCTTCTTTTCCAAGCAATAATACACAGAATTATTTCAGTTTAGATATTCTAAGAATATGATCATTTCTTGTACATTGCTTAGGAATCAACAATAAAAAATGAAAACCCCCTCATTTGTGTATCTGTTATAATATGTGCACGAGTTTAAGGGATAGTTGAGTTTTGTTATAAGATACAGAAATTCAAGGAAAAATAAGAATTCTCCCTAAAGTTCATGTAGCTTGTGTGAAGAATTTAATTCCCATACAAACTAGTATTGCTCCCAAACTCAAAATTATAAAAAAAACTGTATGTGCATTGCCTGATGAATGGGTATTTCCAAACTGTATGTAATTGTAGCTCATAGTACATGTTCCATGCAATTTAATATTTGTGTTCCTTGAGAAATGCAATTTAGAGCTGTGAAGCCTACTGTAATGTATAATCTGTTAATGCAATAATAGGTGTTCTAATATTCATGTTACCACATGTTGGAGTTTTTTTGTACTGCTTTGGAGGAACTCTCATTATAAATGAATTTATACAAAGAATATGTGCATGAAAAGATTTACCCTTTCAAGACTAGAGAATGTATTTTCCATTAGCTATTGTGTTAGTTGTGGTCATGAGAAGTATTTCCTTAAAACCATATACTTTTGTTACCGCATCGAAAGAAAAAGAAAAATTACTTTTACTTCACGGAGTCTTCTTGACATTGTGTGTTGCTTGGCAACACTTCCTGCTATCTGGAAGGAAAATCAGCATACATCTATAGCTTTTCTATGATTCCGAGAGATCAGCACTCAGGCTGCTTCTCTGACTATTCATATCAGCATTTTTCTAATTAAACTTGCCCAAACAATCCTTCCTTTTGTCATAATCCCTCTAGTGCTTTTTTGTTTTTTTTTGTTTCACACATTCTTGTCAAGACCGCTCGTATGTCTAGTTAGCCATGTTATTCAATAAAGCTAGAATCAAGTCATTGTAAGATGTCGTACGTGTTTGATTGTTAAGTCTTCGGTCAGGGTGACTAAATTACTCTGGAGTTATGCATGTAAAATGAATGCACACTCCAAGAATGCAGGACAGGCTGAAAAATACAATCCCCTATGCCATATTGTAAGGGGACTTCCATCCAAATTCTTTCCCAGTGAAGTTTGTAATTATTAAAAGTACACCATGAACCTAACATTTTAGCTAAACATGATTAAATGCATGTTTGCCTGCTTTTTTCAGCAACATCTTTAACTTAACACATTTTACAGAATAATATATAAACATTACTAGCATCGATGCGTCACCAAGCGAAACAAAAACATGATTTGACAATCATTTCAATGCGCTGAAAGTGAATCAGTTTTTCATAAAACAAAAACAGTAAGTCTATTTTTTTTTTTTATTAAATGGTGGAAATAAAGGCTTACATGTTAACTTAATATGTCAGGGCAACTCATTGGAAAAGTAATAGAAAGTAGTCTTTAAATAAAATAAAACAAAAAATAAAATTGAATAAAATAAACCATAAAACGAAATGATTTCGTTTTAAAAGCCGGAGTATCATTTGAACTCTGGACATTTGAATGGTTGCACAATGATGCCTGGTGTCTGGATCTTCAGCTGGATGAATATAACCTATCCAGGTAGCAGAAAACAATGTATCTGTCCAGGGTTATAGGTGTGGTAACGAGCCATAATGAATTTATGGAGCCCCTGTAATAGAAGGCAAGGTAAAGGTCATTTATTGGTCAGGAAAAAGAATCATTGTTCACTTTCAAAAGGTCGTCTTACGTGGCCCATTTCCATGGTGCCAGAGAGCTGTAATATGATTCACAAATAAAAAGGCAACTTGTACTTGTCTTTGTATACCCAAATGTGCAGGGTTCAGCTAAGAGTGGAAACTTCCCCAGTACCTTGAAGATCTTCCAGGAGTTTCAGCATGAGAGAGCAGTGCGATTTTCTTTTCCATTTATTCTTTGACAAGAGAATCACATACCACAGGCTGCATCCTGAGCAAGACAGAAGCACAATCTATTAAAAATGTTGTTAGCACATTAGATTATTAATTTCATCAGAAAAATAATACAACGGTATAATTAGCTGTTATTCGTGGTTGTTAATGCACATTAAGCAAATGTGTAACAGTACAGAACTTTGCTTAGTGTTACAGGCACATGAAATGTCATAATTCTGAAAGGCATTCATTGAAGATACTGAAAAATAACACAAAAATTCATACTGATAAAGAAAGAAAAATGAAAAAAAAAACAAGGATAACATGATAAAATATGCGCTCTGGGGCACTCTAGAGATATACTGATACATTCCTTTTGATGTCATTTTTAATTATTAAGTTTGGCTTTTTCCAGTACAGCATGAATTGTTTTAAAAAATATAATCATGTCCCACCACTACTAACTGCCAGGACATGAAAATGGATGGATGGATGGATGGATGGATGTATAGATGGTTTGCTCACTACTAATTTTACAGATCCATCAACAGCAATTAAATAAGAAATTCACATCCAATGAGCGTGTACCCTTATATGACTCCAAGAGGCTAACAATTCTTAATTAAAAATTATACAATATAAACCATAAATCCACGATTCTGAACCACAGACGTCTATCCGTGACTCATTTTTGTTTTGTTGCCACAGCTAGAAACTCTGATTCATCCAGCTAAAACTCTGAAGAATAGCTCTGTCTGGTATGCTGGTGGTGGAACTCAGCAGGTGTGGAGAATGGCTGGGGTCCCCATGGAAATGACTGGGAATCACTCTTATAAGCAAACAGCTTTTTAATGGTGCACAGTGGGCCAAAAATAAGGGGGATTTGTTGCTAATCATAAAACTCATTGGAACATATACCTGTACTTCATGGAATCAGGCAAATCCGTTTAGGTGTCATTTATTACAAAACCATTACTCTAAGCAGTGAATAAAAACCGCCAAAAAAAACTCCAGGAGATGTGAAGTTTGGTACTTTAGACCTATATAATATTTTTCTGCGTAATACCTTAATTCACAGTTATGAGATTTTCTGTTGTAGCTATGAAATTGCCCATCTTAATCATGCATCATGTGCTCAGTGTATCCAGCTAAACAAATGTACATGAATATTGTGAGAATCCCTTAAAAAGCACAACCTGAAACAAGGCATTCCAATCATGACCCAAATCCAGTGCTCCAAAATGTAATTTCCCAACAAAGAAAATAAACCGCACAGTAATCTTCCCTGTAATACCGACCAGTCCTTAAACAAAATCCCTCAGTTTCTGACATCAGCCAGTCTTCTTTTTTCATCTTTCTTAATGGGATTTTGGAGAAAATGGCTTTCTGAATTACTCTCCTCAGTCTTGCTCAGAAATCTTATAGTTCATATTGAGGAATCATTAATTGTTTCAAGTGACTGATGACCCACGTAAGCAAGACCCGAAGCTGAGTGCTGTGGTGCAGAATTACCTGTGTGGCTCAAATAATGTAGGTAAATAGTGAAATATGTGGGGTAACTTCAGAATTACCCACATAATAACATTCACCGCTGTTTTAAATTAAACGCATCAGTATGATTGCTATAGGCAGCCCACTGGCCACACACCTATGTTCTGTGTTGGGAACACTGTGTTGCTTTATAGTGTTAATTAATAAAAACAAACAGACTGATGTTCAGTTATAGCTAACACATTTAGTTGGCTTTGTTACCTGTTTGGAAGCAATCTTGTCCAAATTAATATACATGTTAACAAACACAGGCTTGAACTGAGGTTAACGTGGGAGGTGAATTACCTCAACTGTTCATCTGACTGCCTCACCAGGGGCTTAAAGAGGGCAACATTGTTGCAGCTTAATTATTTTTTCTGCCAAGATAATTAGGCTTTTTTTTTCTAGCAGACGTCCTTGAAATACTGTATGTGAACATCTGGCTTTAATTTACCTTTGAAGTGCAGCAAATGAAGATTGTTTATTGCTATTTCATGTACAGCCTCAACATATATTGTTTGTGGATGGTGAATACTTTGTTGAATCGGCAACCGCATGTCTGCATAACATTTTTGAAAAACATACATAGTTGTTTTTTTATTTCTGGGCAAACAGTATTTGTTGTGGATAAGTTAAGCTTGTAAACTGCCGACAGGCTTATTATGAACTTTCTGAGAGCTTGTAAGAACCAGAAGACTCATGCCACATTTTTCCCCTCTAAAAGAAAGAAAACCAAAATATTTCTCCAACATAGGTACTGTGACTCCAGCTCCAACCTAAAAACAGTGAAGATTCTGCAACTCAAAGTTCCCCCGTGCCTATGGCTCCTTGCATTTTTTTTTTTTGATCACTTGAAAGTGTTATGAAAAATGACAGCATGGTAATAAACACAAGCTGTTGAACTTGAGCTGGAGGGGGGGTCCACACATTGGTTCCATATCGCTCTGCTTTTCAGACACAGTGGTCTCAATGTGGACTAAGGCGAAGCTTCTTTAAAACAAGTGTGTTGAAAGCGAACACCTCTGGGCGTGCTTTGAGAGCCCCCCCCCCAACCCCTCCGCACTTCACCTCCTCCCTCCCCAGCCTTTTTCTCCCCTCTGGTGTGTCATCCTGTTAGCCTCTGCATGTGGACCAGCATTCCCATGGCTGCCGCTGTCCCGTCCTCTGGAATTCCTTACCTAGGGCAGCTGAGGAAGATGTGAAAGCACCTTGAATCTCATTAGACCAAACAGGACTTTGGGGCCAGTATCATATTCACACTGCCCCGGGGTAACTGCACTCCCGTTCAATTTAGAGGATGCAATTAACACTTTGTCGGAAACTTAAATAAAGTATCACGCAAATTTATAATTATGAGCATTAATTACGTATGCGGTCAAGGAAAGCTCAGGGAGAACTCAAAAGACCCACATTTTATACGTATGTAACATCATTGCCTGCACCATACAAAACTTCTTGCTTTTTCCGTGCACCTGGAATTGCGTTTTTAAGCAAGTCAAATTTTTATTAGCACTATTTTTATTAGAACTACGGCTGATTGCCTGTTTTTGATTGAAGCAGCTCAGGTTGAGAATTAAACTCTCGTGATCCTTCTGGCTGTAGACCGGGGGGGAGCAGATGTTCTCACTCCAATGTCTTCACCTTTGCCTATAGAAGCATTTCTTGGAACCATCCGGAGAAGAGTGCCTGAAATGAGAGTTTTTATTATTATTATTATTATTATTATTATTATTAAATGTACACTGAGACTCAGTATGGATAAGTGATCAGAAGTTTACCAAACAGATTATTACTCTTTTTTATGTTTTATATGGTTAGGTTTTGCAAAATCAAATCAGAAAATGGGTGACCTCACAAGACTTTAGTTAGCCGTAGGACTTTATTAGGACTATCAAATACAAACTGGCTAAACTGAGCTACATATCTAAGAAAGTTGTAGTTCCAGGTTCACTGTGGAGTTCTGCACCAGCACACCCACTGTGTTTGTTGCGATTTGGCCTGTGTCAGTGTTTTGAAAAACTTTGACTGGCATTTAGGTTTAGCAGTTCTCAAATATACGGTCCAATGAGCAGCACCAGAGACAGGTAACTCATTCACAGTGCGCATCGGCTAGCTGAGGAGTCAAAGCGAATCATCATCATCATCATCATCATCATCATCATCATCATCATCATCGTCTTCCCATTGTTTTTCTGGATAAGGGTCATGGTAAAATGAATCATTTGTTTGTTAAATAACCAGAGCACTTAGATTCAACCCATGGGTTTCCCCCGACTCGGGCAAAACTATGGGACTTTTAATAAAAGCACATGTGTGACATGATGCAAATGTTGCTGATGAATATACAAATGTGGCAGACCACCAAACAGCGAGGAGGTAACATCTTGAAGAGTTTACGAAGACGCCTTTTCAAAACATCTTCGGGGCGCTGTCTCTCGTCAAAAAAAAAAAAAAAAAAAAGTGTAGCAAATCCAATGTTTCTCTGGACACCGGACACATGTTCACTTCAGAGAGGTTCCCCCGAAATGCCCCAGAGGAGGTCACAGCTCGCACTAGCCAGACTGGAGCAATAGTCAGCCACTTAACTGTGTTCAATCCTCTGCTAACCGTCACTGGGAGAAGACACAGGAATGTAACGTTTATTTAATTTCTATTGGAGACAGTTTGCAGGAAGTGGAGGTGAATCGTCTGGTTCCCAGACAGAAGTCCAGTTATCATATCTAACAGAGAACAGACCCTGCTAGCCATGTGACACGCACACAAACACAGACCTTAGGAGCTGGTAAGCTGAAAGCACTGTGAGCTATCCTGGATTATGATTCAAACAGAGAAAACAATCTTAGCCATAGTAACGGCAGAAAGATAAATTAGCTTCATATCTGTTACAAAATTTGTTTAGAATATATTTTTTCAGTACTTATGATAACAGATGCAGTTTATCTATACTTTTTAAAGATAAATTAACAGACTGTTTAGCTAAAAGTCTCCATATTAAGCATTTATTATTTGTAATAGTGAAGCAGATATTGATAAATAACACGGAAAAGATAAAGAAGGAATATATTATTTGTACCTCTGCTTGTGAATATTCAGAAATGTGATGATGCAATTTAGTTTCTATATCCTGAATGCACAACAGTTATATCGCTGGTATGAGAAACAATTTTATTTCATCATTGTCTCACTAATTGTAGCAAAAGAAAAAGTTTTGAGCTTCCAAAGTTGTATTTCCTACAACATGGAATCATCTTCTCTGGTTTCCAGTTGGAGAGGAAGGGCTTGAAGCATGCTGTCAGACATTTATTAATCTGACCATATCTCTGGATTTCTGGCTGGTGTCTGCGTGTGTGGATTCAATCAGCATGACGTCTGTTGCCATGGTGCTGGTTACAAAGAGCTTAATTCCAGACGACTAGGACTTTCTGATTGCCAGGACAGTGTTCTGTGTATCTAACTCTTGCTGTTTGGGATGAAATAGTTTTTTTAGGGCACAAAATAAACCCTTTATGACTTCTGTAGTGAGGAGGTGATATCATTTTACTGCAGACTGTTCTTTTCTTAAATCTCAATTTTTTTTCCATAAAATGCATTCTGTGCTTTTCTAAGTTTGAATTTTAATTCCCTTTACTAATTTGTTGTTTCTTTCTTGTTTCTTCTTCTTTTTGGCTAATGCATCCAATTCGGTCCAAAATCCATATGAACCCAACATATAATGAATCACCATTAACCCCCCCCCCCCCCCCCCCCTTTTTTTTTTTTTTTTTTTTTTTTAAAATAAAAAGATAAAATCAGGACAAAAAAGAATGAGCCTCACTGGACAGCATCCGTCAGAGACACGGTTCTGTATTTTTTTTTCTTGCCTAATCAAAGTTTTGCATGTGTCTGGCTCCGCCCCGCTATCTCTATCGTTCCGAGTTAACGTGACGTTCCGTTCTGCGCTCTCCTCATCTTTTTTTTCACCCTGCTTTCTCAGCCGTTGCGACCATTTTCTCCTTCCCCCGGTATAATTTCCTTGGTGCTTCATTTTGATGGCCTCCCCAGGCAGGCGCGAGTGCCTCGGAGCACTGTCACATCGCTGTTTTACGACCGCCGCTTCATATTAGCTCCTCGCCGCACTGGCAGGCTTTTATTCACTGTCCGCTCATTTACATTTTATTTAATGAGGATACTGATCACCAAAGCACATTCATCACTCCTGACCGTGCGCGGGATGGGTGCCTGTGAGCCGCGGCGATGTTCAGCCCCCTCCGCTCTTTTTAGTGATGCTATTTAGCTAGGCCTGGAGTTTTCATTAGAATGAACCGCGGCATTACAATGAACTTGGATTTCTGGTCGTATGTCAGAATAAATTTTACTAGCGTTATGTTATTTCAACCTAGGAGAGGGAGTAAAAAAAAAACATGTTATCACATTGGAATATTTACGCATTTGCGTTTTTTTTCATTTACCTCTCCTGGCCTTGTCATGTGACGCTGGTATTTCAGCAGAATTAATTCCTGTAACCCTTCAGTGGCATTGATGCAAACCACATCAATTTTACTAGTAGTACAGGTGCATGTTTTATAGCAAGATCATCACACTGTTAGTGATTAGCTGAGCATCCTCTTGCCTGCGTAGGCTGGGGTTGGGGGCCTGATCAGCAAGCAGTATAAGATGCAATGATCACGTACATTGCGTTTGCTCGGTGATATGAAGTCACAGGGATTGCATACATACAAAACATGTTGCCATTACAGTTTGGAAAACATGGACAGCTAATGTTCTGAAATCCATCATTACGGCTTCAGTATGGAAAATGGAAAATGTCTTTAATGCGTTTTATTACAGAGCGTACACTTCATAACTCATTAACTTAAAATACAGCAATTGCATGTGGAATGGATGACTCAATACCAATGCATAAAACATGAATTGCTATCACAGAGTGATGAGAACTTCCTTATACAATCAAACCATTTTTTATGTTCTCTCCCTATACATACAGTTCATTAACAGTGGTTTTCTCATTTCTGAATCAGTGTCGTCGTGGGATGCTGTCTCGGACTCCAACCCTGGCTGCTGGCATTTCAGGGTTGTATATATTGTTTTATCAGTGACCTGTATCCTGTTTACCTGATGTAAGAAAAGCTTCGGTGTTGAAACTCCTTAAAAGTAAAAGGGGCTGGGAATGTTTACGGTAACGCATCCAAACTTATTCCGCATGTTATCGTCTGTATTCCAAGCAAGGGGCGCCATGGTTACCTCGGAACTTTAACTTTAAACAGCTGGACAACTCACATTTCAATATTGCGTTGCACAGAAATGCTACATATAAGATGAAAGCATTAGCCTCCACAGTGCGGTGTTGCAATTAAGACTAAATTATTATTTGATAAGACATTTAGTCTTTCTAAACAGCACTAATAAACACATTCCTGTGGTAATTACCATGCCCTTGATCAAGGAGAAAATATCCTGATTTGGATTGACAGGGGCAGTATCTGAAGCTGGATGAAAGAGAAAGGTAGCAATTTTATAAAACAACTTTTTTTTATGATTCGGAGCTGTTTAATAGGAAGCACACAGGAATATGGCTTGGTGCATTTTGGCTACAGAGCTGCCTTCAAACCGCTTTCTGCAGAGATGGGTATATCTTCCAGCCTTGTCACTTGGATTTTTGACACAGCCTTAGGCAGATGTCTGTTCTTACAAATATTCCGCATGACACAAACATACTGAATCCCTGAAACTCTCTCTCTCTCTCACCCTCACTCTCATTCTCCCTTCACTCTCTCTCTCTCTATTTAATTAGCTTAAAGTGCCTTTGGGGCAATCTGTATTAAAGTTACTATTTCATTCCAACTGAGAAGTTGGCGACAAGTTCATTCGAAAGCCTTGCATGTGTTTGAAATGCCAATCGCAGACAAGGCTAATATACTGGATGTCTTTTCATTGATTGAAGGGGGAGGGCAATTTGGCTTTAGCTAGGCAAAAAGGGTGAGAGGGAGAAGCAGGAGCTCCAATCAGGCTGATTGTGATTCAGTGGCATGCTAACGGTCTTTATAACATTTCCATCAATACCAATACGGTTTAATCAAGCTGCCGGGGAAGCAATCATTACCTTTAAAATCAAACCTATTGAATCAACATTTCTGTTACAGTTTAACTGACAACATCTTGTGTGTATGTGTGTGTGTGTGTGTGTGCACGCGCACACGCAAGTGTAGCCTTAACGCTGGAGTGATTCCATAAAACAGAAGATTAAGGATCTCAACAGCACAGTTTTCCAGTGCACCCCTGCTACGCCCACCCCTCACCACAGTCCTAAATAAAAACCTAAATAATTAAACACACTTTGTGTTTGTTCAAGAAGCATTTAGTTGGTAAATTTTCTTTCTCCTCCAGGTGCGTCTTCGGAGTCCCCGTTTTCGAGGGTGCTGATTCTACAGTCCAGTCTCCTTTGATCATACACGTAACTGGCAAACACAAATACAAAACACAGTTCACATCTTGACAAGCAATTGACCGCATTTCATTTTATCACGTGAAAGCAACCAAACCCTCCAAACTGCAATGGAACCAATTCCACACTTCAAACAGATCACCAATCTCAAGAAACAACACAACAACAACAATAACAACAACAACAATCATAATATAAAAGAAACTTGAACTAATGCATTCTAGTCCTTTCAAGGCCACGTCTTTGTTTTTGTTTACTGTATGGTTTCGTTCAAAGTAAGGGAGCAAGGGACTTACAGACCATTGCAGCAAAGGGAAATGTATTTTTGGCAGGAAATTAAAATATCAGGTATGACTGAAGGCAATGACGGAATGTTGTAGTCTTCATTTTGCATGATGGATGAAGTATATTGCACGCGCCGATCTGCTACAAAATAAAGCTACGTGCTGGAAGGTCCTCTGCTTACATCTGTCTCCGATGAAGCGATCAGAACTCAGCAATGCTCCATTTTGGTCTTTGGTTGCAATCAGTATTGAGCAATGGCTGGAAATCTGTCTTGTGAGTCGAGGCAGCTTCATTAGATGGGGGTGGGGGGCTGAATCCATTTCACATGGTCCACCTAGATGCCCGGACAGCGACATCTCTATCTCCTGCAGTCAGATGAATTGTGACTTTCAGCCGCTTCCCTACACGCCACTGTGAGTGAGGCACGTCTCATGGTGAGATCTCTGTGTGCATTTTTGCGGTGCTAGAGAGAAAATTGTGGTCACACTTTCTGTGCCATGTATGTAAGAATCTATAAACATATTTATAACACATTATAATACATTAATAAAGCATTATAAACATGGCTATAAATATTTACAGGAAGGCATAACACATTATAGCCATGTTTATTGTGCATTATGAATGCTTTTGAAGCTCTCATCTATAATGTACTATAAATACCTTCATAATGCAGTACAAAGCATCCTAAATTCTTATACTGACCAATATCATGCATTATGAAGGTATCTATAGTGCATTATAGATAAGAGCTTCATTGGAACTTATGAAATATTATAATCAAAATTTTAATACCTTATACTACAGGGGGCTTTAATGTTTTATTAATTCTTATGCCAACTATTATAATGCCTAATGAAGGTAATGACAGGTTTAAAAAAGTTAGCAAAATTGTTTTACATCTCACAAAGCAGGAAGTCTATTGAGCCCAGATAATAAAAACATGACTCAACCAACACTGTGCAATGCATATTTTCATAGAGAGGACCGGATGTGGGAGGACAGACACTTTTCGAGCATGGAACCCAGTCCCAGCTGTACATGTGACTTTCCATTCGTCCCATATTTCAATTGGTTTCTTCTGGATCCTCCTGATTTTTCAGGTTCCAAAGACGAGCAGCTCAGGTGAACTGCTAGCTGTAAATTGCAAAATTGTATATTTTCCCAACAATGGCTTTGAATGCAACTTTGAATGCCAGGTGCTCAGTGTTGCCTCAGATAAGTTTTTTTCTGGATGACTGGCTGTCATGTATACTAATGTCGCCCCTATACTAATAATGATAATATTATGTAAATGCTTAAAGGTGCCATAGAATGAATATCTGACTTTACCACGGCACAGCTGAAAAAGTAGAGTGTGGTATATGGAAATGACATACCGGGAATCTCAAACACTGTTTTTCCTTCTTTCAAATATAATTCCTGAGTATGTAAAAAGACATGAATGGGCTGTTTTGAAATTCCTAGACTATTACATAACAGTCTTAACCACACCCCCAACTTAACATATGCCAGCCCACTTTCAAGCTCAATGGAAATGCGCATTTATAGACTGCAACAGTTCTGCAGGAATTCTGCGTAAGAAACAGAGGACAACAGGGAAAATGGCAGGCTGTATGCATTAGTGTGCCCTTTGAGGCTGTGACGGGGATATCGGCATTTTTCATTCCCTTCCCGAGGAACCAAACTGTCAACAGGCCAGGTTGATGTTCCTCTTGAATAGGTAAGTCAGGGGTACTTTTCCCAAAAGGTCCCGTTAGCGACTTACATTTCAGGTCAGTTGCATGGTTCTAACTATGTAAGTTGCTAACGTTGCTATGCTTTCGGGAAATCGTACCCCAATTTGGCAGGGGAGTTATTACACGACATTATGAGTCTGACTTTCACAAGACATTACAAACAACACATTTAAAGCTCAGCTTGCTGTTCTGAGTTCTTGATAAGCTAAGCATCGTACAATTACTTGTTGCGTGAGAAGAAAAATCATTCCTATGTTCTTGTTACAATGCTGAAAATAAAGTTATGATTATGCTAACTATGCTAGGCTAAAGTGGGACTATTACAATTACCTGTGGCAAATTGTTCCAGGAAACATTAAATGAACATTAAACTTACTACTCAGAAGCATCAATTTGCAATCCCTGAGCAACTGGCTATTCCTCAACCTTCAATTCCTCCTCTGACAGACTCAAACATATATGGTTGGATACCTAAATGATCCATGTTTCACTACCCTCGTAGTAATCTATGTTGGTTCTGTGTGAGTCATTGAAGTGCGTCAGTATAAACCAGCCAATCAGAGTGGAGCTCATGAACATATTAATGAGCCCACCAAATAAGGGAAAACAGCCTGTTTTATTCTCAGGCCAAATCATAGAGTTGTAAATAGGTCTGTAAAACCATTTCTGAACATTTTTCAACCAAACCAAGTTCACATAACCTCTACGTAGATAACTTGGGGAAAAAATGAATTCTATAGCACCTTTATAACATCAGTCTTTCAAATGAGTTTGACTTTTTTTTGAACAATCAAGTGGTATTAGTAAACACTAGCAAACACTACATTTCCAGCATGTTCTCCTGCATTTGCTGTGTAAGAATTTGGCAACTATATGTGTGAATGAGTAAAAGCCCATAATAAAATTAGAATTTAGTCAAGAGTCCTATTCTAGCAATGACAAGAATATAACTTCTGGAAACATATATCTATAAACTTTAATAGTGGCACAGATATAGCATTTGCATGTAAATATATTTTGCCAGTAGCAATGTAAAAATCTCTTTGTTTTCCACTCAATTAATAGGCTAACAATTTAGAAACTTCGCATTTTTAAATATGAATTTTCAAGATTGTTTTTGATTATTTCATATGCAGATTTTTAGATAATGCTATAGATAAAATTCAGCTGGAAAATGAACCGAGAGAGATATCTGTGGAGCAGCTGATGGTTTGGATGGTTTGGAATGCCACCTCCCAGGCTAACGGTATCTCATTATGTCTCATACTGGGAGCCAGAATTTGGCTCTGTTTACATGTTGATAGCAATCAAATCAATATTTTCTGACCACCCTGCCCAGCCTCGCATATTCACAATGTAGGCCAGCTCTGCATCTCGATTACCTTTCCTTGGACTTCCATAATGTAAGGTCACCATTCTGAATATTTCTTTGCAATGGGGGCATTTTGCTTTATCTGGGCTGCAGGTAATGGTAAAGAACGTAGACATGAATGGTCAAAAGGGTGTGGAAACAGAGCCCAAGATCTCGCTCCCCCACCTTTTATTGCGGTACTTAACCCTAGTACCATAGTTATCTGTGTAAATAGGAAAAAAGGAAATGCTACAGGATATACTGAGATGCGTGGTATTGTGTAAGATCTTCGCATTCTAGGTACTTATAGACATAAAGTGGAGAGCTTATCTTGACGTCATGGCTGCTGGTTACAAGGTCAACAGTTCAGTGCACTGTGGTCACCATTCATTAGACAACCAAACAAAGAGCCATCCACATGAACTGGGGGCTATATTAGCTAGAGTGTTAATTAATCCATTGAAACTTTTTTTTTTTACACATTTTACCTAAAGGGCATGTCTTAAATTATTGATACATAAATCATGTATTTTATTGATTTCCCAAGCTCAGAAATGTTATTTCCCTAAACAGATAATAACAATAATAATAATCAAGTCATATGATGCTCATAAATTCCCGATGCCATCTTGGCATGCCAGACACACATGCGTGAAACTACCTTTGTGGGAGGTAAGTGGATGAGCATCAGCGCTGAAGATGTCGGGCATCTCTACCAGAGCGTCACACGTTGACCCAAAGCCCTGCCTTGCCCTGCATACACAAGAGAGGGAGGCAGAATTAATATCCTTCTTAATGACCTGAGAAGATGAAAATCCATTACTTATATTACGTTTGTGCTTGGGCTGTTATGTTTGTATTTTCCATATACAAATACAGCACATGGCAGCAAAGGCTTGGATATGATGGTAAAAATACCGCCCTTTAATGTGTGGGGATATTCCTGCAGAACTGTTGAAGTCTACAATTATCTTCTCAAAAGTATGTTATTGTTATTATTATTATTATTATTAATAACATATAAAATGAGCATATCCTATAATAATGATTATTAAATATAAATCTGCCAACAAAAGTGTGAAAGAACATGAGAACGCTATCTGGTGTTGGTGAGTTTTGAATGTGTGTGTATGTGGTCCAGGTATACCTTACCTTGTGGGGACCAAATGTCCCCACAATGTGATGAATACCTGTTTTTTTACTTTATGGGGAAAACTCTATTTTATAAAAATCCGTGAATGCAATGAAAAAACTAAAAATGCAAAAATTGCTGTATTTTGTTTGGTTACTTATGGTTATGGTTAAGACTGGGTAGGGGTTAAGGTTGTCATAGTTAGCATTAGCATCTTTCCCATAGAAATGAATGAACCATCCCCAAAAAGATATAATTATACGACTGTGTGTGTGTGTGTGTTAAATTCAAGGACATATTCTCACTAGTTTTAGAAAGACTCAAAAGACCCTGAAATGTGGAGAGCACCTTTCAGTAGACCTCGCTTTCAGAAAATGAGTATTATCTCACAAAATAGGATCATTTAAACTGCTGATAACTGAATAAGTATTAATCGGTCTGTCACAATAAAGCTTGGGGAGAATTTGCTGGATTCCAGGGACATGGCAGGAATTATACACATCACATTTTTGTAGAACAATTACAGATTGCATTGAGACATCATTCAGTGTCCGTGGCCTTACAGTATGACATTAAAAGGTTCGGGTTTGACAATGAAGAAGCTGCATGGAATGCATAATTCAATATCTCTAATTGCCACAGATTGCACGTGTACATAACAGCAGTGTTTGTAAGACGTACAATTAAACGCTCACGTTAACTGCTCTATTCTGCTCTTTATTTAGTTGATAGATCCCTTAAATCGTTTCAGAGGTTTTACGTTCACGTCGCATTAATATCTGTGCAAAACAGTTTGAATATTCTGATTTCCACATATATTTTGAAAAACATAATTAGTCAGACCACTTGAGGCACATAAGGCTATTGACTTTTATATAATCTTCTTTTAATTTGTCATAAATCAAAGCATCGCACATGCAAATTTGAATGCCAAAGACCATAGACCGCCATGCAGAATCCCATTTTCCACAGAAGACCTACCTCATCTCTAATAGCTGGTCTTTTCCCCATCCATTTTCATAAGGAACAAAAAGAGAAGATTCCAAGAGGATAGCACTCTCACACCACATCATTCCGGTGCCCTAATTACGTTTTTTAATATCCAGGTTGCATTTAGAAAGATAAATTGCAGTCCTTGTTCAAACTGACTGCCAGCTCAGAGACAATCTATTGCGATATTAGTTTTTTTTTCCCCCCACACGACGCAGCTAATTAGATTCTCAAACGAGCACTTCAAATCAATGGTCTTAATTTTTCACGCTCGTTTTGATTGTGCGCGCCCTGTTTGTTTGCGGAAAAGGCACGCAGCAGAGCAAGGCTGGTAATTTATGCTAAAAGTGAGGTCCTGGCAGTACTAAAAGCAGGGTTCTGCCCATCAGCGGTGCACCACGGTCTCCAGTCTGACACGGCTCTAATTAACATGCAGACATGCATTGCCTCATTGGCAATTCAAATTGCTTCTTTTCTACAATGTACCTCAAATTGTTCTACTTCAAACACTGCATTTGATTTGCAGAGCCCCCCCCACCGCTAAGCCTACCCCCCATACCTTGGTCACCCCCACCCCCTGGGCATTCCACGTTTTTCCCTTCATCCATTGGGGGAGGCATTTATAGAACGATATGCCATGACAAGGATTCGCTTCCTCCAAAAAAAAAAAAAAAAAAAAAAAAAAAACGATAAAAAAACACCTTATGGACTACCTCTCTTTTTTCCTGCGTCAGACATCAGAGCACTCCTCCTTTGGAGTGTTCCTGTACCACCAAATACCCCCCCCTCCCAAGGTGTCAGCTGATGTGGCACCTCCAGGAATCCTGCCCTCGCTGTTGTCCCCCCCCCCCCCGGCGTCAGCGGCACGTGTTGCGAGGGGCGGTGGCATCCGCATGTTAATACGCGATGCGTGACGGCGTCCTCGACTGCCAGCCTTCCGC
>JAODJU010000033.1:14049304-14080809 GCA_026776725.1 Gnathonemus echidnorhynchus
GTAATTCATAACTGCTTTAAAATTGCGAGGATCCCCACCAGCTGGCAGCACTCAGACTCCCCACCTACCAAAGCGCCACCCCCCCTTACCAGTTTGTGTATGTAAATGGGGGGGTGGGGGGGTGGGGGACACAGGGAATGCTCTGCCTTGGCCATGTCTTGCTCAGCATCAATCAGAGCTCTGAATGCATCAAGGGTATTTTCATTATGCCTAGTTATTTACTGCATCAGGACAAATTACCCTGGTTGGCTGCGGGCTGCCTTTTTGGGCAGCGTGATGCAGTCATTCGGGCCGCGGCACAGGAATGTCATTGTAAACATACAGGGATAAATCTCGCGATCGAGACCATCAATCTTACCTCCCCCCCACACTGTGCCCCACACCCCCCCCCCACGTCGCTCCTGTGCCCACCTGCTACAAACACGGGGATTGTTAAATAGGCGCTGAGGTTTTAGATATCCGCCCAAACTTGCTTGCGTGAGCATCTCCCTCCCCTGTCTTTGAAAAGAGTCTTTTTTTCGCATTCTAATTGCGGAGAAATAGATAAAGTCTTTGGGATTACGTTACTAATGACAGGAAAAAATGCTGGAATTGAAGGTATATATTTCTTTCTCTTTTTTTTGCAATTTTACACCACTGTGAACTAGAAGAGCACTCGCCCCCAAACACCATTAAATATCTATTTGATTTATACAAATTTTCACACCTAGGACTGATAAATAAAACAGCTGAGTGGACCACTGCCGAGTTTTTTTTTTTTTTTAAGGCAAAGCACGGGGCCAATCGCTGACTTGCCCTGCAAATATACGTTCCCCATCCCTTCCATAAGCCGTGCGCTGTAATAGGAGTATCAGTCAATGAGCTGTCATCCACTGAGGGCTGGGCTGAAGCCTCCATATCGTTCTATTTGCAATGTAATCAAGGCTCCAGCTATCACGCCCACATGAACTCTATATTGATAATGAAAAATGCATAATTCGGCAGTGCAAACAATCTCTCAGAATCTTATAACGTTCCTGATGTACAATTAGGTTTCTAAAAATACTTGTCACATTCCGCTCTTACTAATGGATCCCATTCACATCACGGCTGAGAAAGAGTATCCTGGCGCCTTATGCGTTATTTAAATGTAAATGTAAATTAATTAAGAACAGACTCATAGGCAATTTCATCTGAATCCATCTATGGTCTTCTCGGCCGTCCCCCAAGGTATCACGTCTCTTCGAATTCTCTTCCCTCCCCCCCCCCCGTATTCATGAGTGTCCTCCCGATGAGGGTGGAGGACGGTGCTGGCAAAGGCAGATCTGGGTGGGGTGGGGGGTGGGGGTGGCTAGGCGATAGGTGGGAGAGCGAGTCGTTTATTGCGATGGTCCGGCCCAGCAAACCCCCTCGGAGTCGGACTTTGATGAGGGCTGGGATTACTCTGCGAGCAGCAGGCATTCAGGTCTCAGGCGGGGGCCCGGCATCAGTGCGTGTGTGACAAACAGAAAGAGAGCCGCCCCTGAAGCGGTTAGCGTGCTAACATATGGCACTAATTGGCACCTGGTCAGAGGGAAGGTGTTAAATGAGAGTTGTTAGATTATAGTCACCGCATCGTAAAGGTTAGAGGCATGGACACACGCCTCGAGACACGTACACTTGTTGGCGCCTTTTAAAGAAATCGTTTTGTTTCTGTTTTGTGTGCTTTTTTTTTTTTTTAACTATTATTACTATTTTTTTTTACTTATTTCACAAGAACGATAAGTGTCCAGGTTGGAATCTATTATTGTATTATTGTATTATCAATGATTTGTTAGGAAGAAATGCTTTTCCATGCATTTTCATAAAACGTATAAACATAAAGCCATTAAACACAAGCTCTGACAAGGCCAAAGGAAAAGAAAAGCAACCAAAAACAAGACAGTTAACTGCCATTATGGAACATCAAAGCTATTGTAATATGTGTAAAGGAAAAATCCTGGACTTGGAACAAATAAAAATTGTTGCACAACTCTATTTGCATTAGCTAACTGCAAGAACCCATTAAGCTAGCGGACCGTAATGGCCTTGCTTTGTTTGTAAACTTCATTCGTTTTTTTTTTTTCTCATTTTGACTTCAATGACCTTATTGTATGAGCAAACACAAAACATTCGTTTGAGAACTTTTTTTTTCGTTTTTTTGTTTTGCAATCCACTCATATATTCTCTGTCCTCTAAAAACAGCGCGGTCCTGAAGAGTTTACACAAATTACTAGATTATGAGAAACTTTAGGGTTTTAATCATGGTCAGCTCTTCCGTGCATGTCGACTTGATTAAATTTGCAGTTCTGTGATGAATTGGCTCAAATTCATCAGCGTTCGGCGGGTGTATGCTCCGGTCAAGGTCAAGGCGGGCGCTCTGTGATGTGGCGCTGCCTGCTCAAGGAGGGAGCAAATGGTTGGGGAAGGAGCTGGGCTCTTAAGGAGGTCAAAGGTCACTTGTAGAAATTTTGATACTTTCTAGCTTAATAAATCCTGGCAGCCTAATCATGGTAGAGTCTTTGTGATGTTCGTAGTTACAGATGCCATATGTAAAGGGATCCTCGTGGATAACTGCAGGGGTGTTGGGATGCGAATGTTCGGGTGAGAGTTCTGGAGAGGGGGAGATGAACCTGGGGTGGGATGGATCGTGGGGGGGCGGCGGATGCTGCCTCGTGGGGTGTCGGGGAAAATGTGGAACTCCAAAGCATTTCCATTTCTTGACAGCTCTGCAGCCTCTGTGATGGAAAATATGATAAGGCCCCCACTGGTCTAATAGGCCCAACAAATGTTAAGGGCTATGAAGTAGATGAAGCGGGATCAAGTAGCGGGGGCGGCAGTGTGAAAATAAGCCCGGCCC
Source organism: Gnathonemus echidnorhynchus (assembly GCA_026776725.1). Classification (NCBI taxonomy): domain Eukaryota; kingdom Metazoa; phylum Chordata; class Actinopteri; order Osteoglossiformes; family Mormyridae; genus Gnathonemus; species Gnathonemus echidnorhynchus. The sequence continues at coordinate 14,052,162 of JAODJU010000033.1, forward strand.
AGGACGCCCAGGAGAAGGCTCAGCAGACGGGCGGGTGACAAAGGCGTCGGATGAATAGGGAAGCCACCTGCAAAGCTGAGTCTGTCTTGTAGGATTTGGGTGCCGCGTTGCAGTTGGGGATGAGGCTCTCCTTTGATATCCATTGGAGATTATATGGGAGCATCAGATAAAAGTACTACATAAACATATGGCTCCCCATCTAGCTCCCTCCAGGAGGGGGTGCTCTTGGGGGGAAATTCATATTTTTAGATGGCCATCAGACGAGAACCGCTGAGAGAAGCTTTTAGATACCTTCTGCTTCATGCCAATCGTTCCACGCCTTAATAATGGCCGCTCTCTGACATCAGCTCCTGCAGCTTTCCTCCCCTCCAGTGTCCGCGTTAAAACAGAGGACGGGTGTCTGGTTTCACTTTATAAGGCCTATTGATCCATAATGCCACAGCCTTCACCCAAAAGCGTTTCAGCTGTACATCAGTATGACGCAAGTATTTAAATTAATGTTGTCTGCACATGATTCAAGTTGCCCCATGTTGTTGAGGCACAGTGTTGTTGGTCTCTTTTTTTTAAGCATTCTGACACTTTGATACCGAAAGCCATCACCAGAAAAAATATAATTTCAGAGAACAATTATATTTTCAGGTAATGCGATACAAAGGTTTTCGTAAGTTCGAATTATCGTTAGCCGAACAGAGGAAGCACAGGTACATCATCATACTGATCACACATATCGGACAGAAAGTCTTGGAGTGATATAATGAAATGGTATAGGATTTATTATGTAAAATAATCGACTAGGCCACCTGTGAATATGTCAGAAGCATCACTAGTCGATGCTGAAGTATGTAGCTGCAAAGAGAAGTTGACATTTGTGGCAGATGGATCAAATTAGGGTTTTTCAGCCGCTGTGCTCCTGCTCAGGGTGCCAGGCGAGAACCACGTCAACGAAATGAATGTGCGGCCTGCTTTTTTTTTTTCTGTAAATGCCCCCCTTGGTTCGCGTAGGGTTATTATTAGGCCGGGAATATCAAGGGACATCGAAACTGAAAACGACAGCGATACAAGTTGGGGGTTTCAAAACAAATCAATATTGGCGTCCTGGGGACATTTATAATGTGGACGGGTGGTGAGGGACTCGGTCACCGGAGAGTTCCGTTACATCATTAAGTGTGACCGCCATTCTCCTTCGTGAAATAACCAAAAGCTGAAAAGTTACAAGCCAGAGACAAGAATGAATAGCTGGACTAGTCAGTATGATCATGCTAGTATTACTTTCTGTTGTATCTCCCCTTTTAGAAGCTAATTCAGCTGTTATTATTGCGATCCTGTCCTCCTTTGAGTTGCAGTGTGATGTACCTGGATCGATTAAATAACGTTACACAGAAATAGCAACTCTGATTCATAAGCTCTTGTTTATGAAAAGATAACATCAAATCTCCCAGCATGCAACGCTTTCAGCATGATTCTGATTGTCATGTGCATGTGTACGAATCTACAACATGGTCCAAAGATGAACAAGGTCATTTGAAGAACAGTTTTCTGTTTAATTTTGCTTCAGCGACTGCTTTGATGACTACCACAACTGTACAACATCTCTGTAGGTCAAATACTACAGTAGTTGCCACATATAAGATAGAGGCTTTTGCATAGCTATTAGAACTGCACATATTGCAGAGTCAAACTGAGGGGTTTTACAGTGAGCATGAAAAATGGTTTTGACAGTGCTATTTAATCATTTAGCATTACACAGGCATATAAACACCGTTTGTGTGTGTACATGTGTGTGTATCTGTGTGTGTGTGTGTCTGTGGGTTACGTATATATATTTCACAATATGATGAAAACCTGTTATTTCGATGTTGTGGGGACCGGTTTTTTGTCCCCACTAGGGGAAACTCAATTTTACAAAAAACTGTGACTGTAATCAAATAACTAAAAATGTCTTGTATTTTGTTTAATTATTTATGGTTATGGTTGAGTAGGGGTTAAGGCTGTCATTGCTGGGATTAGGGTTTTTCCCATAGAAATGAATGGACGGTCCCCATTTAGATAGGAAGACCAACTTGTGTGTGTGTGTGTGTGTGTGGATTATGCTTATATTACATTGTGGGGACCAAATGTCCTCCACAGTGTTATAAGAACCTCTTATTTTGACATTGTGGGAACCTTTTTTTCAGGTCCCCACAAAGATCTGTGAATGCAATCAAAAAATAAAAAATGCCAAAAGAATTGTGCTTTGTTTGCTTACTTATGGTTAAGGTTAGGGCTGGGTAGTGGGTAAGGTTGCCATGTTGGAATTAGAGTTTTCCCCATAGAAATGAGAGTCCCCACAAAGATATAATTACAAAATTACTAAAATTTTCTGGTCAGAGTTATAAGTCAGAACATTTACAAAAGCTAGCTTGGAACAGGGAACACTATCCAAGAATCAGATAATAATCCTTTGGGAAGAAAGGAACAAAAGTGAGGCATTGCTCATCCATGGAAAAAGAGAATATAACTTTCCCACACTAATTACAAAAAAAAAACTGAAATCACATATTTAGTTCATAGCCAAATGTATTAAACATCAGGTTAAGAATATATTGCTCATGTAAAAATATACATACATAATATATTCTAAGCTTTTCAGTATTACAGAGCTGCATTAACACAGGCAGCTTTATCTTACGCACTGAGACAGTGTGCAGTGAAGAATTAAAGCAGGCAATAAGTATAGTAGCTACTGTCTGCTGCCACTTCAAATAGTTTCTATATCTTTTATGCACAATACAAAAGACATCCATTTTTATTTCTTTTTCTCCTTTTCGCTTCTTTTTTCCTATTCTTATATGCATTCATACTGTGGGAAAATAATTCCAGGAGCCTATAGTCTGATTTTCCACTACTGCACTCTGAAAAGAGAGAAGTCAGGCAGAATTTCAGCGCATGGTATAACAGCTCGATTGAGGAGTGATACTCACTTCGGTTTTTTTTTTCTTATTTTTTCTTATAACAATATAACAAAAGTTTTTACCTTTTTTTTGCACTTTACTGGTAGTGTAGCCCCTCCTGCCCCCGACCACATACTATTATCATGCTGCAGATTTTAAGGAAACTGGTTTAAATTAGTCCTGGATCCAAGCTGCATACATTTGACATAATGAGTTATGCATGTTGATTTTTTTTCTACAGCTTCCATTTCCAGGAAGTCAAGGACACTGCCATAGCTGCATGCTAAGCATTCTGAAATGTCCTGTTGCGTCACCATGGGGACAGCCATGTTCAACGGAGAATGGAAGTCATGAATAGAATCAGGTAACAAAAAAAAACAACACTAATTTCTGTTGATTTTCTTTACTGAGTCTCCATAAACCAAGTCATTCTGCATGATACACTAACATCACTCGCTTAAACTTCCTCTCATTAACAGCTGAGTAAACTTGATTTATTTATTAAATCTAGAGTAAGAGTGTCAAATGAATTCTTAGCAATGGTGTTTTTACACTCCAGCCATTTTCTCTAAATTAAAACTGATTTAAATCTAAATTAGGGGTCTTCACCTTGGTATCCCCGATTCCCTGGAGATACACAGAGCAATGGCAGGAGATCCACAAGAAATATTAAACCCCCCCCCTCTCTTTAGTTCCTCCTTACTAATGTGATCACACACTTGTGGTTGGGGGTCCCTGGCTCAGGTCTGCTTTTATCTGGTTCGAGAAAGGCTGATCTAAATTATTACCTCTAAATTCTGAAACCATTTGGTGCTGAAACCAAAAACAATATTTGTATATGAATAGATAGCATGATAGCACTAAATCAAAAGTGCAAATGTTCTGAATCTGCATCGTGCTATTTGCTCATGCTATTTATATGCTCATAATTTTTATCGGGATTTAATAACGTGGCAACTCAAACCCTCATCTTACCTGCTGGAGCAGCAGCCCTGACTGATCTACCAATGGACAGAGGCCTCTCAGCATGGTTCTGTTATAAATGAGTTTCTTGTCAGAGATCACAGGACCGTACATGATAACCACTTGCATTTTAAGTATGCAGATGATCTTACTGAACTTTCTTGCCAAATGACGATGAAAAAGATTGCAGATATCTGTCGCTTTTATAACCGGGGTCATGGTAATTTGTGCAAAGAGTGGAACAAAAATCATCATTGCTTTCTCAAAGAAAGGCAGAAAAATATTATTTTTAAAGGGTTAAGGATTTTTAATGTTTTTAGTAAACTTTTTTTCTGGTATTTATTAATAAGCAAAATAAAGTGGTTTGGGCTGAAATATCTCTAAATGTTTAATAGAATGGCACATTAGTTTCCTATCTGAAATGAGAATTTCAGATGCTGCTCAGAGTAATTTTCACCTGACCTGACCTGAGAAGGTACAAGATGCCAAAAATGACCAGAAGAGCTCTTGTATCTTTCTTGCCCAAAAGCATTCACTTGCTAATTAGAATACCCTTGGCATTTGTTGTTCACTGCGTTACTGACTGATGTATTTTTGGCGTTTACGAGCTCTTGATGAGTATGTGAATTTTCCTAAGGACAATAATGGTTTTTGTTAATTAGAGCTTTCAAAGGCAGATACATTTGGAAGGCATAATATAAAAAGGAATACAAGGCAATATAGTTGGAATTAATTGAATAATGAATAAATTATTACATAAATTATTCAAGTTAGCAAATTCACAAAACGGGCATTGAGAAAAGCAGGGGCTGAGTTTGACATCTACCCAAAGGTTTTATCTTCACCAGGTTGATCTTTTAGTTTCTAGATCAAAGGTTAATTTTGACCTTTGACATGCAGAAGGCATTTGAACTGCTTAAGATTACCTGCCAGTTCTTCTCTGGACCTTTTGTTGGACACCTTGAACAAAGAGCTTTTCCACAGCTGTTCGTAACATCAGTGCTTCCTAATTGGAACGTCGTGTCATCGTAGGAAGTGATTCAATGAAGCTTGGGGCTTTGACGGTAGGTGGGAACGGGCACATTTAATAACAGGGTCATGGGGTGGGTGGTCACACTGTCCTTCGCTGTACAGCCCATGCTGAGTGTCTGGCCTTTAACGTGGTTGTGTGCTGGGAACTTGCCCTTCATTAACTCCTTTGAGGGCCAGTGATGCGTGGTCTGTGATCTTTCAAAGGCCTCCAAGAATTAAGTCCTACATTCGCCTTTATTTATAAAAAGCATCTATCTAGTCAGGCCGCAAGATAACACACCATTTGGTACATTCTGTCTATATATATAATACCAAACATACACGCCACTCATTAAAACACATGACAGCACTGTTCACTACACTGGTCATGGGAGGAGAAGAAGCTGTGTGATCACATAATGCCCTTGATCACTGCTAGATACATTCCTGGTCGGTTTCGGAGAAGGCCATTTATGACGGATGTTGGATAGAATGATTTTTACAGAACCAATACAAAACCATTATTCCATTGTTTCCCTCTTTGATCTGGCTGGCATCATCTGGGTTGCACCCAGAAGAAGGGTGGCTCTTTCGGGCACAGTGCAACCATTTCATTACTGGAGCACTTCCATCTGCCTTATTATTGTGGCCTGTATCTTTGTCTCATATGAAAAGGTACTCGCAGTAATTGACATCACTCTTTAAATAAGTATGGCAATCGAGTATGGATCACAGAGAGGAATTCTTCATTATTTATATGGCCACAAAAACTGTACATTCTTGTTGTGCCATGCTGTTAATGGTGGTGGTGGGTGGATGGTGTATTTGTTGCTTTCATTTGTGTTTTATTATAGTTACAGTGTCTGGGTGTTTGGGGGACATTTTTATTGGTCTGTACACTTGGATGGATACTGTGATATGCTAACCAATGGCATGAGAGCAACTATGCAGAACCACATGATAATTAGTGGGTATGCGCAATGCCTCCGGGGCTAAAACACCACTAATGTTAGCATTGCTCCCTTCATAGGAGGCCCTGCTGCAGATCCAGTTGTAAATTAAAAATGTTTAAAAGTCTAATTAGAACGAATAACACCAAACTAGTACTAATTAGGATTTGCTAGTTGAATCAGACTTTAGAAAGATCACTTATGTGTCGATGTGCTCGAAGATGGCTGCTGAGAAATCACAAATTAGCCGGGAAAAAATGTGTCAGAAGGGGGAAATTGTATCTTTGATCCATTTTCCATGTTACTCATCCAGTACAGGGCCTCGCAGAGCCTGGAGTCTATCCCGGGAATCACAGTGCACAAGTCAGGGAACACCCTGGATGGGATGCCAGTCAAAACAGTATAATCAAATATCAAAGCATTTTTCAGGCTTGTGCTATTTGATAGCATGTATGTAGCAAGTCAAAATAATAATCCGAAATTATACTATGATTTTCTTGCAGACCATCATTATTGTGTATTACACTATCTGACTCTCTACATAATTCACTGTGCTTATTTCTGATATTATACTGGACACACTGTTTTTAGTAGCTATGAATCACAAGTCCTTGCCTTTTAGCAGTGATTATAACTTATATCCCTGTAACATAATAAATCTGATGCACTAAATCTGCGATTTCAGCCTGCAGAAGGCAGTCGTAAGAATCACCGGGTATCCTGAAATGCCACCTGGCCTACTTAAACACTGCGACATGAGGACACAGGACGTTCCTTTGGCGTTCTGACCCAAATGGACTCACAATATATGACAGATCTTTGTCATATATATATATACACACACACACACACATATGTTTATTATTTATTATTTGCTGATGAAGATGGAGTCACTCAGGAAGAGCTGAATGCAGGCAGCCCTCTGCCGTGACATTGGGCAGCGTATTAAACAGAGGAGTGTGAAAAACACAGACAAAAATGTGACAGCGGCAGCATATGTCTGAGCTGCGGAAATACTTTTTTTTTTCTTTTTAATTCATTTACCCGGCTTGCCGGCAGCTGTTTTGAGCATGAGGCAGAGACAGTTTATCTGAGAAGGAAGATTACTCTCTATCTAACACATAAATCAAAACAGTTCTTTGGAAGGCACTCTGTCAAGGCCAGTGCATTTTAACCTCTGATGAAAAATTAAGGCAGGTTTTACTTTTTTGGTGTAAATGCATTTAAAAAAAAAAAAAATCCCGATTGCATTATAAATATATTGCAGGTTCACTTTCCCCTTAAATTGACGCTGTTTTGACAGGCCCGTATGACATCATAGAAAATGCCCAAATGATATCAAGAGAAAATTCACCCTAAAACTCCTTTCTTCACAGGCACGAAAATCTGATAAAAGTTGTTTTTAATGTATTATTTACTCGATCCTATCAAAAAACAAAATATCCATATTCAGAATTTACAGAGAATCGTTTTGTGTGTTTGAGGGTTGGAAAAGTGCTGTTCTTCCTACCATCATTTCTAGCACAAAACAATGCATCTGTTTGTTTGTCACCTGTGTGCCTTTATTTTTTTCAGCCATTTAAATTTTGTGGGATCAGTGAATACTCAGCCTAATAACACAATCTGTTTGTTCTCTTTTGATACTCATTCATTCCTCAGTCGAATTTGAATATGACGTGTACCATGAAAGTCTACCTTTTGCTTGCAATTCTAAGGACATCCAGGTTTTTCATACATCTGCACGGTATTCAGGGGGACATTTGATTCCAAGATATATGTTTCTTAGACCATGCAATGTCAGGAAACTCTTTTTATGGTAAAAGAGAATAAGTAAGATAGAATGTGAATACAAAAGACACAAACAAAAACAACATTTAGGTTTTTTTTTCTTTTGGTATTCACTGCTTCACAGCAAGAATCAGTATTAGTTTTATTATTTTAGTTATGAAATCTGTCAAGTTGCATGCACAGCAATTAAAAATGAGTATCATTAGCTTGAAGGGTTTTTATGTATTTCTTCTGTTAGGGAGCAGGATACAATGTTAGGGGCTCGATCAAGTGCACTAGAAAACAGATTTAACCATAACCTGCTGCATGGATTAGTAACATGTTTTCTTTCAAGTAGCACTTCATGTTTCTGCTCTTTGACTTTGTGGGATCACTTGCCAGAAATCTGGAGGCCACTGCTAGTTGTTTTGGCATGAGCTGGGAAGCCGATGTTTTGGTATGGTGATAACTGCTTCTCCTTGGGAGGATTGCGTCACGCAAAAACGGACGACTGGAAATGCACTTCTTGCCTGCAAGCTCGTTCATGCTTACAACCCCCCAGAAATGAAAATAAGTATTTATGATGCACCGTACCCATGCAATACTCGAATAACAAACAATGCAAATCAAAGTTTTGTGTAATTTGAAGTATATTAGCATAATAAGTGTGATTATCTAAGAGACTGAAATATTAGCCCAGAATGCTTTGCAGATGTGCACTCCGGTTTGTTTTTAAAATCATAACCAAAATTTCCTATCTGTATTATGAATTAGAAAGGTCAAAAGTCTCACACCCTTGTCGTTAGCTTACTTTCTTCTTGGGTTAACCCAGTTTCGACATCATCTCCATTTGATTCCATTATTAGTCCAGTAGACTGTACATCCGGTGGGGGGGCTTTGCAAGTCACACGGCCTGATTCGCTCCCTCTGTCTACAGCCCGCTGCCCCGCGTCGCTCCCCTCCATGTGCTCTCCTCATCGCTCGCCCTCCCGTGTATCAGCTCTGCCCGCAAGTGGTGCCTTCCGCGAAGTGGAATCCGATTCCTCCATGTGCCCCTCTGCCCAGGGGTCAGGTGGCAGGCTCTATCTATGGGAGAGGCAAAGTGGCAGAAACCCGACCCGGCAAAATCCCTGCGATGATTTATCAGGCAGCTACCAGCCACAGAAAGCCAGACACGGACTGTGAAAACGTCTGCCTGTAGGCTCGGTTCAGAGAGCTCCTTGCCACTCCTATGCCAATTGCCGATCCCTGTGACCCACTAGCGCCAGTTTGCGTGTGGGGGAGAGGGTGGTATTTGGGTGGGGGTAAAGCAAAGAGGCCGGAGCATAGGGGAGGGTGTTATCTCACAAAGAACAGAACCACTAAGGAGTGCGGTTGTTTATTTCGGCCCCTGCAAAAATCATAAACACCCGCCATGAGGCTAACTGCGCAAGCTGCGCCGCAGTAAATTCCAGCACTTTCCCGGCCATTCCTGGCTGCCCAGTAAAAGTCACAGTGGCTGATCCCTGTATAAATTTCACAAAAAACAATCCCGCTCAGAAGATGGTATCATATTCATGCACCGCGGGGTGCAGCGATGGCTATAAATCTAAATCTAACATGTGAAAAATCTTCACATGAATATCTGGGCTAAGAGGACCGTGACCCTTCGGCAGAACAATGGGCCTTCATCAGCTTTGCAGCTTACCAGACGGCTAGGAATTCTGGTTGGAAGTGATAGCTACTGTCTATATAATATTTAGGGCCCATTCATGGAGCAACTGGCAGGAAATAAAAGAGCTTCCTCAACTTGCATCTGCTGCAGAAGGATGTTGTTCTATGCCTGCTCCTCCTCTTCTGACTCTTTGCAAATAGCACAACATAGGAGACAGTTGTTTCTGGCTGCCCCACTGCCTGTCATGACTGTCAAGTGAAATCCCATGAATTATTGCTCTTCCAGATGTAAGAGATTTCTAAGCTGCCTTGAACAGCTTGCGGTTTTGTGGCATTATGGGGAGAGGGAGAGAGGGGATGGGGACCGAGGCGGGGCCCCGGGACTCATCAAAACACCCGCAATTGATTTCTTTCACTTATTTGTGCTGCTAATTTTTCTGCCGTTTGTCATTTTTAATGTAAACAGACGCTAATAATAAATGCATTGGGGGGGGGGGGGTGCGGGGGGGGTGAGAGAAGACAAACGAAAGCTTTGCGAAGTTTTTGAGGGAGCGGAGAGACGGAGGAGGACACAATGAGACTGCAGCACATCAGATCATACATGCACTATAAATTATCCTAGTTAAGCATCTGCTGTAGGATTTAAAAGGCTTCTCGGCTAAAATGACTTCCTTTTATTCTCTGCTTATCTTCCGTGCCACTAACTTAAGGGGTACATAGAACAGAAATGTTGTGTTGTGAGTTTGAGGGAGCATTGGATCAGATATACATTAGCAATAACTATACCTAAACAGATCACCCAGGACAGATTTAGTCCATTTTTTTTTATTAAGCTTGTCAAGGATTTCTCTTTTTACTTTTGAGTTTCATTGAAAAAATTCCAAAATGCAAAATATCCCTCCGGTTCCATTATTACTGATTCAGATGGCAATGGATCATATTAGGAGTTGGTAAGAGGACATTTTAGTGGAAATTATAAAAGCATTAAGTTTGCTGATGTATCAGTTTAAAAATCAATATCTGAAACCCAATCTTCCACACTTTAGCCAGCCTCTATTTTGTGGATATGTGTTTTTTTTCTCTTAAATGGTAATTTAATTTGCAGTCACTAAAACCTCTACTATAATTACTGATTGGGAGAGCCAGAGCTGAATGCATTAAAACAGTTATTAGGCATTTTCTCCTGCTTTGATCACAGCAAAGTACAAACCACCTGGAGACTATTATTTCAAATGCCATTTGTGAGTGAAGCTAACACTGTAATATTGAAACTGGGCTTTCTTCAATAGCACTCTCAATTACTATATTAAGCCTATCCCCTTCTAACATCAAATTGCTGTACATCATCCTATGAGTCTGTCTTCTTTCTTAAAAATAAAGATAAAATTATATTAATTAAGCAGTTAGATGTATGCATTTCTCTAGAACACATGGCAGTGATTGATAGGAAAGGCTGTGTCTTAGGTAACACAGCGGTAATTGCTTTAATTCGGTGCCGGATTTTTTTTTCGTTCTCTCTCAGCTAGCTTAACCCACTTAATTAAACGCAAGGTAACATAGTGACTGCCAGATGTAAGAGGCCATCGGTGCAATGTCATCCACCGATCGCCACGTACAAAAAGCTTTTTGACCTTTGTCCGGCTAGTGCCTTTGAGAGGCCCAAATGACAACCTTGTCAAAACGAAAAAAGATTTGGAAATAATCATTTGATGAGTGTAGTGAAAGTCAATTAATGTTTTTTTTTATCTATCTTTTGTTTTGCACAACAATTTTTTTAAATTTTGCAAATATTCTTCAGATGTTACGAAGTGCTGTCATTTGCAAGATGATCACTATTTTTGAGAATTTTACATTATTGAGAACTACAGGCAACATGTAACCTCTGCTGTCATTTAATACCTGGCAATCTGTTACGAAACCAACATAATACTGCATTGCATTTTAAAAAAAAGAAGCCATTTTTAAGAAGTTTGTACCATTAGTATTCCAATAGTATCATTAAGTTTAAAGCTCAATTTGCTGAGCTTTTAACATGAAATCAGAGCTCAGGGGATGACTGCTGGACGGCAGACGAAAGCAGATGGTTTTGAGTTGCATTTTGACACGTCTGAGAAACTTCTCCCTGGGCTGTTTTCAGATAAATCAGATGTCACACATTGAATGGAGTAACAGAAGTTTAAAGCTTACGGCTTTCACCAAAAGGAACCTTCATTATTGTACACGTATGGTGTCTGGGAGGGGACATTTGGATACAGTTGGGTTTGTAAACCTTTAAAACTTTCATTCAGGTAATGACACACACACACACACACATAAGCACACGTATTTAAATAATCAATTTTTTATGCTTGTTAAACAAAAATATCTCCCTCCTAGTCGTAAAAATAGTCTATCAATTCTACAGAAAATATATAGCAAACAAACATACCAGTACGCCATTCAGTAACAGTTGTTAAAATGTAATTAATTTTGTGTGTGCAATGACACAAATAATGTCCACCATTATAAATGTATAAAACTAACTAGAGCTGAGATATTGCAGGTCACTGCTTAGTTTACGTTCTCCCATCAAAAATTTGCGTTCGCTTGATGCCTGGACTATTGATGAGTTTGAACGCAATTAGCAGGCCATTTTGACATCTTAATTGCCGCTATTCAATCTCTAAGCCAGCATTGCATCAGAGCAGCCCCACTTAGCCCGATCTTATAGATTGTTTCCCAGACAGCCTCATCTGTTAAATGTCACTAACAGGTTGAGTATTGTTTGAAAGTGGAATTAACAGTCGGTTACAGACAAAAGTACGCGATAAGACATGTGGCACTTTTAATATGTAGATGTGATCAGAAGGGTCCCTCCTGCTTCCTTGCTACAATCTTTCCATATCACTTAGATAAGAGGCTGTCTGGCGGTGCTTAAAGGTCATTGAACTGAAATCGTTTTTTACTACAGAAAGGCTAATAGAGTTCTGGTGTTTTGACTGGTATTTACAGACCTACCCAAATTATTTAAAAAGTACTTTTTGTATTTAGGAGATTAGTTACTTGATAAATATTGGGAAATATTATGACAAAGAACTATCATTATTGGGTAAGACAACCTTATTAATTGTTTTTTTTTAATATTTAACATTAAACAACTATATACACAAATTTGCCTACACTACACACACACTCTCTCTCTCTCACACACACACACACACACACACACATACAGGTTTGTAATTATCTTTGTGGGGACTCTCCATTCATTTCTGTGGTTAAAACCCTAATCCCTACTTGACGTCCTTAACCCCTACCCAGCCCTAACCTTAACCATAAGTAACCAAACAAAATACAAGACTTTTGGCATTTTTAGTTTTTTGATTCCATTCACAGATCTTTGTTGTGACCTGAAAAACGGTATCAAAATAACAGGTTTTTATTACATTGTGGGGAACATTTGGTCCCCACAACATAACATAAACATAATCCACACACACACACACACATTTGTATAAATTATATAAATACTATATATCTAGTATACAAATAATTCGTGTACCACATAGAATGTATGCATTACACATATTACATATAATAATTTATATTACCATGTCTCTGTGTGTAAGGTGCATCCTCTTCTGTTGGATGGAGGGGGACTTAAAACACTGAAAGTTTCTGTTTATTTTCCTTCTGCTATTTCTTTTTATCCCTTTTGGCCTTTTAAAATTACCCATCCCTCTTTTACAGCAACTAATAAAACAGTGAGAATTTTCTTTCCATGCCTGGAATCCATGTATGGTCCGGTCCATTTTGCTCACCTATGATGAAGTGAGATGGTAACAGAACCAGATTCTAAAGGTGCAAAGGCTTCTGGACCATCATACTCCCTATAAAATGCAGTGAAAATTTAAACGGGTAGATAATTTGCCTAATAGAATTCACAGGGCCAACCCGACTCCGATCCAGCAGCCGAAACAGGAAATAGGTATGAATAATGCTTTTAATATTATTAGTATTAAGTTGGAAACGATAGACGCAGTAAAAATTGTCTAAAAATGCAGAAGTGAATGTGTCTGCCATATAATCAATTTGCAGTCATAAGCCAGTGTATCCCCAGATATCTATTTATTTGTTTGTGATTGTCATCTGGGTGCATTTGTCCTAAAAATGTGAATGTAAGAAACTCTATGTCAGGTAAAGAAAAGTACTTTTAATACCAACAGAGAACTCTGACATACTAAACTTCAACAATATTTCAAACTCAGTGTTGCTTAGTGTTTGAATAGCTCTGATTGAATAATTCCAGTTGTGTTACTGATTTATATGATTATGTGCTACACATTGCCACAGAATTACTAGCGAACTTATGTATTTTGTAGCTACTCTGTCTTGGTCGTCATACCACAAATCCATTGTAATTTTCTTGACATTATATATATTCAATATCACTATGGCATAACTGTCAAGGTGCCAAGTTCATTTAAAAACTTAACTTCTTGTAAAGTAATGCTTTGGAGGTGCTGTTTTGTGTCATTTTTTATTTTTTTTTACATACTGTGTCCACAGGCATGCATTACTGAGTTTCACTGTTCACCATGAGATTTTAGTATGGTTAATACTTTTTTTGACCTTTAATACTATTCAGTTTAAATGGTATTAATGTGTAAAAGTCTTAGGATAAACATTTTTATTGTTTTGTAATCCAGTTTTAAACTGGCATCATGGGAGTAGCAAGGAAATAATGATTTTTTTTGTGTACCTGTTTTACTTTTGACTTGATATAAATATTTTATTTAAATATATTCCTTAGATAGTGCATAACATGATCAGTCATAATTTATTTATATATCTATACATTTGTGAATTATTGCTATTATTCATTTATGAATGTTTTTTTTGTTTTTTGTTTTTTTTGTGTGTGTGTGGACTTTTCATGTCGTGTGGCCAAATTGTCCTTGGGTATGGATGTGTGTGAATGGTGCATGTGCCCTCTGATAGGTTGGCACCCCATCCTGGGTCATTCCCTGCCCCCTGAACCCAGGACAGGCTCTGGACCCCCCGCAACCCTGCACAGCACAAGCTGCTATAGGAAATGGATGGAGGAATGAATATTTGTTAGTTTCCCAGTTCTTCAAACTGCCAAGATCTCGTTCCAAAAATGGGTGGCATTTGTTCCTAACTGTCACCTTCCCACTGCGATGCACCTTTATTCGTGTTCTGTCCTGGACAGATCCCACATCCTGCCTAAACAGCCAAGACCCAGAGAAATGCACCCCCCAGCACGGCGCGTGAAAGCTGGCGTGTTAATGGCCAGAGGCACAGCGCCCTACAGCTACCAGCTGGAGCGTGGGGGGCAGACCATCGATGGGGGAGACAGTGTCCTTCAGGCCTCCCCGGCTTATTTGGAGTCAAGGTGCTGAACTTGGTTTTGTACCAGAAATTTAAGTAGTATGAATTGTACTTCATAGTTGTTGTTTTTCTTTGCCTTTTTTCTTTTTTTTCCTCCTTCTGTGTTTTTTTTGTATCGCCCAGGGGAAAAATATGAACTCGGAGGACAATGCTGTGCCCTTGAAAGAATCATCGGCAGCAGTGAGCCTCAGAGCATAAGGACCAGTTAGTGCAACGGCATCATTTTGCTCACTTTCTTATGTCATTAATTATGAAGAAGGAAGGCTGTGAAATTTTGGCGCCGTTTGTTGCAAAATGCCTGCTGACTATGACAGTTATCGGAACCGAGGCAATGCAATGAAAGACTGAAAAGATAAGGTCATAAGGTCATAACAAAGACAAAATAAAGGAGTAAAAAAAGATACTTTTGTATTTAAGACTTGTGGATTGGTGTTATTGTGTTGTTTTGAGAGTTATGGACTGACGCTGCCATCTTAATTGTTATCATATCCAAGGATTTAAATAAAACACATTACAGAGCCTCTGTAAGGCTGCACCTGCCTCAGAACGGAGTAAATAAATAAACCAGACCAAGACCCCAGCCTGATGAGTCTGGAACACCTAGAACAATGAGAGCACTAAGGGTCTAAGTGAGAACCATGAGTGCTCTCTAAGGGTCTCTGTGGTCTGGACCTGCAAAGACCTCAACCCTGAACAAGAGGCGCCATCAATGTACTATTTCTCTCTCTCACTATTGGTTTGTCTCTGACGTGTGTGCAGATCTCTCCTTCTTTCTGCATACCTGTTTTGTCATTCTCTCTCTCTCTCCCTCCCTCTCTCCCTCCCTCAGCATGCATGGCAAACATTTGACACATGGGATAAACTGACAATTACGGTTGCAAACTTTTCAGTGGAAATGCATATATTTTAGCACTGGCCGCAATTTCAAGAATGAGCGAATGCACGTTAAATGACGTATGTAAAAATACCCAACAAATAATGGGAGATGGGGGGATGGGGGGTGGGGGAGAGAAGTGTCTAATCTAATTTTATATGAAAACCTAAAGCAGGCCCATAAGCACTGAATATTACTGAAAGCATATATATTCTGTGAATCCGAATTTATTACACACATCAGAATTCAGTGCAAGTAAATTGGAGTAGTTCACCATAAATGCCACAGGGTTTGTGGTATGTGCCTGAGATAGCTGGACCTATTGATTACGGAACGCAGTCTGCGAAATTTCAAAGAGAAGGCTAGTTCTCACCATGTATGCTTCAGAGAATTAATTTGGCTCTCTGCGGAGTTTTATGAAAAACACATGTCTGTCTACAGCTCCAGGTAATAAGAACCCGCTCCTCATCTAATGAAAGGGTACTGTACCGTCCACTGACAGAACCGTAAAAAATCACTACCACCCCTTCCACCCCCACGTACAAACCACCAACCCCCCACTCTCCACCCCTCCAGCACACATGAGAAAACATGGTGAGAATCCTGTGTTCATGCTCTTTCTTGCAGCCGTCTCTGTTTTATCCGACACACTGCGTTCCTCCGTCTTCTCGCCAGAGTGTTGCGGCCGGTGAACAGAGCGCGTTGCAAGCCACAAACGTCCGTAGCTGATCGCTGACGAGTTTTGGGAGTGTTTTCAATTACTGTGGTGTGTGACAGTAAAAGTCTGCCTAGAGTCCGTGTAAAAACTGTTCCTTAAAAGAAACAAAAGTGTTTTGCATGAGCCACATTTATTTATCTATTTATTTGCTTGTATATGTTTATTTGTTTGTTTGTATATTTATTTGTTTGTTTGTTTGCTTGCTTTCTACAATTTTGTGATCAAAAAACATTTTTCAAAAATTGTTTTAACTCTGCTATGCACTACCATAAGCCTTAAAGAGTTAAACAGAATTATGGAATCCACAGGATATATATCTGCTTTTGCCCTCTTATGCTAACAAATGCAGAAGCTAACAAATGAAAACAATTTTGAATACATCGGTCATATATTAACATTGCTGTATAAATAAAGGGGGGGCATGGGCATGAGAAAGTAGGAACAAAATGGAAGAGAGTAAGCGAGGGTCAAATGTTTCAGACGTGGACGTTAAAGCCTTCAGCAGGAGAAAGTTTATGTGTTTTCGTTGTGTCCCAAACCACATGTGTTGCCCCAGTGGCGGAGAAGCCGGCAGAATCCTCACAGCTGCGTTTCTGATCTGTGCTGCAGCTACTTGCGCAGAAACACGGCCGGGGGAGCCGCTCAGAGGGAGTTGCCATTCATACCGTCTGTTTAAGTAGCGCACGACTTTACCCCGTGGAATGGGTGTTTTTTATCGTTTTCTTATGCGTGCCATGGGTGCAGTTTTAAGACATATACGGAACATGCTAAAACAGTTTGCTTTGATCACCGTGCAACAATCGCTGTCACATCCTCGGTAAATGTACTGATCAAGTATGTTTAAAGTATGTTTTCAAGATGCGGAAATATTTCTGCTCTGTGATTAAAATATGAAGCATTGCAAAGGATGACTTAGTATTTTAAATATTTACATGTCAAAATTGCGATGAACTTTACTCACAAATATGAAGTGGGGACATGGTCGAGCTGAACAAGCAGCGGCTGGGTTATCGGCGCAGCTGTGAGGCGGCATGCTGGGCAGAGTCACGGTCTCACTGTCGTGAAATACGAGAGCAAAGGGGACCAGCCAGGACCTCTGACAGGCTACTGATCCTCATCCACAGGTCCCTCTCTGCCTTTCCATACTTCTTGGATTCGCCTTACGAGAGGATGTTCAGATGAAGTCTAGGGGCATATATGCGTGTGGCCATATGCGAGAAGAAATCATGTGTTTACCTTTCCTTGCTTGCCCAGATCTTGGACAGAATCTTAAAATAAATTTAAAAATTTGATATTTTCATCCATGTTTTCATGCGAAAGTTTTACTAGTCTTGTAACTTTGGCAAGTAGGACTGGGCAATGTTAATACTGGAATTACATGCTATGTATATGCAACTGTTGCATCACAAGGACAGCAAAAGCTGCATCTTGTAATACAGTTCCGGTATTTTGAAGTTTTGCCGATAAATTTTGCTTTAGTGGTGGCAGGGTCCTAAGATTTAATTTGCCAAAGAAGATCCTCAGTAAGTTTCACAAAACATCTTTACACTGTCATAGGAAACAAAACATAGCAAGCTATGCAAGGTTAATGATTGTCCACTTTCAAGATTATGAAATATATGTTAAACAATTAAATAAAGTTTATTGCTGCTGCTTTTGCATGAGCCCTGTATGCTCTCTCTGAGCCAATCATTTTCAGTCTTGCTGTCGGACTCAGTCATGGATAGTTTGGTGCATTTGGGAGAAATTTAACAAGAATGAGTGAGGAGAAGGAGAATAGTGAACAAGAAATTATCACTAAAAGACATTTATTTTCCACTATATGGAAATATTTTGAATCCCATGGAGACAATATTGAGCAAAAGTAAGTTGTTTGTCAGGAGAACTCATTGCAACACCGCAAACTTTTTTGACATACTCTATTTGTAAATAATAACTTCTGTTTGGATATAGTTATTTTGGGTAAAAAAAAATTCAATATTGTGCAGCCCTATTGGCAGAAGTAGGCTTTGTTTCATTTTAATTTTGGAGTTTCTGCACAGTTTCTGTCATGTCTTGGGCAGTTAAGGCTCTTCATTATTCTCAACAAGAAATTGCTTCCTCTATTCATTTTTATTTTAATTAACGCTTTCTTGGGGAAAAAGAATACTTCTGGATTTTAGCAGGAAATGGATTGTTAGTAGAAGAAATCAGGAAAACAGCATTCCTAGATCTGGAAAAGTGAATTGAGTAGACCACTAGTTAGATGCTAAATGACTTTATAAAATTAAAGATATACACTTTAGTATTGCAATATTACAGTGATGATCACTTGGGTCCATTTCCAGGCTTATGGTAATGTAATCTAGGATTAAAATTTTTCAGGTGAGATTCTTTGTTATGGCAGCGACTGTCACTGTACTGTCTTATTAAGATAAATATGGCGATAGCAAGATTTCCACCAGCAGCTGAGAAAAAGGACAGATACATTTATCTTTCCTCCGATTGTGTTTCAGCTGCTGGAAAAAATGGGTATTTGGTCCTTTAAGGCACCAAAATGTATGTAAATGGATGTGTATTGGATGTGTATTTCTACGTAACAATGGAATGTGTACTCCTTCATCCAGGCCTCATCCCGACAGATAATAAACATAAAGATATAAAAGGTAGACAGAAAGACAAGCAATGAGCCTTATTAAGATATTTTTAACAGCAAACATGTTGCACATGATCGGCAAAATAAACTTCTGCTGGGGCACGTTGACACTAGCGGGTCTTCCTGTTCTGCAGAATCATGTGACCATATTAAAGGTGAAGCGTAGCAGGAGAGAGAGAAATGGAGACTGGCTGAGAGTTGCTGCGGGAAATCTTAGGCCCTCTCAAAGTCCCAGAGCGGAGCAGTATATTATTTCAAGTTACTGTGGGACACTCTTAAATAAACAGGAGGTGAGAGTGGGATTCAGAACAAATACTAGAGGCATTTATATATTCCAGATAATTAAAACAAATAAGTATTAGTGAAATACAAAGATCAGACAACCTGATGTGATGCTTGATTAGATGAGAAAAGATCACTAGCAGTGTATGCATATTTAAAAAAAATGTAAGATTGTTGCTTGATTTTTCTCTTTATGTGATTTTACTAAAGAAATTAATTAATTAGCTATAAACTTCCAAAATGTACATCCATGTAACTGTTGATCCTTTTTTTATTATTATTACAAATTACAAAAACTGCTGGAGTCTTGTTGCATATCAAGGGCAAACGGTTCACCTTTTTAAATTTTCAAGGGGTTGGATTTAGGCTGAATTCTAACAGCGTGATGATTTCTGAAACTGTTCCATGTATTTCCTCCTGTTGACAGATGATGTCACGATCTATCAATACAAAGAGCAGCGGAGAAGTGGAAGGATTTTAAACACTGTCAGCAAGATGAAAAAAATCTATATCTGTTTTGTCGGTTTAGCTGGGAGATATCGGCATTAGTGCCGGACACCCATTGTAGTTAAATAAATGTGTTTTCATAGGTGATATGCCTATGAACTTATGTAGGATTTCTTTTTTAGCTTAATTCTTTGATAATCCTTGGCTGTCATGTTCCTGTCAGTAAAAATTGAGGAAGGGGTGATGAAGGCACGGGCAGTCGTGGAAAGAATGTGAGTAAAAATGTCCACAAGAACAATGCAGAGTCACCTAACAGAGGCACAGTTTGAACCTGGCAAAAGAAGCGATCACAGCTAAAACAACTCAGTTGCATGAAAACAAACACAGGCTGGACAGGAGAGGAAGAGCAGGGTTGAGGTCCCCCCAGGGACTGCCTGGGGCAGCAAACTCTGGAGGATAAATCACACAGAGTAGGGGGGTGTCCAGCACCAGGCCTGGACCATGGATTGGATGGCCCAACTGCTGAACTGGAAGCTAATTGGCTAGCAAAGAACCCAAATTGCCTGCCACAAACACCCCCCATAAGGGGAATCTGCTCCAATTTGTGTTCCTTTTTCTTATATCTTGCATCTGCTAAGCAACATTTATAAATAAAGATAATACAGGGCAATGTTTCATATTTTAATCACAGAGCAGAAACATTTCCACATCTTGAAAACATACTTTAAACATACTTTACCAGTACATTTGCTGAGGATGTGGCAGCGACTGATGCACGGTGATCAAAGCAAAATGTAATTGTGACCCTGTTCTAGTGACAGGTGCCACGTGGATCGTTTTCAGCGATCGGTGAATCGGTTCACATTCAAGCAAAAACAAACTCAGAATAAACAGAGACTCGCCGGGCAGCCGCTGTTTTCGCATAGCTTAATGCGTGTGAAATCCCTGTGGGTCTCAATTAAAAACAGGCCTTAGCATAGCCCTAAAGGGAAAGGCTAATTATTCTGTTGATTATTGCTTTGGTGGGCAGAACACACAATGCTAACTCTGCGTCATTTTTGTTCGTTACACTCCATTATCGTTAATTCTTCATAATCACTTAATTAGAGCTACTGGGAAAATAATACACATATTGTAGAGCAGGACCATCAGCCCTGTCTTAGATTAATAGATAGCTATCCTAAGGTGGACTTTGTGCAGAAATTTCCTGTAGCTGGTCTTGCTGTAGCTGCGGTCTTGCTTATGCTGTCATAATGCTGTTATACACTCACTCTAAACAGCACATTTCTAGTCTGTCCTGTTCAGATAATATGGTAAATTTGGCCTTACCTACTGATGAAACAGGAAGTACACTACCAGTAATATTCAGAGTAACAGGAAGAAGGGTAAAAACATAGCTTATATAATATATAAATGTAAATGAAAAGGGCTGAAATATGGTAAATAAACAAGGTGTGTAAATAAATGGGCCATAATAAGGTATGTTGTGAGTATGTTAGGGATTTTTTTTTGGCGCTGCAGTGACATTAATTTTAACCTATGTGTATCCTCTCTTGAAATTGGGCAGTATGATGAATTTTAGTTTTTAAATTTAAATTTTAGTTTTAGATAAAAGATGCTGCTTGCTCATGTGAGTGATATTGCACTACTGATAAAGATGACAGTGAAATCGCGGAAAAAAAAAAAAAAAAAACGAAAGCACAACAGCATAATTGTATTGCTCACCAATGGGGTGTTACACTTTATATAATGTAGGGTTATTTTATACAGCCTCCAGTCACCAAGATGGTTTCAATTTAGTGAGGCTGTGCGATCGTGATATCACTTTCTCTGAGCTGTTCCAGATTGGGACGGCCATTGCCATCGGAGGTGATCACCTCGCCAAACTCAAAGGGGTTCTTCAGGAAAGAATAATTCCACAGTTGCTGAGGTACTGAAAAAGCAATCTGCAAAAATACCCCTGGGTCACGTCTCCGGCCAGATGATTTGTGAGAAAATGTCATACATTAAATATAAGTTTAACATTTAACCGGGCACAGTAAAACTGCTGTTTCCATGAACCGCTCAGGGTTTAAGCAAATGCTCGCAGAATGAAGACGGATCCCAGTGTGCCTGTTTGCTGAGAGAGATGGAAGGAGGGCTTGAACACATCGCAGGCAATGGCGAGAGAGACACGAGGCCGGGTAAACTTTCCCTGTTTTTCATACTTTGTTTGAATTCGACTTGGGACCACTAAACTGCAAGCGAGCCAATTCGCTCCAATTTATTGGCCATCGTCAGGCCACACCTTAATCTTAGCAGGTGTTGGTTTCATCCAAGCAGTAATAAGAAAGGACAAAGGTACTAACTAATTCATAACCTAGAGGCTGTTCTTGGAAGATTCCAAAGCCAAAGGGGGGGGGGGGTCTCTGGGGACGTCAGCAAACCAGTCAAGCTGATGATTCCATGGCCCATTCCCCTAGATGCGATACGACAGGACAGCTACAAAGCACGTCATTCTCCAATGGACAATTGATGTTTTATTATTATTCTTGTTTTTCGTTGTTTGTTTACATTTTGCAGATGCCCATGAAAACTTTTACCTATAAAAATCACAGAACGTGTAGAGGGTGAGTCCACATGTTCCCGTAATACACAGTCCTCTGCAAATCTGGGCCGAGTCCATGTCTGGCATCAAAATGGGATGTCGGGTCAGGCGACATAAGGATTTTCGTAAGGTGTATCCGCGTGTATCCGCGTGCACCGTTGAGTGGGAGGCACGTGATGCAGCCTCCTCGCATGCATGAAAACACTGGAATGCGTTGCTCGGCACAGATGTCCCACGTCAGTCATGTCATATGCATGGGTGCTGCACATTTCCGGTCGCAATAGTGTTTTTTATGCTGCAGCGTGGTTGTAGAGAAGCAAAATATCAACAAACTCTACCTGCCAGCACCAGTCAAATCGCACTAATCATCTGCCGATAGAATTTTTGGGATTCCAGAAATATAGCATTGTTAGATTATGCCTGAGTACAGAGACAAAATATTAGTAATTCTTTGTCCTGGAGAAATTTGTTTACAGTGGACATACAACAAAAAAGCTTTCATCTGCCTTTTAATCTTTTATTAAGACTACAAATGTGTAAATCAATGTGAAGCAAATCAATGCTTATGATTTGGTAGTGTGAGGGCAATTTGTTTATCTTTCGCCTGTACCGTGATTTATCCTGGGAAATTTATCCAAGGTCTCTGTGAAAAAGACTGATGGATTAAGCTGCCAAGATCAAAGGAGTTTAAAAATGAAAAGTGCTGTACTGTAGTCATTTCCAATAAAAAAGTCAACATGGATGTTCCTAAATATAAAAAATATATTAGATTACTGAATCTGCTCATTTGATTTTAATGTGTGTGTTTTATGTAATTTTTGCTTTGTACTGGACTATCACCGCCTGTGACCTTAAAAGGACCTGAATGTCCATTCCTAAGAAGTACTTGTGAAGCACTACAGACTGAAGAAAAACTAGTGGTGGTGTTATATATTTCCATTTTTAAAACTTGTGCTGCGACATACATGCAGCTTGTGTCTGTTTATGTCTACATTGCACTGGGCAGCTGATCTATTCTGCCACCTCATCCCTGGGTCTGGAGGTCTGAGCGCCCAAAAAATCAAGGTGTTATGGAAATCACCATAAATGCAGAAGCGGAGCGGGGGGGGAGGGACAGTGAGATACGACTGTCACATGACATTTCCACAGGACAGCGGGAGGCTGAAGAATCAGCCTTTTTAAAGTGGCAGAGAATCAAAGGACTGAGATGGCCATTGCAATCCAATCAAAATGCTCCCCTGGACCCAGACGGCGGCAGCTGTACAAAGAGACACACGGTTCTGTGTGCTGGAAGTTTCTATACTCAGTGACTGGTCATGTGACGCACATGACAGACGTTGGCAGTGAGGCTACATTAGTTGCATATACTGAGCTAACCTGGTATGTGGAAATGTGTTTTTACTATTCAAATTTGTAATTATAATACAAGAAAATGAGTTATTTTATGCAAGGTTACAGGCACACTGAGTTTTGCTCTATAATTTCAGTATTTCTATTTTAACATTTCTACTGAAAATAAAAATCATTTTTTGTGTTTGTGTTTCGTTTGTGGGCATGAGGTTAAGGGCATGAAAGGCAGCAGTTATTCCATTCAGTTCCCACTGAGGATCTCGTCATCTAGACCAGTATTTAACTTTTTTTTAGCACCGTGGCTTCATGGGATACTGAGGATGAGAAATGGGTGCGGGGGGGCACACTTTTTTTGTTTAGATACCAAAATATGGGAGCATCGTTTAAAAACCCGGCGTCAATTGACTGAAGCCAATCAGGGGTATTTGTGGATGGATGTGCGTCATCGTGGCGATCAGAAATATACTGCAAAACTGCAGCATGCATGAAGTCTACTCTCCACAGACCTCCAGTACAACAGAGAAGAAATGCTTTCTGGTGATGTCAGAGGTGGAAATTTTGCAGGAAAAAAACGACAGCCAGATCTCTGTTAACAGTGCATGTAATAGAGTTCCATTTTCTGGATATGTAGGACATCATCTGGTGAGAATTAATATAATTTTTGTGTGGAATTCCACTTTATGAGTGCAGGACTGATACTTATGGCACAAAGACTGACTCCCAATGCACTTCAGTTGAGGTATTTTTGTTGATTTGGTATTTAGTTCTGTACTGCCAGTGAATAAAAGCTGTTTATTACAAGCCCCAATCCTACACAGGAGTCAGAACAGCAGGTAAACACACTATCCTCCTCCAGAAGCAAATATATACAAATACCACATGGTTTACCTCGAATTTTCACTTGTCTTCATTGAACTTGTTAAAGGAGAGTGCACTTGCAACTCTGTGAGTCACAAGGACTATTTTGCAATTCAGATTTAACAGATGTGTTCAGTTTAGCACGTGAGTCAGCTTCTTAAAGGCAAAAGGAATGCATGTGAACATGGACACTGCATTCAGAAATGTCGAGAGCTGTTATTTTACTGTTTTATCACTTAACAAAAGCCCTTTTCACAATTTCACCCATGTTTTAATGCCGTACAGTGCCCAGGGAAGACCATATGACTTGTGATCACATGACCGATGTCAGAGAGCATCTGTCTGAGCCAGGTGTCTCCCCGACCTGCAGGATAACATCTTGTGTCATATGACCTAGCCAGGGGGAGTCAAAGGTGACATCCGGTCCATTTAAGTTGGGGCAGATATGACAGCTATCTCACTTTGACATCTGTCTCATCAGAGAAACTTTCTGCACGTGAATATGGATAGCATGTTGGAGGCTCATGAATGTAGAATAGAGGATTCGCCTCTCACCTTGCCCTCTGGATGTCTGCAATCAGTGTGTGCCAGTTTAAACCGAGAATGTGCCAATGCTGAGGAAATGTCAGGTCAAATCCTCACGTTTTACAGCCTCGATGCTGTCTCTGTTCGCATCATTACATTGCCACTGTGGCCCCACCCACCCCGAAATCCGATTCGCTCCCCGTGTGCCTCTCCATTTTCTTTGGCACTGAGTGATGTCTATCACAGGATGTGGATCTTTGCTTTCCCAAGCTCATTTATGTCACACAACTGTAATTTTAGTAATACCCAGAATTGCACGAATATATACAAATCATAATTCCATAACTGGCATAATTATTGTATAATTTAAGAAACAGTTTTTTTTTATGTTGTGCACTGTTATTTTGTGTAGAAAGAAGTCGATTGCATCCTTTATCTGCTTCAGATGATTCCTCCATTTTTGTGCGACCCCTGCCATGCCCCTTTTGTGCCCTATCCCCTGAAAATAATCTGCAACACTCACTGGTTGCAACCCAACTCCCTGATCTTTTTCCGAGAGGTACTGTCTTCAGTGGCTGTTTAAAAAGCCGCTAAGCCCGCTCACCCGACAAACCGCACGTTTTATTCTCTGAGGTGCGCTTCATGCTTTTTATCCAGCTGTCTGTATTTGGTGAACACCTCCAGTGACTGGCAATGCCAATCATCCCACTACCTTGGTAGGGCAAGCCTGGGAAATTCTGCCCGGGGAGAATATGAGGAGTATGGGACATACATTGTGGTCAACGGAGCCTAGCCCCCAAATCCGAACCCCAGCTAGCCCTTAATTTTAGCAAGTCTTAGTAGATACTGTGTGTACGTGACGTCCTCAAACAACTGTTGCCAACAAATATGCAGCCCTCCCCTCCAGGAATCAGCTCTGCAATGAACTTAAGAGGGGCGTGACGCTGCCACAGGCCTGATATCTTAGCGTGTGGCATGTAGACCCTGGCTACCTCACATGTTCAATTACATGGCAGTATCTCCTCCCGGCCCAGTGCCAGGCGATACGGACAGGACTCCTGCCAACATTACCGTATTGTTGCCTGTATGGAGTAATATTCATTTTCACATTAAAGGGCATTAAAAAAAAGATCCCTTTATCTCTGTATTCCAGTATGCATTCTTACTGTTCCTTTTATGAAAAAAAAAATTATTTGGTGACCTTGTCATGCTAGTGCATAAATCTGACCCAAAGAAGAAATTTTCTAAAATGCAATGTTTACAGTTTGCAGTCTGAATCTGAGAATGCAACCCGTCAAAAATTGCCATTAAAATGTCTGCATGGTTGGTTTTATTAATCGATGAACGCACTTTACTAAAACTCGCTATTTCCTTTAATGGAAAGAGCTAAAACATTATACAACACGTGTATTTCCCTGACTGACTAGATTGATGGTCAAAATAATCTTCGAACACAAATTTATATTGCATAAAACAAGCTAATAGCTGGAAGAGATCGGTCCATGCACGGCATCAACCCGATTTTTCTGTCACGTCGGAAATTTAAGAACTTGGATACATCACCTTGTTCTTTCCAATTTCATGCTTACATCATTAGGCAATTCTACGCTGTTGTGTATATGTCATAAAAATATGGTATTTAAATTTCAGAGAGCGCAACCAAGTTAAACAGACCCAGACACAACACCCAAACATCACTGTCCACATGTCGTCATAAGCTGAGATTACATGGAAAAAAAGAAAAAAAAAACACTATTCTAACCATTTCATGACAGTAAATTGTGCCACATTTTGTTGGGGCACAGAGCATTGATTTTACTATAGTTTAGTTTTACTTGCAGTAGATAATGTCTTTTGGAGCCTTCTGGAACAGCTGGTGCCAGTGCATTAATTCTGGCCCTGTTTGAACACATCGCAGCATATGCAGCTTTCCTTTGTCTATTATCCCTCTCCTCTGTTATTCCCAAATATTGACTCGGTCTGCTTTTATCAGCACTAACTGCTCGGAAGCTTCCTGGACTCATGCTCGACTCTGTTTCCTGCTATTGATTACCTCACTCGCAGCAGCAGGTAGCCGTCCACACAGGTTGTCTTGAGGAATAGCTTCCAATGACTTTGTACACACAATTTACACGGAGCTGTTTAAAGAGAATATTACCCTCAAAACAAATCAGTGAAACGCATTTACCCAAGACGACACAATTCAGCAGTTTGTAGGCCCTCACACTCCAGCTGTCTGGAGCGGCCACATTTTTGCTATTAAATCATTGTGTGTTTGTTTGTTTTGTTGTCTGTTTGTTTTGTTTGTTTGTTTTTACCCCATTTAATCTCAGCTCGCGAAATCCAGTCATTTTTTCACAATTTCCCTTTCCACTGCAGCATCGTATTTTTCTGTCAGCTGAAAAAGTGTGTGCACGCATACACGTTCATGCGTGTGCATGCGCACATCTGCTGGCATGCTGCGTCGACACACGTGCATCGCCGCCACTTTCTCAGTATAATTTTTGAAAACAAGTTCGGAATTCGCCCAGACCCAAAAAAAATAGCCCTTCATATCGTGGACTGTTTTCGATTAGGTCCAACCGGGCAGCAGACAACAAAGGACCTCTTATTTAAGAACACAAAGTGAAAATACAAAACAGAAAACATTTCAGCTGGTGGAGGTCTAGTAATAATGTGGTAAAGGTGGATTCTCAGGCTTGGCCTTCAAACTGGATCACGTTAAGATGCTCTTGCAGCAGATTATGTATCTAAGAAAAAGGTCAAAAGTTTAACAATATTATACTACAAGGGATGCGGTTCATGAAATGTGCGCTTTGAAATTACAAAAAAGTCCAGGACATAAACAGGAGTCATACAGTTTCTCTGCCACATGACCGAGCTTTTTCCGAACTGCAAAACTACACACACACAAAATACAACTTTAATTGTTATAATTTTAATATTTGGATATAAGTTTTTGTTCTGTTAAATTGCCAATATATTTACTGTAAGCTTCTTGTTTTAAGCCAGACTTAGTACCTGGATTTATTTTTGTGCCAAACTGTTTTCTAATGACCTGCTCGTGATGAGTCACACACACACATGCTGACTGCTTAGCTCGTAGTTTTACACCCCCACCCCCAGTACTGTGTTTTCTGCTAAAGGTGACTTGTGCTTGTTGTTACCCCTCATCTTTGACCCTAACTTGTAGAGAGGATTTACATTTATACATGCATGCATACATACATATACATACATACATACATACATACATAGGTTTATATATAATAGTAATAATAACAGTCAATTGCAAAAGTGTATGAAATACAATTGCAAACATAATCAATAGTAATAATAACAGTCGTTATTATCATCATCTTAATTATCATTTAAAAACGCATCCAAATAAGGCATTTTCTGCAGAGATATCAGCAAGAAAGGAAAGCTGAACGACAGCCTACCTGGGGCTTGGCTATTAGTGGGTCTCGAAAATACCCTTCATGTTTGCACTAATTCCAGAAACAGGGTGAATTTTATTTTTCTGAGGTGCGGGCTGTCACAAAGGGTGCATTCACAAAAAAAAAAAAAAAAGAACCCCAAATCTTTCAAGAGCCGCTCGCTTCAAGAATTAAATTATTTTTAAATACAGCCTATGCATTTTACATGACCTGGGCCTCCTGTGCAGTTTTTTTCCTCTCTAAAGAGCACTGGAGGGGGGGGTGGGG
>JAODJU010000033.1:14080909-14106789 GCA_026776725.1 Gnathonemus echidnorhynchus
GGGGGGGGGGGGGGGGGGGGACACGAACCCCACCACTACCGGGAAAGTTAACCGCTGTGACCTGCCCACTCATCCCTCCAACCTGAAGTCTGCAGAACCCTTCTGTATGCGGTTCTTTGCATTTTTTCTTTTTTTTTTTTTTGGAGGGAAAACGGATCCAGGGAGACTTCTGGAAAGCCCGCGAACCGGAGGGAGAATGAGGAGGGGAACGGTGTCACACGCAGGCCGCACAAAGACAGGTGTGCTGTGGGATTCGCCTTTCTGTTTGTACTCTAAATCCACTGCCACAGTATATGATACTCACCGTGGAAAGACATGGGGGCCATTTTCTATATGTTTCCCGTTTTGTTCATACCATGTGTGTGTCTGGGGTTTTTAATGCCAGTAGGATAAAAGGGAGGCTTTGCGGGCTAAGGTTTGATATGCTGTTTGTCTTGGTTTGCCTCTCAGCGAGCGTTGTGGGGTGGTTCATTTGGATTTATCTGTGCCCGCCCCCCGAAAGAATGATACAGAATATGGACCCTAGGACAATTAATCTTCTGGGAATGTAACAGTAGTTAGCAGTTGTCAGCAATTCATTCTCACACGTTCAGCACAGAAGCTGCCTTTCATGTGGGTTTTTTTCGACAGATGTTTTTTTTTTTTTATTGTTTTGAGCAAAACTGGGTGTAATTCCAATAGCGTTCACGTGTGCACATATGTTTGCATGTGCAGAAACAAGAGAGTTCGAACTTCTTCAGAGACATGGCGTTTTTAATTAATTAATTTATTTATTGCATTTTTTTTAATGTCAGACAACAAATCACAACCACGGGGTCAGCCGAGCATCCCCTTATCTGACAGACAGTCATGTGCATCCATTTAAAGAGGACGCAGCTGTATCATGTACTAAAACTTTGCATGTAGGCCAAGCAAAAATCATATCATCTCCTACGTATTTAAATCTATCAAAACGTTACAATAATACAATGAATTACACTCTATATTCTGTCCTGGGTGTATTATGCACATATTGGCCCACAAAATCTAGAAATGGTTCTGGTTGTAAAGTTGCCCATTAATTTAGTTTTCTTATTTTGACTGTCATGGTCTGGCGCTGAATTTTCCTGTAAGATTCACATGTGGGCTACAATATTAGCTTCATGGGGGGAAAAAATCATATCTCGTTGTGTTTGAGAATAAACAAAACTGCGACTGCGACGTCACTGTGGAAAAATAGGATAAAACCATTTAAAAGACATAACCTTTTAGATAAATTATGTTCTTGGAATGCTCATTTTAAGCACGAGCGGTAATATTTTGATTAGCTAGTCGCCGGAATGTTTTTTGAACTTCATAAGAAATGGCAGCCCCCAGGTCCCAGAGACAATGCCTGCCTGTCTTTGACCAGCCACTTTCATTCTGATGTGTATAAATCTAATCTCATACATGTGTAACCTTGACTCATTTTTAGACTGATGTCAGTTGCGATTAGCATATCGGTGTTCCCGGGGAGACGGTGGAGGAAGCACCTTTAAAGCTGCCCATTTCGCAAGAAACGCATTCCTGCTGCTTCCTCAGATGATTGCATGTTGATTATTTGACTCACTGTTTTGTTCGAAGGTTACCCTTTAACTCACAGAAGAGACGGCCCAGAATTGTAACGGACGAGGAGATCAGGCCGGGTCCCCTCAGCGCCCTGTGGAATGGGCCAATCAGCTTCATGCGCCCGTTTTTCGTAAGCGCATCTTTAGCAGCTACATGAATGCGGTGTGATTGATGCATCACAACCAGCTGATGCATGTACAGTCACGGAAAAGACAGACGAAGTGCAGAATTTTCAGGCCACTTGACACACACGTGCGCACACGATGGCACACGTGCATAAATGTAAATCGTGACAAATAAAGCCCCGAAATGCAGAGGAAGGCGGAAGCGACTCGGAGACTCATCTGGTAGACGACGGACATCCTGCCTGCGGCGGAGTGCGTCACAGGGAAATATATGCGGTGCCCAACATGCTAAGACTTAGCAGGCCGCTGTCAGTTTAAAAATGACTATAATAAAAGTGACCATGAAGATGGATTTTGTGATTTTGCGTTTCTAATCAGTCATCTGTGAAGAACACCTTTGCTTAGATTCAGCACACCGGTGACGGCTGTGATTGATAGTGCATGAGGATAAGGGTAGGGGGAGGGGGTTATTAACTGTCTTCCTATTAAACTTGCCGAAATAGCTCTCCCTAGGTATCCCTCATGTGTGATTTAAGCCAGGAGCACAAGCAGGTGAGATGACTGAAGGAGTCTTAACACCACTGAATCCTTTAGCTCTGGCGGGATAGCATCTGTTCAGTTGCTGCCATTTGCATTCTGTTCAGGGAAGTTCTGCTGGCTACATGCGTATAGTATACGTGCATCAATATTTCATAAATAATCCCCCCTTTTTTGTGTAGACTTGCATACATTTTAAAATGTAAAAATATGCCTATTGATTTAGTCACAGAGTATCCAAGTGCTATCAGTTATATCCTTCCCTTCATAGTACCTTCTTTTTTGATTTACACTTAGAGTAGAAGACCACTATCAAAACAAAATTAAACATATATCAACATAACTTGATACACTATATTATATTCTTATATAATTCTTCGTATACGCACACACATACACACAGTATATATAGGCCTATATATATAAATATATGACAAAATATTCTATATAAAAAATACACTATTCACATAATCATTTTTAAAAAATGCATAATAATGTATATGACATTGAGATAAGAGAAACTTTATTGGTCCCAGGGGAAATTCTTTAGTAAAAGAAAATTTAAAAGCATTTTTGAAAGCAAAAACAGAGGTGGCAGTAATCAATCCCCGCACTCTAACTTTCGCATTAGAAAATGATCACTTATTGCCTGCCTTTGCTTGACACGCCACCCTCAGACAAAGCCAACATCCAACCAAAAACTCACCTAATAGATGGGAATCGTCTTCCGTGATTAGCCGCCACACGCGCTCCTCCGTAGACTTACGATGCTCCTCCAGTCAAAGATTTCATCTCCTTTTTTCAATTTTTCCAACTGTCCCCCTCTTTTTTCCCTAGCTGGCACCGTTGAAATATCTGCGCAAACGGATTCCAGCCTTTAGACGGCACTGAGGGGGTGTTCGCAGTTATTTGGACCCTGGGTGCATTTCCAGTACGAACAACTGAGGAAAACTGGAGATTTTCCTGTTTCACAGGAAGATCCTGGTCGCCAGCCCTCACTGCAACCCAAAACCGCCACAGTGTGTATATTTTACTCTTAAAATAAAGTGTGACTGTATTGTCTGTATATGTGCCAGTACAATTGCAAACATATTTATTGAGTAGAAAAACAGTATTCTTGTTCTAAGAGTGTACAGAGTATGTCATAAACACTGACATATGAAAATGTTATAAGGTCAGATATGCGCCCATAAAGGGAAAAAAAATTCAAAACTCTTACATATATCTCTTTATTTGATTCTTAATAACATCAGACATCAACATTGTGTACAAATTTTTAGAAAATATCACTTAATATATCTGTACATTCATCACACAAAATGTAATAATAGTCCAC
The DNA here is from genome assembly GCA_026776725.1 of Gnathonemus echidnorhynchus. Classification (NCBI taxonomy): domain Eukaryota; kingdom Metazoa; phylum Chordata; class Actinopteri; order Osteoglossiformes; family Mormyridae; genus Gnathonemus; species Gnathonemus echidnorhynchus. Next base: position 14,084,495 of record JAODJU010000033.1, read on the forward strand.
GTTTTTGTGTGTATTCTGACCTTATGTGCATTTTGCATTTATTTTGGCCCAGCTCTGATATGTTAGAGGTAGGGTGTCCATTTGCAGTACAGATCCCCGCTCCACGGATATTTATACCAAAATAAACCATCAACTTCAGTAGCACATACTGTCTTCTGGTTATTATTTTTTTTATTTCTTTAAGGTACAGCCTTGTACAGAAAAAAATTGTTAAATTCCATATATACAGGAAACTAAAAAAACATACTTGGACTAAACATAATTCTGTTACATTCAACAGTATCCTTGGTCTTAACCTAAATTTCATATCAAATTTAAATAACTATTCATTTGAAGTGTATGAAATGCAAATAATAATCAAAGTTTATAAGTTTGTGACATATTTTTTTTTTTTAGAAAATGTGTACACAATGAAGCATCTGTTTATTTATCTATGACGTCCAGAGTTCACAGTATGCCCCTTTTCCTGACATCCTCTCTCTCTCTTTCTCTCTCTCTCTCTGTCCCTGCATGTGCATCATCACGATAACAGAAAACTTAATAACCACATAAAACAGGATTATGCAGCAGTGTGTGATTTCTTCCTTTTTTCTTTTATAAGAGGACGTTTTGACAAAGGAAATGTATGCGGCGATGGCGACTGTCTTTCTCCGCGTCTGACAAAGCGCGTTAGTCTGAAGTTGGCCGCGAGGTCATAGGTCTACCAGTCGCATCACCGGAGAAAGACAGTGGATCCCTGGGTTTCTGTATGTACGCCAAAGGTGTGTTTGCAAAATAAACAAATAAACAAAGAAACCAATAAATAAGTCCATACAATAAATAATACATTTTTGTCGAATTTTATTTACCAGACGCCTGAAATACATCCGCCTGTTTTCCAAAATACAGTCTCAAATGAGGAAACGTGCTCAACAAAATGCTGTCCTCTGAAAGCGCCCCACCATCTATAATTATATCCTGCCCTTTAATGTATTTTAACAACACGGACGAAGACCTGAAAATTGACTGTTTGTGATATTATGCATAATTTACACGTATTTTCCATGGCACGCTGTGGATGCAATTAATCAGCGACTCTAAACAGAATATTTAGGCTTTTTATTGCTAGATTTTTTTTCTTGTGGTTTTGATGACTCGGACTGCTCAGATGTATCTGTTAGTTCGCCATGTTATTGATTTATTGCTTGGATAATGCTGCCCAATTTTACAAGGGCTATTTACAAAGTCAGAATAGACCACTGGCGCTACTAGACGTGTACGGACACAAAACCATAGAAGTGAGGTTGTATAAAGGTTAACTGAAGCCGGTGGCATCTTTAAATTAAAAAAAGAAACACTCCTCATCAAAACAGACGATCACGTCGTAATTTTCCTGTGACGGCTTAGTGTTCAGATGCAAGCTTGTTTACCGTACTTTAATACGTAAGCAAAAATTTCCAACCTCGTTAACATAATTTTGATGTCCCTTATCATCATCACTGCAAGAGGAAAATGTGAGATTGAAACCGATTTTTTTGCATGAAAAAATGAGTTAACATCAATGGGTAATTAAACGCAGTAAAATCAAAAGAATAATTAAAAGGCGGAATAAAACATAGCAAAACCTCATATTAACCCGGGCAGGAAAACAAAAGCAAATCTTCTTTAACTAGGCATATTCATTAACGATTTGGTTCTACTTGGCAAAATACAGAACAAAAATAGCCTACAAAGACTCCAGGTGTAAACGAATCTATTTTGACTTTTGTGAAACTTGTTTCAGTGGGGTTTGTGCATTGAAATTAAAGCTGCAATCAAATGGGTCCCTTGAAATGGGAGGAACGCGTCATACACGCAAATAAAAAAGAAATTCTGCTTATTGGTCAATTAAATACGGATCAACGTCGAGAAGATCCGCACAGGGAGGAGCAGGGGCCAAGTGGGAGGGGGCAAAGGGGATGAAAAGATTGGAAAGAGGGAGTGTAGTGACCAAGTGTCTATCTGGGTGTACAGTTTAGTGTAGATTTCCTGATGTGATCGACTAACCAAGTGAAGTCGCTTTTCAAAACCCCACTCACCGACACACGCCTCGCTAAATGCTTTGCAGTCACTTGCATTGATTTTCTTTATCAAATAAACAGAATGCCACCGATATCAAAGCCCCTCTACTCAGTCATGCTCCCACATGGTAGCAGCTGTGATTTCATATACATTTATTTAACTGGCGTTTCCCTGTTTTAACAATCCCAGCTTTAACTAATCACATTGTTTAAGTTAATTAATTAACGTTTTCAGATCGACGCAATTCACCGATCGTCAGATGGATACATTTTTTCGTAACTGATGAAATATTACAATGAATTTGTTTATTTATTTTATAACAAACAGCCCTATGAATTAAATCACTCATATGTCTTATTTCCATATTATAAATAAGTTTTCGTGCATTAAGAACTATTATAATTGAGGCCATCGGAACATCGACTGTTGTTTTGTATATGAAAATAATTGAGAACATCTGTAACTTGGTCGTTAAATGAATTAATGTGTTGTATTTTTACTTTACTCCTTTTTGTATATACTTGTTTCTACTAAGAAACAGAAAGTCAGCGCAGTTCCCATGCTGGGTATAGATTTTCGTTTATGTAATCGATTGGAATGTCCCAATACATTGATTAAGATTTAGTGTTTTACCAACAACCATTTATGTATTTCGATGTTACGCTGGAAATTATTTTAGCATTACATTGTTCATAGATCTGTAGGCCCACATCATCAACAACAACAAAAAATCAAACAATCACTGAATATGACTCCAAAATTACGTTCGTTGCAAAATACAGAAAAAAAGCAGAAAAGGGGACAGAAAAAGAAAGGAAAGCCACGAAAAGTCATTGTCTATTCGAGATCATATCCTGTAGGATGAGTACAGCGCTTTTCGTCTTTAAAGAAATCGCCATGAATTATATGCGATCACCGAGTGATTGCAGAATATTAAATTAAACTTAGATAAATCCGTATTGAGGGAGGCAGCCCCCAGTCCCAACTTATTTCCCATTTTCTGTAACAGCATCACTGCGCTCATCTCTTTTGCGATCGCCATGTGCCAAATCTCGGCATTTTGAAATCTGTTTCTATATCCTTAAAGAGGGACTTCAGAAGGGAAGAAGAAAACGGCATGCCCTTTTATCCCAAAGGTAAAAAATATATGTTATTTTCGCTGAGGTAACATTTTTGCATTTTAGACGTTGCAGTACTGAAATGGGATATTTTGCCTATTTCATTGTACGCGCTTATAATGTTTGCTTCTAATGATCCTCGAACAACTTTTCCATTCACCTTTAACAGGAAAGTTCGTTTATGTTCAACGTTTAATACACAGTATGGATTGACTGTGCATTATGGATTAATGGGTGGTTACTAGATTTTTTTAAATCAAAATAATCAAAATGAAATTATATGTTGATATTATATCTTAATGGGGAAAGTATGCATTAAATTAGATATTGTTATAGTTTAGTTCATCATGTCATTTATGACCTTCGAATATCTGAATTTAAGAACTAACTCGTTCTTGTCTGTTGTTTCCAATTTTACGTCCAAAAGCTGTACATGTATATGCGCTGTTGTCTTATTTTGCTTTTTTCTCTTATGTTCTTTTTATGCCCTACGTAGCACTTAAAAATGTTTTTGCGTTGCTCTTAATTTGCTAAACGATTACTTAAGTCATTTTTAGTTGTTTGTTTGTTCCGCCGAGGTAACACCAAGAGAGTCGCTGCACTAGGCTGCTAGTTTGGTGTTTCGTTATTAACGTTCTTGAAAAGGATACGGAGTTGCTCTGTTTATACATCTGATCAATTCTGGAGTAGAGAAGGGGCAAGCTCTGTCAAAACTGTGACCTCTTAAACCCCAGAGGGCGCCAGGCGTTTTAACAGAAATTATAAGAAGCGCGGTTCACGAATATAATGTGAAAGAAACTATCAAAATAATAATAATAAAAAAACAAACAATGAAACATCAACAAACAAAACGATTACTAACAAAATACACAAAATCAGCGCATTCCACGGGAGCTGGAGGATAAAGCCACTGAAGTAGCTGTTTGTATGACTCAACTGCACATTCGAAGTCACTATGGAGAAAAAAAAATCTACATGGAATTTATAATATTAAAACAATGAAGAATTATAAATACCTCGATACTGAGAATCGTGCGGTTATCAGAAAATACTGTAGTCAATAATGCTCATTTAAGCTTCCTTTTGCTGAAGTCTCCTCAAACTGCATAAAGAAAAAAAAACGTCTCCAATGAACATTCAGTCTCTCTTCGGACGAAGATATTTTAAAAGGACATTCACTCACTAAAGCTTGAGTGCGCGGATGGTTCGCAGATAACAATCTACAATTAATTGAAGGTGCGGAGATAGGGAATTGGAGAGAATTTTTTAACACGGTCTTTGTCAAACAGCCCCGAGAGAAGAAGCAGCACCAGCTGAGAAAGTAAGAGGGTGGAGACAGGGGGGATTTGGAATTGACCGGAGCGCAGATAAGAGCCAGCGGTCTTTTTCACATGCTTGACTTTTTTCCATTGTGAAAAACACTTTCAGGGAAATTAACGCAAATAATAAAATGGATGCGTCACGCCGAGATTTCGAGAGAAACTAATTATATCAATAAGAACAAAATGGTCCGGTAATGACGAATTTTTTTAAAAATAACTGTATTTACACGTTCTTCAGGCGACAGCTGTAAAATATGCTCGTCCAAAACGTATGTATTTCGTGCGACCGACAATCCAGCGCTTCAGATTTGAACTGATAAACAATTAAAAGTAGTCTAGTACTGGGATAGTTTCTCCTCCATTCATTTTTATGATAGTATTACTGATACCCGTGCCTCGGTCCACTTTATCGCACTTGGTTCTGGCAGGGTTTCTTTCCCTGGAGGGACAGCGGAAAAAAAGGAAAATAACGCCTCCGTTGTCCACCTTTCGCCGAGCTGAAAACCCAAATAGGAACCCAGACATAACAATCCAAGGACAGGCTAAGGGGATCCAGTGTTACTGCGGCCACTGTCCCGTCCTGCCGGCATCCTTATCGTGAGATCCGGAAAGCCAGCTCACTCAATTCGCCTTCTTCGATTTTTCATAAAGATGAGGCGATCCCATTTTCTCTGCGATTAACATCTCGCTGGGCCTCTTTTCGATAGCGACTATTAGGAGACAAAGAAAAATATAAAGTTAGGATAATTCAGACAGTACTTGTCTTAGTAGATGCATCTTTAAAAACATGGGTTAACTGGTGTAGGCTAAGTTTACCGAGTTTTATCCACACCATCAAGCGCATAGTTAATATTTTTGGGGGAAAAATATAGCATCTCTATAGAATCTTAAGTAGCCTATATTCAACAATATCCAGATAAATACGGTAAAAACTATTCGTTGGGGCGTTTTCTGTCGTAGTTGCTGTGGTTAATTCTCTCCTGATCGTGTTATTATTCTGTTGGTTGTTTGTTAACGTAAGTGTCCCTAAAAACGTTCAGATAAACGAAAATTATATTAAAGAAACACAACACGTCGTGTTTTCAGCAAAGGTTTATAAGCAGTGTACCTGTGTAATATACAGTAATTCTATATATAGCGTAAGGCCTGCATACCCAGTAAGTGCAGTCCCACAGACTCGTTTTTACACTTACTTCGGGTGTTTGACCTTTAAAATACAGTTTAAGGCACTTCAGGGATTAAAAACAATACCAGTTAGTATTTTAACACTACTCCTCATGTTACTTGTGTATTTCTTAAACACCGTACCCCAGATTTTGCAAACCTGGTTCTGCGTTTTACAAATAAATACACGCACACGTAGTTTTTAGCGGTTGTATTATTTGAATATGCACGTTAATGAACTTTTGCAGTTTTGGCCATTGTATTTGCACTGTTGAGAAAAGTTGGCATTAAGTTAAATATTCATCTACTGTACGCTTATATTATTTAGGGATACGTCTCTGTTGATGTTCCCTAGCTGGAAATAAACTAGTTGGCAGTGGTCCGAAATCCTCACTGAAAATACGGATTCACTGCAATTCTTGGATGATTAGGAAAATCTCCTTCGCCGGCTTTCTTGGCGACTTGTGTATTTTAGACACCTCCAGTACGTCCCGTTAGATTTATTATCGTTATTTTTATTTCTGGACATTGTTGCCCTGCAGCTTTCTAAGCCGAAACAGCGCGTCATATGCAATGTACAGACTGTTGATCACCTCACTAATTACACCTCTCTCTCGCTCTCCCCTCTCTCCCTCTCCCTCTGTCTCTCTCCCTCTCTCTCCCTCTCTCTCTTCCTCTCTCTCTCATTCCCAGAGTGCATATCGGGAATAGACACACAAAGACATGCGCACTCAACTTAATCAGCCATTTTTTTAAACAGGGCTAAAACGATAATAATTAGCAGAATAAAGACATATCGGATTTTCATTTCCTTTCCTCCTTTTCCGAACCCCTCCACAACCTAAACTGCAAGGCAACGGTCGACACATGCTTTACCAACCGGACCCAAAGGATCGTTTTATCCTCTCAAAATTCGTATTTTTATTATTTTTTTCCAATAAAGTTGGAGGATTATTATTTTTTTCATTTTTCCCCTTTTTTATTAACTTTCCCTATCATTGGATGTGACTTGCTTTAACAAACAAAATAGTAGGTGAAGAAGCGGAGTGAACTGCGGGAGGGAAAAAGTAAGTTTTTTCTTTTCTTTTAACTTTTATTGAGCAGTTCGTGTTAAATTTAGGTTTAGTATTGATTATCTTTCTGGTCTGACCCAGTGCAGTCTTTGATATTACGCTCTCCCGATTACCGCAGTTTTCCGCGATCTTTCTTTTTCTTCCTTTTTAGCAGTTTCTCAAAAACGTCTATCAGTATGTTTATCCATAGTCGTTCCATCAGCTTTAAGAGCTGTGGACTGTCAATAAAGTAACAAATATGAGTGACACTGGAGTCACTGCCAAAACTACTTCAATAGCTGCACCTCTTAAACACTACTTATTATTGTTTATTGCATATGATAGACAAATGTGCACAGATGATTCCCTATCGAGTTATACACCATCGAGGACAAGTATTCCTATAGAATCGTGAAGCTGAGTTCACATTTCAATTGGGGGAGATAGTGGATTATTTTCTATTACTTACGTACGAATGAGCGTTACACAGCTAGAGCGAAAATCCGTGTCTTTGAATTTCACAGTACGTTAGCTATAACCTTACATAAACGTTACAAATATTTAGACTGTTAAATGTATATTGTAACTGACGGCGGATATTTGTGAAATAACATTTATGTTTGGTGTTGATAAACAGAGAGTCGCGCTGGTTAATTTAATTCCCGTGGCGATCCGGTATCTGTTTTAATTTGAGCGTTTTTCCGGTTACCTGCTATCTGCAAAGAGGCTCCCTTAGCGGCAGCTCGGATTTTGTGCCCAAAAACGAGTCGTACAAGCTGGTCCATAGAATGAAAAAAAATTATATATATATATATATAAGCAGATGAAAAAAATTAATCAAACTGCAGATAACAAAAAACGTGGACAAACTTTTCTTTATTGGCTGCAGTTGCTTCTTTGACAGCTGTTCAACGGCGTAGGATCCTCTGCTCCGGTATTTTCCTTTTTTGAGGAATCTGATTTTTGTCAAAGTTGGTCGGTTGGAGGTTTTTTTTCACTGTAGCGAAGTGACCCGGCTTCTCCATTGTGTTATTATTCTCGTAGTCGTATTATTCTTGTTACCGGCGGGGGGGATTAAAAAACGAGGAACGAGGGAGGCGATGGGAGTCCAGCCTTTGTGGTTGCTAGTTAGTTTGAGGCAGAGACTTGGCTACGATTGGGACGCGACAGTGACAGGGGGCATCGATCGCTCCGCATTGAGAGCGGAGAAAAAACGGGGCTGTGGTCAAGCGCAGCGCAAACCTGGGTATGTAACTGTCGGTGTCAGCGCTCTCCGGCTCCCCAGCAAAACCTTAACCCGCTTCTCTGGATAGCCGCTTTTGTTTTCACTCTTTAAAAGAACTTTACATAATTTAAAATACAGTTTTGTTGCGAACGGATATAAATGTGTCTTCATTTGGAAAATCCGATTTTTTCCCCCCTCCGGATATGGGAGTTTTAAGAAATAACACTGCGGAGAGTATTTTACTGATGGCGATCTGTAGTAATCCATGTAATGTTATTAATGTAATAATAACTGTCGTTGTTATTATTATGATATTGTTTTTTGTAATAGTATCTCGATTGTGTTTAAAAAAGTTAATTAGATATCTCTGTTTTTCAAGGGAAATTGTTAAAGGAAGTAATAATTTACTTCAACTATGCAGATATGATTATGTTTCGATGGTTTTGTTTTAGATTTTCCTTTTGAGTGAGTGGCTATATTTGCGTTGAGAGCACTATGGTATACACACAGCATTTTCACATGTATCTGACTGGCTTAATCGATCCGTGTGGCTTGTGAAAAGATACTTATTACTTTTAATAATACATGGAATTACAGGAGCATGTAGGAAATTATCGCAATTTAAATTAATTCTCAACCGTTATAGTCAGCACGCAGTGATGCACTAAATACATAAGAAATTGCAAAATAGGAGTCACTGGGCTTTTAAAGGGGAATTTCTTTTTTTCTTTGAACGTTGTACACGAACTTATATAGTGCTGTAATTCTATACAACATGTAGGGTATATGCATAAATACAAACACAAACATATGTATACTATGTTGCAAATTTGAAATGTAGGCAGATAGAATTTTCGTAAAGCTAGTGAGGGAAGCCCTTAATAACTACAGAATCGGACTTATTTTGCAGTACGATAGGCTTAGGATCCTCCAAGGGTCGACAATGTGTCATTTCCATGAAGCGAAATTGCCCTCCGCCTATATGATATTAATGTGCAAATCAATATTTCAGGGATTAAATTTCCCTTCTTCATTTTTTATGGTTTCTACCTCAATAAGTCTCAAGTCTAATAGAAGGAGCCTGGGAGATTTAAAATTCTTCATGTCTGAGAGGCCCGTAGCATTTTAATGTTCTGCACTGGAAATCCAGTGGCACAAAGAGGATGACCGTCAATTCAGTCAGACACCAAGACCCTTAATTTAGGTAAAAGGCCAAAAGAGAAATGTGTATCCATCTGGGTGCTTAAACATGGCCACGGATGAATGTTTATTTACCTATTACCCTAAACATGTATATGTACAAGCCTTGCATGTATTGAAGCTTAACCCTAATAAATTGTATGCATAAATATTTTTATTATTGGCATGTGTGCAGTTGAATAATCTGTCCTGCGATTGCTTAGATGGTAAATAAATATAGGAACACAGAGGATTTGTAAATTTATTTTCTTCTAAGCTGTTAGACAATAGAACGTGCATCGTTTGGATTGTTACAGTATTGAGATTTAAAAACTATTTGATAGTTTTGCTTTACGACGTGTATTATTATTATTATTATTATTATTATTATTATTATTACACAAACATGCATAGAAATTGACAGGTTGTTCTATTACTGGATTCTTTACACACCAAATTTAAGCCTTATTTGTTCTTTCTGAAATCAAAATGCTCACATAGGCCAGCAAACTGGAATGACATACTGTCTATATCTCAATGTTCGTTTTTTTTTTTTTTCTTGATCCAGTTGGAGCAGACAGTTTCACAGCTACGCAAATTTTATATAAAAATCTTCTCTCTATGCATTGTCAAATGGTCCTTCTCCAAAAATTTTAACTGTGCCTTTGATGTTACCACGACTGTACCGTGGTATCATTCCAAGAAATTATGCTATTCTCATTCATCTTCTTGCTTTATTTTTATAGTATTCATTTCTTTTGTCTAAATATCCAAATCATGTTTTTTTCTGCCACTTAAAGTGAAACATAGTGAGTTTTTTTTTTTGTTTTGATTTTGATAATCTCAGAATCAATCTGACACTGCTCTGGATGCATTTGCCAGAAAATGCAATTAGATTTAATTAAATCTGTCAAACTAATTAGTGCCGCTTAATTTCCTTCTGCATACATTAATCAGATGCTCACTTGTGTCCTAGTAGCTAAGTGTCTTTTTTTTTTAGGATGCAGGATATTTTCTTAATAGAGGATTCAATGACTTCTGCCTGATTGATTTCTATGCATATGGTTGGAAAAATGACTTTTTATGATCCATCCTTTTTTTTCTTTAGCTGGACCAGAGTTCAGCATTTCCAGGTTCGAAGGACTCTGGATCAAGGGTTAAGAAGTCAGTGGCATTAATGTATCAGTGGGGGCCTTTTCGTGTCAGCCCCGAGGCTGTCCTGTAACACTGAGAGGCTCTCCTGCTTAGAAACTGTCTGAAGGTTTAAATACTTGGATGAGGTTCAAGACTGGAGCGCCCAGGGAAAGTGACTCAGAATATGTACAAGCTTCATGTAATTAGTGCTTAATTGTATTAACATATGCAAATTGTCAACTTGGAGGCTTGTTCAGCTGGCAGAGATCAGCTGAGCACAAACAGCGCATTGTTCCCAGGCAAATAATGGATCTACGAGTTGAATTGCAGCGACGCACAACTAGCTATCTAATTTAAGTCGCACCGTTACGAAATTTCATTAGTTTCCATGGTGACATGGTTAATTGTGCTGAGTAATGTCCTGGGCTGTAGTGTGCTCCAAAATAAAGCCCAGGTTGCTTAATCCACTTTATATTGACACTTGTTTGTAGAGGTTTCCCTAGTGTGGGAATTTGCATATGCAAATGAGATGTTTGCCCCATGTTGTTGCAAGTGTGGAGCGACACTATATACTGCCTGTCATTGGTTCTGTGTCTCCTAGTCCACCGACATTATTTCATAATCTGTTTCTGATTAATAGACCAAGCTGAGTCTTATTCCGTTCATGCCTTGGCAAAAGGAGGGTCTGCTTCGATGCTAAAAAAGAGTTTCCCCAGCAACTAATGCAAGCGTTTTCTTTTTTTTTAACCCCCTTGGCTAATTAAACCATGTCTTTAAAGCAAATCCATTATAATACGGAAAAAAATACTTTTGCTAATAATCTGTGGTTTCCTGTAGCTAAAGAGGTGAAAGCCAGAGAGATGCTAGAATTCCTGCCGTAATCCTGTTTTTTTGACAGAAATGTAAACTGATATAATTGCTTTTCAGTGGGTGGAATGGGGGTTTATACAAGTGTGAAAGCATCGGAAAGGATTAGCATTTTTTTGCATAATGAAAAGCAACGTTGAATGGGGCATTCAGTGGTTGACTGAATGACTGAGATGAAAGGAAGATGAAAATGCCCCCTCTTCTTTCTTTATTTCTATGCCTGTCTCTCCCTAAAGACGTGTTTGTTTGAGGTCTTGAGACAACAAGAGTAAAATCCTGTTTCCAAGATGTCCTCAAATTTTGCTACCACGTGAGGCAATATGTATGGTAATGTTGCCGTCAGAGACTGATAAAGCTTTGCACGCCTGCCCAGTGTAAAGTTTAGCATGCCGTCTCCCTGTCGGAGCGTGTAGGCTTCGTGTCGTTCATTATTTTTTTATCCCGCTAGAAACCTCTCTGAGTGTTCTCACAATGGATGTGGGGGTTAGTTTTATTTGTTAGTGCTCTCCCCCCTTTGCAAAATGGAAAAAATGCTCACATCCCCACAGCTGTGCTGATGCTCCTGAGGAAAACAGGGACCGGCCTGAATTTGTGGCGTCCCGTGGCTGGTATGCGGGGAGCATCCCGCTCTGGCGGCTGACCGAAAGGGGGCTTGTGGGACTGAAGAGTGACGCTTCCGGAAACATTACACGGCACACCGCCGCTGGATTAATTCTGTTCCATGGAGATCATCCGTCGCCATGAATGTAAGCTGCTGCTTTCTCGTGCCCGAAGATTTTTTGTTATTATTAGACAGGAACTTCTGTCATTGACCTCTCTATGCACCACAGCAAGCTTTTCATATGGTAATCTTGGCGTTTTTTGCCGGAATAGGAAATGTGGCCTCACTGTACACTTGCTGGCCACTTTGGACAAGGAGATTACATTTTTAATTATACATGTGGCTTGACAGGTCCGGCAATGAAACAGAAGCGAGCACTGAATTGATTGCAAAGGTGGAAACGTCAATCTTTTTTGCCCCCAACCCCATCCCCCCGCCCCCAACCTCTGTGGAATGCTCTGTAAATACTTATTTCTGCCTTTACATTTTAAACCGTTTGAGGGATGATGCAGATTATGCCAATTGACAGGTTTGGTCTTATACAAACAAGTTTTGATGGGGGGGGAGAGGTTGCCAGATTTGTGTCTGGCTATCAAGTCTGGTATCTTTTTTTTTTTTGTTNNNCCCCCACCACCTTTCTTTTTGAATCGTTCGTGGTTCTCAGAAGTGGGCTAAGTGCGTCTGTCCGCTTCAAGGCTATTTCGGTGGGGTTTGTGCTTCCCTGTAGTGTTGAATGAACACAGTAACCGTTTCAAATTAGAAAATGATCCCGTGATACAAGGTTGTTACGGCAAGGATTTGTCATGAAGCGGAAATGTAATTTTTTGTTCCCTCTGAAAACTTTAATTATTTCTGTTACCTTTGGTTTTCGTCCAGTTGATATTGCTTTACTCCGTTCAGTATGGCTGTGCTTCATTGGAACATGATATTACCCTTTAATTCCTCTACGGTTCAGCTTGTTTGCGAAGGACAGATCCTTTAACTACTTAAACGGTAGCTTTACAAGCTAAGATCGTAAAATCCCTGCAGCAGCAAAATCAAAATAAAAACAAAAACATTTTTTTTTCTGAGTTGTTAAAACACCCCTTTCTGAAATGATAACAATTCTCCGACACAATAAAAAGATGCGCGCTTGGTAGAGTACCAGACTTTACTTAGGCCTGATGTTTCAGTCCAAATCCTGTGGGTTTAAGCTTTCTTTTAATCCTGTAGTCTGGGTTAAACTAGAAGAGTGGGACGCTTTGCTCGTGGCTGTTTAATCCTTTGGTATCTCTGGCCCGTTGTCGGGGAGAGTGCGGGGAATGGAGGGTAACGATCCGAGCTTTCGGCTCTCCGTTGCCAGCACACACGCTATGAAACGGGACGCCCATTTACGGCTTGGTGTTATCAGGTGTTTTCTGCCAGCGTGTGTGTGTTTTTTTTTTTCACAGGATCCCCTTTGTTCTGTGGTCATTCTGGTCATGTTTCAGGTCTGTCTTTAGCTGCCATGACAGGCAAAGCACAACAAAGAGAGGCTCTGTGATCCCTAAGGACTTGGGGGGGGGGGGGGTATTATTATTATCTTTTTTTTGGTTCTCATCGATAGAGTTAACGATTTTTTGTTGCAGTATGATTTGAAAGATATCAGCTGTTGGTTATTACTTATTAAATATAGTTTAATGTTTCATAACAGGTGATGTTTGAGATGTAGCACATTCAAAAACACCCAAAGAACAGGAACTGTGTTCTTAAGCGCTGTCACCTGTAAGTAAACATTTTGAGGGTGGATGGGGGTAGACTAGAGTACAAGGCCTTCCCACCACTACCCCAGTGACGGAGTGTGTCTAAGTGCCAAGACCAGCAGTCACTTGACATCACATGGGGGGCAGCAAGAGGAACCCTCATCTGCATAGGGACCAATGGCTCGAGGGTCGTCTTCATCGGAGTGAGACGGGGCAAAGAATTAGGGAAAAAAAAAAAAGAAAACATCTGGTTCATTCATGAATGGATCCCAGCATTGATGTGGCTTTTTACTCTATTTTCAACTGGGAGCAGATCCCATTTACAACTGGGGTGGGGGTTGGGAAGATTTATTTTATATGTGGCCTCTGATGTTTCATATTCTGCTCGTGTCGCTTTTAAGGCAAACACGAGTGTCGCGGTGCTCCGTCACATATTTCCAGATTTTTGATTATTGTTTTCCAGCCCAATTGGCCGCGAGTCGCAACTGCATTATTAGCCATTATGAGAGGGATGAGAAGGTAATTAAATATGTATGACTCTGGTGTATTGAATAAACAGATAAATGAGAGCTGGCCTCATGAATATGCAAAACGCACATTTATTCCTGTGTATCACGAAATGAGGAGATTAACATGGACATTCCACCTGTGGGGGCGAGGAGACGGGGCTGGGGGGGCGGGGGCATCTTTCCAGACACTGGACTACCCAAGTGTTTGTATTGGGGCAGAGGTTGAGTACAGCTACAGAAATCCCAAGGGAAGCATTTAGTTAATACCCTCCTTCTCATATCCTGTCTCAGCCTGGCCTGGCATCCACGCTGGAATATTCTTTAATTATTTGTTTTAAAGAACTTTAGACTTTATGACAGAATGGGTAGTAGATGACCAGAGTAAGCGTATCCTTTTTGTTATTGTAAATTGGACATCAGCAGTTATATTGGGCAGCTGTGCATACTGGGACTTTTTTATGTTGGTGCTGAGATCACAAAGGTCCTTAAACCCCTGAGATCTCGCGGCTACTGTTGGCCAGTGCATTTGGCTGGTCTTTGGAAATATCACGTGAATTTGTAAAAAGACTCAAAGTACATTTTGAAGGGTTTACTACACTCCGTTAAAGAGAGAAGTAGCGAGATCGATTGTACAAACTGGCTAAAAGCCGTGGCATTTGTATTATTTACGTTTTTATCAGTCTTTCAGTTTTTCTAAAACCACTTTAACCACTTTGTCACTTGGCTACATTTATTTGTCTATTAAAATTGCAGTTGTGTTCAGGTGTAGTTGCAGCCGTTAAGTTGGCGACTTGCAGAACTCCTGTCCTGGTGTCTTAAAAGCTGTAACAATTTAGGTTTTTTTTTCCCCAAAAAAAAAAAAACTGTACTTAAGAACCCATTGGCAGAGTGTAATACTTAGACTTTATTAAAATCACATTAGAGGTTTCTGACAATATCCTGTAACAGATACAGATGCTAAGGAAGTAACTGTACATGATTCACCATGTGGGAAGAAGAGCAGTCGATATGGTCTGGGATGTGACCGATTTTTGTAGTTTTCACATAAAAATAGTTGTTTAAACGGTTAATTCTATCCTTGTGGTATTTATAGTCTTTTATATATTTGTATTTACATTTTCTACCTCATCCACGTATCATTATTATCAAATGCAAGCTCCATGCGCCCTAAGTGTACTCACATGCAGAACCGAGATGTAATCGGCATTCATTCCTTTTAGCCGTGTCTGTAAGCAAAGCTTAATTGACTTTGCGTTCCGCTGACGCCAGGTTAAAATACAGTGAGCAGCCATTGTTGACCTGCTGGAACCATCTTGTTGAGGCCATAGCGAGAAACTAGACTGGTCAACAGCTGTCCATCCGCTCCATAGTACCGATAATGTTCTAGCACCAGCCGACAAAAGTCTCCAGATGGCATGTGTGGAAATAACTACTAGCTCTTCAAATGGCTCCCTTGCTGTACTGTAATTTTTAAACATACTCATTTTTATCTTTAAGTCACTTCCGATATCTGCAATAGCCATACAAAATAAAAGACATTGCATGTACGATCCTGAAATTATTTCTCGTGTAAAAAAAAAAACATCATACAATTTCATAGCTGTCAGAACAGCTAAATTCTGATGGCAGGAGTTACTGGTAATTTGACTCATAGTTTTCATGGCATCGAGTTTATTTGAAGACGGGATATTTTATCTCCAGGGTAACACTAATGGTATGTGACAGTTGTTTGTTTGTAGTAAAATTTAATTAAATGTAGACTTTTCAGCATTTTGTTTTTTCGGTGCCTTGTGTTTTTCGACAGTGACTTCACGATAGCCCAGAAAACAAATTAGTTTTGTTCCCCCCTCTCTCGGTCATGGCAGAGGCTAAACTCACAACAGCTGTCAGAATAAAGTTTGTTTAAAAAGCAAATGCATTTGGTCTAAAGTTCATTTTTCAGAACTCCCTAATTAAATATAGCCTAAGTTAATTAGTAATTATAGAAGATCGGAGATTTGGCCTGTGGCAGGCAAGGGTCCGATAAACATTCCGGCAGTTTCCATTTTGCAAAGGGAAATCGCCTTTTTCTCATATGTGCAAACACTTGAGTTGTGTTTTTCCCCAATGACGACGTGGAGAGCGTTCCGTGCACCCTCCAGTGGCGCCTGCTGGGG
This sequence comes from Gnathonemus echidnorhynchus, assembly GCA_026776725.1. Lineage (NCBI taxonomy): Eukaryota > Metazoa > Chordata > Actinopteri > Osteoglossiformes > Mormyridae > Gnathonemus > Gnathonemus echidnorhynchus. Next base: position 14,100,583 of record JAODJU010000033.1, read on the forward strand.
TCATCTCCGGCAACACCATGTCGCCTGTGATCGCGTTTATGAGGACGATGACACAGAAGACGGAGACAAGCCCTCATTCTATGAGGCGGGGTTTGAACTTTGCGTTTTTTTTTTTTATTATTATTGTTACTCAGGGAAAATGACAGTAAGAAAGGTCAGCCTAGTGTGGCACAAATGGCACCTCAATTATAGAAGAGGATTTTTCCCCACAACAGACTCCTGGGCCCAGGAGGCAAATCGTCCGTCGTTTTTCGATGTGTCCAGCCCACTCCATGAAGTTGTATCTGTCAACAGAGAGGAATAAATGACCATATTAATAACCAGAAATATTCATAGTAAGATCTTCGGCAGGAAGTCAAATGTCTCTGCTCTCTACCTTCTTATGCAGATTAGGGAAGCATTGAGGTTATTTTGTAGGTGTTTCTAGAGCTTGTGGAACACTATGAGGCTCAAAAACATCTAATGGGTTTCCTCAGCTCAGGCATTTGCACCTCTCTAGCTGCCTGTTCACATTTCTTTTTTTAAACATAATGGCTTTTGTTTATGTGAACAGGAGAGGTGCACAGGATTCTGGGGACATAATTAGCATTTCCGTCTCACCTGGATCACAGATAGATATCTCCAGTGACATTTCTATTGTCAGTGAAAGATGAGATGATAGAGGGCTCCCCGCAGTGGAATACCCAGTAAACACTAACGGAGAGTGGCCCCCACTGCTGAATAAACATAATTAAGGACTAAACAGCCAAACACATGGGAGATTTATTAACTAGATGTTTTAAGTTATTCAGTGAATTTCCTTGAGATATCCAGGAGGCTCAGGCTGAGATACCCAAAGCTATTTAACCCTTGACGTCAGAAGCTTTTTGTGCACCGTTTCTCTGAAGCAGATTTGACCCAAAGAGCAATTCACGTATGCACTTTTGTGTTGTGTGTGTTGTAAATTTCAAGAAAAAGACTGACCTGTAGACCTGTAACATTTATTTATTCGGTACAGGGCAATGAAAGGTATGAGGCGTTTGTCATTTTAACATGGACTGTACAGAAAGAGAGAAAAGAGAGGAAGACTTTCAAACAAGAGGCTTTCTACTACACTGCAAAAAAGACATGGTCCCCACAATGTCAAAATGACAGGTAACAGGTTTTTATCATATTGTGTGGATCAAATGTCCCCACTATGTAACATATACATAACCCCACCACCCCACCCCACACACACACACGCATGCAAACACACAGATCTGTACGCAAAACCCCAATCCCAACAATGACGACCTTAACCCCTACCCAGCCCTAGTCTTGGCATTTTTAGTTTTTTGATTGCAGTCACTTTTATAAAACTGGATTTCCCCTTGTGGGGACCTGAAAATGGTCCCCACAATGTCAGAATAACAGGTTTTCATCACATTGTGGGGACATTTGTTCCAAACACACACACACACGGATCTTTTTCTTCATTTCACTCCTATGAATATTTTGACAGTATCAAGGACTTTTTAGCAGTTTAAGTGTCTAATATAAAAGGTCGGCTTCCCCACAACCTAAATATTAGGCCTTTCGGTATGTGTGTATACTATCACTCACGCTTGGAAATAACGTGTCCTTTTTGCTAATTAGGCTAAACAGTCTCACGGGGAGGCGGGGGGGGGGGGGGCGCCAAACTGAGGAGGAGGATAAGGCATTGATTCCACCTGGGAGTTTGCACGTCCTCCCCCCCCTCCAAGGTCCCTGATGTGTCTCAGGTGAGACAGAGCCACGCTCAAGGGCTTCATTAGAACTTCCTCCCATCTTGTCCACATTCCTGCCTCCGAAGCGTAATTAAAGGCGCGGTGAAGGCCCATATCTTAGCTGTGAGAGGTGCCCCTATTAGGGCCGGAGCGTACTGTAGGGCCAGCCATGCAGAAAGCGGGGGCCTCACGTGGTGTGGACCGACACCACAAAATAACATCCCGTTGCATATTTAATCGGAAGCGAACAAGATAATGAACACAATTTTATACACACACACACACACACACACTACACTACAGTATGCTCCGGCACACACACAGATATATATGAAATGGGCCCCCAGCTTTTTCATTTACTTCCTTTGCCACCTTGTTGTTATTGGTTGCCATAATAGTTTCCTTATATGTTTATTATTATTTTTATTATTATTACTGTTGTTATTGTCGTTCTCTATGCCTCCTACAGGACACAGTAATCATTTCTGCTGTGGGCTCTCTTTCAAACTTAATTGCCCCCTCGCCTTTGTGGCGACCTGGGCATCGAGAATTTTTGCCCTCGCGGGCAGAGATGGTCACATATTCTTTCGGGGCGCTCTTCATTAATCCGGCTGGCGAAGGCCTTCTTCCTCGTGCTGGGAAGGTAGGAGGGTGTAACGGGAGTGCTGTGAGGCATCAGCAGGAAGCTTTAAGCTGGTTAATGCAGTATAATTGTCTGGACACAGGCCGGTCTTTGTTTGCGCGGTTCACTTCGAATCAGCCGTAATTAACTCCAGAGTGTTTCCAGATTGCCAGCAATGGGGAGAAAAAAAACGCCACTTTTCTGTTTTAAAGCCCTCCGAAAAAAAAGCTCCTATGCAGATTACGCCGCCTTTGATACTCGTTCCTTCTGTTTACAAAAAAAAGAGTAGAAAAAAAACATTTCCTTTGAAAAGTCATGAGAAGTCAGGAGTTCGTTATGTCGTATTACGAGTTTCGTGTGAGGGACAGTCGCGGCCATCTTCTCGTTTTTTTTCCCCCACTCAAAACAGACCTCAGAAAACATTTGTGTGGTGATAATTTGTTTACTGAGTAAAAAAAAAAAAAAAAAAAAAAAGAATTTATGGAAGAGCAATTTGTGCAACGCTTCCTCAGGTCTGCACACTAGGCACCGTAGCTTAGGTATAATTATATGATATCTCTTTAACATCGAGCTCCAGGAGAGTGATCATAGGGGAGACTTTGCTGTTACACCTCTGGGCACAAAGGCCATCAGCAAGAACCTTCTGGAAAGAAAGTTCAGGATTCCCACCCCCTTTTTCTTTTGGACTTTAACTATAAAGAATTAAGCCTTAGTGTGGCCTCGGGGCTAAGGAGCTCCTTGATGCCTGGATAATACCACTTTGATGGATTTTTCATCAGTTCTTTCTACATGGCAACAAATAAACAAGTGTAATTACACTCGCAAAGGCCTATTCATTGCATTGTCAGGATTAGATATATGCTCACTTTTCACAATGCGCCTTCCTTTTGTCTTTGCTTAACTCACTATGACATTTTGATAGAGGATTTGGTGTTGGGAAAAGGCCACAGCAGAGACAGTGATGACCTTTTGCAAAAACCTGATATAATTCAAGGATATTTCGTTTATTTTTTTCCTTATCTCCCTCCTATAAGTTGCGAGAGGGCCCTCACTACATAGGCACGCTAACTTTTAACCTGCATTTTTCCAATGAAAAAAAAACGGGGGGTGGGAGGGGAAAAAAGAGACGGAAAAGCTAGCGCAAAGAAGGACACTAAAAGAGAAGAAATCCCATGCTTAAAAAGCTTTGGGTCCTCCACTGAGAGCCCCCAAAAAGCAGATGGGGAGGGCAAAGCGGTGGATAGAGAAAAACAATAGGCAAAGGGAGTCTTTTAGCCTCCTTTTCCAAAGAATTTAGAACTCTGGAAAATCTAACATTCCAGTCTCATTATTCTTCCTCTTGATCAGATCACATTCTTTTTAATCACTTCACAGGCAGTGTCTCTATGGACCACAGAAGAGGGCCGGGACAATCTTAATTAAAAAACAGAGGTAGACACAGTGTTTGCCACGTCTTTGTTCTAATGGGAATGGGAGAAGTTTCAGCGCAGGGAGATCTGCCCCCCTATTGTTTAGGGCCCCCTTCATAAAGAAAAAAAAAAGTTTTAAGAGAAAGATCTTTGTGTAGGTAGAGTTTTTTGTGTCGGTATGTTGTGTAGGCTGAAAAGAGCGTACTGACCGACCGGGAAAAGGAGTGAAGGAGATAAGCTGTGAACGCAGGAGAGGGCAAGGATTGTGCAGGGAGTTGTACTCGTCTGCTGGGCTCTAAGGTTCGTGTTTTCGGGGTTTGGAAAGCACAAAGAGTCTGGAGGAAGAGGGTAGATAGTGAGATGGTTTTTTTATTCAGAAGCGGTGATTGCTGTGGAGAGATGTTATGTTGCGGTTCAGTTTGTTGTAGTGTTTTTTATTATTATTTTTTTTTTTTTCGCAATAAATAGCTATCGATGATCTGTGTTTACGTCTGGCCACCTGCGTATTGCTTCATTTCGCTTTGGTGTATATAAATATTATCGTTAAACATCCACGCGCAGAACATGAACCGGTTGGTTGTCGGGCTGTAGCAGACTGTGTTTATATTGGGTCAGTTTGAAGGCGGTGAAGGAAGCACAAAAACGGCTTTAGAGGTGCACCTGCTGGCCGTGGAATGATTCGCCTGATCGCTGCAAAAAGCAACAAATCTCAAGGTCACAGCGGCTGATCGGCTGGGAGCAGAGCTGTCTGCCGAAGATGTTACGTCTTACAACACGTCACGTTTGCTGCATCGCAGGGCTGTGAGTTTAGCGTGGCTTGTGTCTTGTGGCTGGGCCTTGGTGGAACATGAACTGTGGCCCCAGGGTTTTGGACAGAGATTGTGGGGGTGGTGGGGGGGGTGTGTTTCTGCCTATCTGTTGTGCTCTGCACACCTAGAGGGAAGGTTTGGAAATAATCACAGAGGAGCTTTCGCTGACCTTGTGCTGCCTTCATTTGTGAACTCATTTTCGTTCAGTCATATTTCTTTTTATTATATATCCTGATGAGAACCTGGTGCATGTGGGCCTTTGCATGCATGTCTGTATGTTCTGTCTTAATGAGGATCCCAGCTAAGTCAGAAGTACATATGAAGCTGATGTTGTGACATTTGGTGTGTAGGTATTACTGTGTGGGGGGGTGGGGGTTTGCGTGTACGTGTGTGTGTGTGGGATGTGTTTATATAACATAGTGGGTACTAAATGTTCTCACAATGTGATAAAAACCTGATATTTTGTCATCGTGGGGACCATTGCTTTGATCCCCTGATCAAAACTCAGTTTCTACAATAAAAAAGGTAAAAATGTAGTCTTAAAGTAAAAATAAAAGTCTTGTATTTTGTTTGGTTACTTATGGTTAAAGTTAGGGCTGAGTAGGGGTTCAGGTCGTCATTGTTGGGATTGGGGTTTTGCCCCTAGAACTGAAAGGACGGTACAGGTCTCTGTGTGTGTCTGTTTGTGTGTGTGTGGATTAGGTTTATATTACATTGTGGGAACCAAATGTCCCCAACATTGTAATAAAAACCTGTTTTTTTTTTACATTGTGGGGCCCATTTTTCAGGTCCCCACAAAGATTGTTGTCATGTTGTGATTAGAATTTTCCCCATAGAAATGAATGGAGAGTCCCCACAAAGATATAATTACAGTCCTGTGTGTCCGTGTGTGTATGTGTTGTTTCTTAATGAGGATCCCAGGTAATTCCAGCTAATTCCAGATAGTAACTGAATGTGCCTCTCAGATTTTTACATTGAAATGTGTTTGAAATTACTTTATATTTTAAATTTATACCTAAATTTTGTGGCTATGTTTTTTCCTTGTTTCACTCTGAAGCGTTTAAACTGACCAGATATTTCTCCATGCTTAAAATCCTGCTCCAAGCGACTGTTCCTCTGTGCTTCATGTCTGTGGGATGTTTCCACTGGCTCAGTTTATGCATGGCTTGTTTCAAATTAATCCACAAAATTGCTCTGTAGCAAGGCAAAGACAAGCTCGAAAGAGCCGTTTAATGCAAAGCTGACCAATAGATGCAGCTTATCTGCCAGTTTTGTTTATATTTTGATGCCAGTGGTCACTGTTAAATGTGTGTTTTGTGCCTGCTGATAGGTTTGTCTGAGAAGCAGAAACAGTAGAGGGAAAACGATAAACGAAATAGACCCTGAAACAATTCCAGAATAACAACTGCCTTGTTGAGCAAGCTGGAGACTTTGGGATGTGACATTCCGACTGGACAAGTTGGCCAGGGCCCGAGGACTGTCAATCCCAGTGTGTGCGTGTGTGTGTGTGTGTGTGTGTGTGTGTGTGTGTGTGTGTGTGTGCGCGCGCGCGCATGTGTGTATGTATGTGTGCACGTGTGCGCTGTTGTGACTGGCAAGTTTTAAGCTGCTCTGGCCAGCCCTTTCTAGAGTTGGGCATG
>JAODJU010000033.1:14119504-14132339 GCA_026776725.1 Gnathonemus echidnorhynchus
CCAGCCGACCCCCCCTCCAGACACCGTCACTTTCCACCGCCCGTATTTTGATGGGATACAAATATGAGTGCAGCCTGGAAGAAGAGAAGGTGAAAGAGCAGATAAAACAGGAAGGTGGTGTTTTTCCAAGCGGCGAGGTGGGGAAACATGCTGGTTTTGAACCCTTACTTGTTCAGCACTTATCAGATTGGGGGGGGTGATGGTGTTGGGGAGGGCTAACTGCTGGTGTCGGTGGGGGGGGCTCATCTTTTCACCAGCTTCCTTTGGAATGGGGCCTTCCGGTGCGAGCCTCTTGAGAGCAGCGAGGCCATCTCGTCACCGTGGTAACTGACCTGTGGCTCACTGTCGCTGCTCTGGTCAGGGTCCCACGCTGGTCAGAAAGGGCCCAATGCCACTAGTGTCCCAAAAGTCACCAGAGAGCCGCACACCAGCTGAGGACCCCCCAGTCGTACGCCACAGAGGTGCGTTCTGCTAAATCAGACAAAAACATCCGATTCTCAAAATGCGGGTCTGCATGAGTCGGGGAAGGAAAATGAGGAATTAGTAGTGCTTTTTAAAGTAAAAACAATACTTTGTCACCGGGCATTATGGGTAATGCGCCAGAGAACGCGTAGCTCGGGCGACAAACGTGCAGGAAGGGGGCAGGACCGACACGCACCGTGTGCCGGTTTGAAGAGGAATTCGGCTGAAGCTGCACTCTGCCATTGAGTCCGTGGAGACAAAGAGCAAGACAGATGGTTCACTTTACTTTAGTGATTGTAATTTGCTGTTCATTAAGAAAATTTCCCACGCACCCATTCTTCATTTGGATACATGGAGTTATTATTGCATTTTTTTTGTTGGGAAGCTTTTTTATTTAGAAGCTTTTTTTTTGTAATTACAGAGGGCACAGTCAGCTGAGTTGATTAAGCAACACTAATTTGCAGTAGTTATTTTTTTTTTAAACTGGCTTTCGTTGGTAAATGCCTAAATTGGTCTTGCTGAAAGTGATTTTGCCTCTTCGAGGAAGTTCAAACGACTGGTTTAGCTTTCATGTATTTACAGATTTTGATTTCGTTTGCTGTTAGCCGACCTGCTACTTCACAGAGGCAACAGATCCTGAAATATGCTTTAAAAGTCCAGCGTGATGTTTACTTAACTTCACTAATCTTTTTGTCTGTTCGCCGACGCTTTGGCGGAGGGCCCTGTGTTTATTATGGGCTACCTTTTCAAACGTGGGAGTGAAAATATTTTTAGGCAGCACAAGTCAGCTCTGCTGGTTGCCCACATAAATTGCCCTGACTTCAGGCTTCCAGCTCTGGGAATTTGTGGACTTTTTCTTCTTCTGTAGTCACTAGAGTTTAGCTTTATCTCACCTCCGGATTTAACGTCCTTGTCTCCTCAAAAAGTTACAGTACAATCCTGTTTAAGATAGGAATCATAATGAGAAAGCAAAATAAAGGCATGGGGTGAAGTATGACTAAGTTTGCTTACGTTTGATCTCGTGTCGTGCTGCGGTGCTGTAGAAGCTACGTGTGTTTCTGGTATCTGGTCTTTCTCACCTCATTCCAGAGACAAGAAAGCTTTTAGTGTGAAATTCAGGTCAGTAAATTTAATGGCTAATAAGTGTTAAACCGACAGATTTTAAATCATCATTATATAAATATGCCTCCCCTTTTCATCCAGAATTTGCTTTCTTTTAAGGTAATTTAAACAGCAGACGTCCACTAACATCTATCTTTGTCATTTTAGGGATTAGAGGGGTGAGATTAGACGCTGACTCTTAATCTTCCATATCAACTCCGAAAAGGAAAAATAATATGCAAATCTTATAGATTCGTATTGTGTTTACACTTTTTAATCCCTGTAATTCCATTTCTCAGAAGGCAGGAAACTCATCTTTGTCTCGACTATTTAGAATTGGCCAAACTTCTGGTGCCGTTCAAAACATCTTGCACAATAAATGTTTAACATCCTGGATTATTTTGAAAAGGGGCTCATTTCTGTGTTTATACGCATACGCACATGCCAATACATCAGCATATGCCTGTTTATGATATTATAATGATCCCACGGACAAAGAGGGAAGCCACCGTCAGACGAGCAGAAGTCAGGTCACGCGTCACACCTGTCCCACGTTTATGCGATCTGTCCTCGGCGAGCCCCAGATCTTCCAGATGGAGGGTCTCTGTGATAAGATCCTAAGGGACTCTTCTAGGTGGTGGCTCTTTGGGACGCTCTCTGAGTCAGTTGACGGCAAGTTCGATTCTGAGGGAAAACACGGGCCTGGTCAGAGATTAGAACGTGGGAGGATGAAAATTGTATTTGAGGATTCTGTCCCACCTCTTGGGAAGAAGTAAAGTTGAGCTCCGTTTATTTCAGTTTTTTAATGTAAACCATGTGCGGCATTTACCTTCATCATTTTTGAGCTTTGAGAATAAAAAAATTTCTTGAAGGTATTTTAACGTGTATTTTTCACGGTCTTGCCTGTGTATCCCCATCATTGACGTGAGATATTTGAGTCTTATGGCGTAAAGAAAAAGTGGAAAAAAGTCTGGCCAGCAGGAGCACACTCACCTCAGTATCTCCTACCTTTCTGTGAATCACGAGATTTATATGCCCTCAGTGAATGGAGACTCTTTTTTTGTTTTTATTTTTATTTTTTTATTGCATTTTGTCTGCCCCCTCTGAACAGCTGTTCTGTAGAACCAAGGCTTTTCAGAGTAAATGCTGAATAATTCAACAGAGGGGTCCCCACATGCTTACAGGTGCCAGAGGTGGGGGTCCACTGTCGAGGAATTAGCCCCCCTGACAGACTGCACGGGGAACCACACCTCCCACGGTATTCACTTTTATGATTTCTATTTTCTCAAAAGTAGCGAAGATTCAGTGCATTGCAGGTTTTTAGTAGGAGAAAGCGGGTGTGTTTGTTGGGGGGGGGGTGTTGCTGGATGAAATAGGGGCCCCTTTCGGACAGTAGTTCCTGTAAATGGCTGTCCTGGGGCGGGTGTCCAACATTACAGTAGTTGTGGGGTGTTCTGCACTGGATAGGGATTGCAAACTAGTCCTTTGGCCTAGCCACAGGCCAAAAAGCAGGGCCAAGGAAACAGCGCAGGGAAACACTCTGGCATGATTCTTTATTTTGTTTGATGTATCAGATTTATGAAGAAAAAAGAGTAGGTAAACAACAGTTGAGGCAAATTCGGGGATCTTTTGTGCATTCCTGCCAAGACTGTCCTGGCTGAAAGGGGAAAGAGAAGTAGAAAACAAAAAGCTAATTTTTGTGTCTCGCACCGTGCATCCATTGTGGGGGGCCAGGGCATCGCAATATTCCATGTACCGCAATGCATGGGAATGCCTCTGCTGCAAGAAATGCGGCTCAGGTTGGTAGCTACTGAGCCGCCAGCAATATGGTATTACGTGTGTTTTCCCCAGGCCTGATAGCGCTTACCGGAAGCGCGTGTCTTCAGGGCAGCGGTGCCAGGGAAAACTTTTGCATTTGAAAGGTGTTGTTATCGTTGTCGCTTTATTTGCGTTTGTCGTATTCAATAACGCGTATACAAACCTGCACACCCGAGGTATCCCCGGGGGCCAGCATGCACCCACACACATGCAAGCGAGAGCATCTGCTAAGTTTTGATGTGCTTAAAGAACGTCGGTTTCGTTCTGCCATAAGCGATTTCATCGAGATGCGCTCGCAGCTGTGTTTGGAAAACGTTATTCCGCCGGTGGATTTAGGTGCTTGTTAATTAACTTGTCGTTAAGTCTTAGGGCAAAGACAGGAAACAAAAAAGAAGCTTTATTTTTGTGTTAAAGGTGCACTGTTTGCTTTTCAGCCTTCCAATTGTTAGTTAGGTCTCTGGTGATGTGAGAAAGTGCGAGGCGGCGTGCGAGGTAGCGTGCGAGGCGGCGTGTGCACAGCTAATCAATCCAGGCGACTGTTTGAAGCAGCTCAGGTGAAATGAAAAATTGCCGTTTCCGCTCAAAGACAGGAAGTGGGGAGGCAGATGAAGGGTGTTTTGTAACAATCCAAGTCAGTGGAAATAGCAAAATAATTCCTGCTGGGTAGAAGAGGGGGAGGGGGATCATTTAATTAATAGGTGGGTGCGAACAAACAAATTAGCTGTGATTGTAGGGTTTTGGCATGTCGGCGTCACAGGTGAGCGAGTCCCAAGCAGCACTGTTTGTAGATATTTCTTACTCTTGCCCTCACACGACTTCTCTGTGAAGGCCCAAAGGTCCTCCTGGACAGCAGGGGGTGCTGTCCAGGTCAGCTTAACTGAGGAGGACTGATTTCACTCTCTGGCAGCACACAGTGACATTCCCAGGAGCATTTTGGTACAATACGTGAAATAAGGCAATTGGCCTTTTTAGAATGGGGGGTTGTGCCAAAGGGTAATCCAGAATGATTATCCTTCCCATCAAACAGCATCATTTTCGATGGGCCTTACAGCTACCAACGTGTTTTAGAGTGTCAGTATCCACCTCTGTAGGGTTTGTACTGCTGTTCACACAGTCAGTAGAAACTCAATCAAAATACGGCCTGACAGAAAGATCCAGAAAAATCGAAGCAGACAGGAGCCATTCAAAGCGACACATCTTGAGTCAGCTTACAAGAGATACGGCTTTGGTCGCAAACGTTTTGGAAGTGTTTTGGAATATACCTTTAAAAAGTGGAGATACACACAATTAAATGTCTTCATTAACTGCACATGGTTACTGCCAAAGTAAACCTGAAATTAAACTCAGGGGAAAGAGATTATAAGTTATATGATGCCACAAACATTCTGGTTCCCGGAGTTTGTATGAAACCACTTATTGCGTCTGGCAGAGCTAAAAATGGCGAGTTAAACCCCATAAATCAGATTTCTCCGTGCTTGAGGTTCCGAACTGATTTTTTTTTTCACCGAAAAGTCTATAAAAGGAAATAGGAAAATACAGTATTTTAATATAGGTCTTAAACAAACTGCCAGGAATTTGCTGATTGGGATGAAATGTTTGTTCTGAAGTCATTTGCCGTTTTTATTTATTGCGTACTCCGCTATTCAGTCCTCGTTTTTGGGAGCATTGTCTTCTCCATGCATCCATATAAAACAGTATTTTTTTGATGTCTTTAAAGATACGTGTCTTCAGTTTATGTTAAATGAGTGCCAGTGGCCTTTGCTATTTCCAAGATTTATGGATTCCCAGGTTTTAAGAAAGTGTTAAGAGAAAGGCAGTTAATTACGGGTATGTGTTTATTTGGGTAACATACATCTACAGTGTATATTTTATAGACCAGTTCCTGCTGAGGACTGCAAAAGAAAGTAAAAATGAGAGAGGGTGAAAATAATCATTTATTGCCCCGAAGTAAAAGACTGTTTGTCTGCATTAGTTATAAATAGTAATGTGTTTCTGTTATCTTGCACGGGGAGAGAATTACGATGCAGTTTTCCCTGAGCCCTGTCTTAATGCTCCTGGACAAAAATGCCACACGTGTTCTTCTGCTAACAGCAGAAGTATTGAAAATCAATTAATGACTCGGAAAAAAAAACAAGGGGCAGAAATAATGGGGGGGGAGGTAGCTCCAGGAAGGGTACCAGGCTTCACAATAACAGGCCGGAGGAAGAATGGAGGTTCTAAAAGGTTTGGGAAGGGTGGAAGAAAAGGACAGAGCAAGGGAGAGAGAGAGAGAGAGAGAGAGAGAGGGGTTAGTGGGACAGAGAGGCTCCAGGTAGGATGGGCCAGCATGTGTTTCTGCACTGGGGGGGGGCTTCAGAAAGAGGGCAGCCCACGCAAGTAAGAAAAAAAAGAACCCAACATGTCTTTGGGGGGCTGTTCCTTGGAAAGAAACAAAGATGGTGGTAATTAATGACCCTGAATCGACGCCAGGAAAGCTTTCTTCTTACAGCTCCGACTTAATTAAAACTTAAGACATCTGAATGGGCCAGAGAGCAGCCGACGGAGCAAAGTCCCGCCGGCCCGTGAGAAAAGCGGCGCGGCTGAAAGGCGAGATGTGTGTCACCACTGGTGCCGTGACTCTAATCCCTGACAGTCAAAGAATCTATTTATTCCAGGGCCTTTTCTTTGGTTGGCCTCGCACCTGCAGCTCTGCTGGCACTTCCCTCCTCGGGCCTGTTTTTGTGTGTGTGTGCGTGTGTGTGCGTGTGTGTGTGTCAGATCAGATAATGGAAGTCCCTCTTTGCTCCTTTGTTTTTCTTTATGTTTGTTTTATATATACACTTGTTGTTCATGGGTGCCCTTGGCCCGCCCCCAGGCATCCTGGGGTGGGGGGGGTGCTGGGGTAGCGAGGCCTGGGGCCTGCAGACTCCATGCAGTAAAAGTTTGCGAGAGCGCCACGGGCCGTGGCAAATATAACTCCGAAGGGGTCGACACTGAAGCCCGCGATGCGAGTGGTGCACGGGGTAGTGGTGGGGGGAGGGGGGACTTAGGAGACCCCGCTGTTCTTAACACATTAGAGGCACGGAGAACAATAAGCAGATCTGGACACTTTGGGACTGCAGTACAAGACTGAGGGGTTTTAACTAAGCTTTTATCTTTTTCTCATATATATATTCTTTGTTTCCTCGGTTTGCTAGTCACTTGTGCAGCACTCGGCGGCCTGGGGGTCAGTGACAGGTACATCTTGAAAGGGCAGCTCTGTTTGTGTTGTGGAGGCCAAGTGTTTTTAATCCCCCTAATAACTGATCCTTTGGGGCTATTAATGAGGACACAGTGAGGCGTTCAACTGCACTGTGATTGGTGTAAACAGTTACTAAATTAGCATATGTTTTGCCTAAAGTCGCCTCCCCCCCAGCCCTGGGCTTGGCATTAGATCGTTTGTCTGCTTCAGTTCATTAGTGGGCATGTCAGTACCTCAAACAAGGGTTACTTTCCCCCTTGACCCGGAACGGACAGTTTTGTTTATATAAACACGCGCGTAAGCAAGCCCGCGATCTCACAGGCCATGTAAGTTTTGGGTCTCCTGCTCACGTGGGGGTACCTCCTTGACTTTTACTGTCACAGGTTTTTTTGTTGCATCTTCTTTTCTAGTTTTATTTCTTCTTCTGCTCCTTCTTGCGATGGATTTTAAATATGTTTAAGAGGATGTGTTTAATGCGGCGGCTGCCTCCCTGTGTGCTTTGTCTTAGGGATATCAGGTTCTGCTCTGGGAATTCTTGCCCGCTTTTTTCTCCTACCCTCAACACTGAGCTCTTTATACTTTCATCTGGTTCAGTAGGTTGATTCGCTTTTCCCCCGTGGATTAAGACTCAGACTCTCTGCATGTTAACTGTTAAAGTTTTCCAAACTTACAGAAGACCCCCCCCCTCCCCCGAAAGAATTTCGTTCATAGGCAAAAAAAAAAATTTAAATTAATAAAAAAAAAAAAAAAAAAAATGTTATTTTTTTAGGACCTGTTTAGACATTTACGGTTGTTTTAAGCATCATTTATGACTGTGATAAAGTGTAAATAAATATATTTGATGGTGAAAAGTACATTCCAGGTTTAAGGATATCCATTTCATTATGTACATATTTATTAGACTAGAATGCTTGTTTTATGCGTATTCTCTTACTACACACTGTGTACTTTCTTATGAATCATCTTCCTGCCTCCACCGCCCCCCCAGATTCCTCTGAAAGTTCCTTATGAAATCTCCCTCCTCCCCCATTTCAGCACTTGCAGAAGCAGGAGTGCACGCTGCCCGGAGACTCCTGCCATTACTACTGCACCCTGTGCGACTACTCCAGCAAGGCCAAACTGAACCTGGTGCAGCACCTGCGCTCCGTCAGGCACCAGCAGGCCGAGGGTCTGCGCAAGCTGCGACGACATCAGCAGGGACTTCCGGCCGACGAGGACGACCTGGCTGAGGTGTTCTTTGTCAAGGACTGCCCTCCCAACGAGGCCGGTGAGTCACTCGTGGGGCGGGGGGAGGGGATGTCACCCCCACCTACCCCGCCGGGCCGCCGTTTCGAACCCCGAGCGATGTAGAACACGTCGGCAAGCCTGATCTTCTCGAAACGAACACGCTGTTCCAATTAAAGGCCTCATTTTTTATATATATATATATCGGTAACATGTGCAGCGCCGCTCTCAGTGACATCTTCAGCGGGCCTGCAGGAGGTTATGAAACTCTACCTTGGGAGGATCTCACAGTGAAATTCTTCCCCCTGGAGTGAGGTTTAATTTCCTTTCTCATGACCGAAGCAATTTGGCTTTCATTTAAAAGTTTCGCCGCTGCCAGCAGCTAATGAGTGTAACAGGACTGTAAAACATTCAGAGACAAAAAAAAGATTAATAGTTTTATTTGAGAGGGACCCGTAATATAAAACATAAGATGGAGTCAAGGTCCATTATATAATAATTCCTATGTTAATGCTACTTTGCAAAATGAGCGCTTAACTTGTTTTTGCTTTGGTTGACCTGACCGAGGGAGACGACTAACACGTTTTGAATGGCATTCCAAAGCAGAATTAATCTGCGCTCCCCAAAGTGTCCTGTTTATATATGAAATCCAGAAACAGATGGTCGTGAGCTGAAAACCACATGCGAAACTTTTTTTTTTTTTCTTTCGGCATTCGGGGCTGCCCAGCGCTGGAATTAAATGGGACGCCTGGCCGTTTGGCTTTAATTACGACTGGATCAAAGGTGCCTTGGAGCTGGGTGCACGAGGGAAGCCTGGTTAGATAAATCATTACTGTGCATTTTAAAAGACACCCCCTCCGAAACCCTAACCTACCCCCAAAACCAACCATCCTTCATCCCTGTTTCAACCCATATGGGCAGGGGAGCCTAATGTTTTAAATCTGTCAAAACTAATGTCCACTCAGCACACCTTTTCATATGTTCCACTATTAAACTCCCCCCTTCTTTATACATATTTAGTTTCATGCCACAAGTGTTTCCAAGTAGAAGATGCAGACAGGACTTTCTCGCCCTTAAAGGGCAAACGTTTTTGCTACCTACTCATTATTATAACGCTCCTTATTAATCCACAACTGAAGCCTTGTGAAAATTCCTGGTCCTCATTGGCCTTTTTTAGGAGTGATTTGAATGTCGAACACAGGCACCTGAAACACAGCCTTTCCAGGTCCAGGTTCAGCTCGGTAACTCCACGTCTCTGCTGGAATATTCCTCATTATTCACATGAAACCTTTATATGGAAACGGTGAAGTTATATGTGAGCTGTTACCTGGATCAATTTTATTATTATTCTTTTTTTTTTAATGGTAAAGGGAACTTCTTGTGCTCCGTGCACAATAAATTCAAGAAAAAAACTTTATTTATATGGGAGGTGGGGAGAGCAAATGTGTTGATTACCCATAAACAGTCTGGACATGGTTTGGAGGGTAACTAATCGGAAAAAGCCCAGAACAGAAAGCTAGAATGCTCAAAGCTAAGCTCATTTTTTTAATAGTTCCAACTGCTAGCAGGAGAGAGATTTTTCAGGTAGTTTAACCCAGTAATCGTTTTTGTTTGAAGGTCGTTCAAACAAGGAAAACAAAGGAGAAGAGTAGGAAATGCATAGTTGGCACTGCATTAATCACAAAGCCTTATTTTCGTCAGTTTATTTCACGTGGGGGGGTGGGGGGAAGGAGCTGTGAAGAATTAACAACAGCCAAAAGTGTGTGAGCGAGAGGTTGGCTTTGAACAGGGCAGGAATGAAGCTTCTCAGTCTCTGTGGTGGCACTCATCGAAAATCGGAAATCTCATGCTCCTGTAAGTCTTGGCACCGAGGCCGGCATTAATGTCTCTCTGCCCGTAATAGAGATAATTTGTGTCCACGCTTTGGTGAAAGGTCCCGCTCTAAGCACTATCTCCGACTACGTGGAATTACAGCCGTACATTTAAGAATTTAGAGAGTGGGCTCCTTACTACAACTCCTTACTTCAGTGGTTTTTGTTCATTAGCGAGGTTTGTGGGGAGAGGAGGGGGGGGGGGGGGGGAAGGATTAATATAACTGCCGGCTTGTATCCTTCTTTTAAAAGCAGCACCCCGGCAACAGGCCAAATAATTACAGAACCATTTCGGAGTAGAGGTTATAATGAGTTTGCTATGATTTTATGCGCATGTGAATGGATTACATTAAACATTTCGAATTTCCATTTTGCCACACCACAAAGGAAAAGACATTGTCAGGAATGAAATTGAATAAACGTGAACTGCTTATAATTGCAAATACTTGACGCAGAGCACAGGGCTTGTGCGTTGTGACCTCATGGTCGGGATGCTGTTTTGTTTGTGTGTATTCTATGACAGATGCATTACAAATTGATTTTAGTGCATCTCCACTCCCCATATACGTAATTTGTGTTGCATCCCCTGAAAATTTCAGATAAGGACAATTATCTTTAATTGGTTTTGTACTAGATAGATCCCTTGATTTCAAAGTGCACTTGTTTTCTAGAGACATGTTGCACACCGTGTCAAAATATGTTAATGAGAATTTTATGGATAAAAAAACATATAAGCATGACTATATTAGACCATATAAAACTGCATTTTCAAGGATTTAATTGAATGTAAATCAAGGTATAAATTCTAAGTGGAAGTTTTGCTTGTGGTTTGCTTGCACTATAAACACACGAGAAATTCAGAATAAATTATAACATTGTTTTCTCCCTACGTTTGATGTACAACGTGCTGCACTGTGGGCTTCAAAGACAGAAATATCTCATGGAGTTTGAGATACATCCAGCTGACATCGTCCAAATGATGTGTAAGGAGCCCCTAGGAACCTCTAGGTCCAAAACACACACATGCCCCAGCAGCAATGCCACCTTAATGAGATTCACACGCGTGCGCCTTCCGTTTGCATAGCCACACCCACTTTCTGAAGTCAGAGTTTCTGGAATGGGCAGCATTACAAAGAGAAATTATCCAACAAGACTAGACTTTTTTTTTCCACACATTTTAGAGGTGAAATCCCTTTTTAAGAATGCCCTTGAGTGGTGCCCCCTCCCCGCTCCCATCAAATCTTGCAGGGCAGCAGTAATCCCCGCAGCCCGAAAGGCCCAGAAGACTCATCATTAACAGAAGGTAAACATCATGAAGCCGAGAATTCAGAGAGCTTGGCGGGGGGGCCTCGTGAGGTCCAATGTGTTTCTTTGGTAGTGAAGTCTCTGGTTGGAAGTTGCGCTGATTTGTGCCTTGTGTTTGTGGGGTTAGTGCAATCACACACAAGCCTTTTTAAAGGTTTATGGGTAAAAATGACTGACAAAACACCCCGAGTCATGGTGGGGCTCTGTTTCTGGGAGCTGTGTGCCCCTCTCTCTCCCTCTGTCTCTCTCTATCTCTCTCTCTCTCTCTCTGTGCCCAGCATATGCTGCGTAACATCTTAATTACTTGAGAACTACAACAGTGTGTGTTGCGTTAAATGCCACCAGGCGTCAGTGTGTAAATTTTAAGCCTGGTGCACCCGAGGCCAAAAACAAAATGTGCATCTGTTTAACGTCCCCCCCCCCCCCCCCCCAAAATGTCAAGCCATGTGCACGAGAAGGCCTGCAATTGATTGCTATGTTCAGTAACACACGCATATCCCATAATGCACTGCAGTAATATATGTACATCATCACACACGCTGATTGGTGGCGGTGATAACTGCGATGTGGCTCCACGTTTAAGGTGTGTGTGCCGTGGTGCGTTGGCAAGCCGGCGTTGCAGGCATTTGGTTTGAGTCGCTACGTCCTTCTCGGCATGATGCTGCTCCATTTTCGCTCCCTCAGATTGGGGCCCAGTTGAGCTCAGCGTCATGTCATGACCTGAAATGCCCTGACTTGGCAGGCCCAAGCATTAACACTTCTAGAGTATTAAAGAAAGGGAGATGGGGGGCTCGTTATGATGATTATTTCTGCAAACAGGCCCCCAATTGAGAGGGAGGGAGGGAAAGTAGCCCTTTGGCTCTGGAGGCCTTAAACGAAAACGCATATGAGTTTGAAGGTAAACGGGACCTTAGCACTACCTCTGGGTGCATTTTGGACTGATAGAGTCCCCAAAAGCACTGACGAGTTACAGGGCCACAGCGCCACACATTAGCATAGCGGCCGGGGGCCGAGAGCAGGCCTTAATGGAACCGCGCTTCCGGGTGGACAGTGTGGGGGCGAATTTGTGCCGGCCTCCCACCTCTTCCTCTAAAAGTGTTACCTTTTCACCCCCTCCAATTTCCCAGCCGCCGCTAATGCTAACACAAGCTTGAGCGTGGCAGAATGTGCCAGTCCGTTCACAGCCGCCCGCTTTTAGCAACTGAAGGCATCACCGTTTTTCTTTTCTTTTCTTTTTACGTTCCCATTACTGGAATCATGCATCTTTTTAAGAAATGTACCAGTGCTTATTCTATCACTGATATGCGCAAAAAGCCTTTGATGTATTATACTTAAATTTGCAGCAGTGCATATAAAAGAAATATACCTTAAAGGCTATAGATAGAATTAAAATGGCGGCACATTACCTTTCATTGTGGCGTCTTCGTTATTACCCCTCTGGGCGTCATTCTTTTCCCTATGTTTCTATCCATGATTATGCCCATTAAACAGAGATTAAATGGCCTTTAATAAGAATATTCAAGCCCATTTAATACTGCGGCCCACAATTTCGAGGACAAGTATTTTACCTTAAAGTGGCAAGGCAGTCAAGTGCGAGATTTGATACACACCGTAATGGCTTGTGAGATTTCCATCATAATCGTAATGGCTCCCTCAGCAGCCATGAGTGCAGATGGAGGTCGCTCTTAGGTAATGAGCTATCCCACCACCAAAGGGCACATCTTTGGCATGGTTATTTAGACTGGTGGGGGGTGGTGTGTGTGCGTGTGTGTGTGTGTATGTGTGTGCGTGCGTATGAGTGTGTCTTAAAGGGACGGGGCGAGGGGGGGGGGGG
>JAODJU010000033.1:14132439-14158146 GCA_026776725.1 Gnathonemus echidnorhynchus
ATCTAGGAACTAACCAAACATTTTAGCCGAGCACAGAACCCTTTCAACTTTAAAGTAATTCGTAAAAGCTGAAGTAGTTCATAGCGTCCCTCCTGACATGGATTAGGTGGTCACCCTAGCAGATACTAATGATAAAAAAACCATAAAGGAGGAAATAAGGGTCTGGCATGAGCAGCAACGCCTACCTGCTCGAGTCGCACTTGGGCGTTTACTAGCTGATGAATGACAAAATCTGGCAAGAGCACCTCCCACATCAGGAAGAAGCTGAGTGTTTCATTATCCTTCAGGACGTCTTTAATCTTTAGTCCACGACCTAGTGGGAAAGGTGAAAATCATCAGATCAGGAGAGCCCTGCAACATATAGCTAGTCTAGTGCTTGTAGAGTTCCCGAAACACAAGGGTAAATACTAACAAATGCCTATTGACATTCTGAAGCAAAACTTGCATTTCTGCCAAAACCAGTGCTTCTCAATTTGTGACCTTCACAGAGTCATGGTCAGTTCACCATCGGGACCAGAGTGACCCTCGCAAATGCTACATATTGCGGTATTACCATGCACACTTTTATTCTGGAGCCTGCATTTTGGGACTAATTTAAATCTACTTAGTGCATCAGGGTATCATAGGATCAGTTTCCCAAGCAATGTTGCATAATGAATGCACGGAAATAGCTGAAAATAATATGACAATCAAATAAGTCATGTTAAGCATGTATGTTCTCCCTGTGTTTCAGCAGGTATGCTCCCACAGTCAAGAAATACATGGTTATGTGAATAACTGCATCTCAATTGCCCATAGTGTGTGATTGTGTGTGTGTGGGGCCCCCCATTAGCCCCCCTGAGAAATGTCACCTTGGGCCCCTTGCTTGGGTTGGCACTTTCAATCACTCAGCTGATTTTGGGGTATTTGTCATGGTATCCATGCCCCTCCGATGACTGAGAGTGGGTGTACCCTACCATTAACTGGAATCCTGTCCAGGATGTTCCCTGCCTAGTGATTTAAGCTCCATGGGAAAGGCTCCATGTCTACTGTGTACTGGATAAACCATTAAAAAAACAGATAGAAAGATAGAAAGATGGTTGATGGATGTATGAGTAACATAATTGCCTGATACCTAATAGACAACCTTAATCTCAAAGAGCTCTTTAATGTTTGAGTGACTTATCACTCTGATTGAACCCTGAAACAACAACATCGCCAGGGGCACCTGAAATCTGGGTGGGGTTGTTCCTCAGGGTATCCATGAAGGTGCTCATTATGGTCAACTCATTCCACAGCCTTCCCATCTGCTGGAAGTTCGGGTCACTGAGAAGAAGCTCTTGGATGTCCCCATAGAAGCGGGCCAGTCTGAGCAGTGGAGGTCAAAGTGAGGAGAAGCCCATCTGGAATCACTAAAAGGCACTGAACCATATCTCCTGTGTGCTCCACTGTCAGAGCAGAAAGGGCAGTACACAGTCAAACAAACATCAATGTACTGTAGCACAGCAATATTCTGTGGGAAACAACAATGAAAGGGTCAGTATCTGAAGGCCCCCCAGCACAGTTTAAGAGTAGAAAATGCTAACTCACATGGAATTCTGGTAGTTAGATACAAGGCCTGGAGATTCTCCTGGGGTGGGGTACTGGAAACAGGGATTGTTGACGTTGCAGAACATCCCCTGGATCCAAGGGAAGATTCCAGCAGACGGCATTGCCTTGTTGGGAAAGTGACCTGGGGGTAGAATGAGGGGACAGTCCCCCCCATCCCGCTTCACTGCATCAGTGGGAAACAACAATATAAGAATGTTCCAGAATTGCTATATGATGATTAGTACTGGAATTACCCATTCTTGGATCATGGAGCAAAAATAATAGTAAAAAAAGGCAAAAGATCCCCCCCCGCCCCGGATTAATCACCGTTTACATAATACACAAAGCACTTGTCTTTGTTTGAATGCAAACCCTCAAAACCTCTTTCGATTTTCTTATTGGCATCAGCTACAAAGTAGTGAATAGTAGCATTTAGTAAAAACATTCCAGATATCTGCAATTGAATAAGCAGCACAAATGACTAGTGATAGCAGTCTGTTA
Organism: Gnathonemus echidnorhynchus; assembly: GCA_026776725.1. Classification (NCBI taxonomy): domain Eukaryota; kingdom Metazoa; phylum Chordata; class Actinopteri; order Osteoglossiformes; family Mormyridae; genus Gnathonemus; species Gnathonemus echidnorhynchus. Next base: position 14,134,510 of record JAODJU010000033.1, read on the forward strand.
GCTTACACTGGTGGTGCTGGTGCAGGGGGACGGCTTTCCGAAGCCACACCAGTCCAAGGCATAAAACAGCCGGCCACATGATCTCAACAAATAGCCGAATCTGCAGGGAGTGAGTAAACATTGAGCAATTTAAAACGGACGGTGTGGGCTTTTGTGAAGCGGTAATTACTTTTCTATCCAAACTGTAATTACAACATCAGGGCTGACGGTGCCTTTCACTAGCTGAGCATTTTTGGTTGTGTGTATTTGATCCAAATCAACTTGGCCAGGAGCTCCACTGAAATACTTTTAGAATGTTAATAATTAAAGTTTGAAAATTCCTGTAATTCACGAGGCCAGTACACTTAGTCTCTTCTTAATCAAAGAGATTCAGCCACACTAGACGAGAGGTGATTTTTGTGTGACCACAATGTACAGTGCATTTCCTTCCTTATTCACTTAAATGTTTTACTTTTTTGTGCACTCTGACCCCTTTAACAAGAAAACTGCTATTTTTGAGAAAAATGTTGAATTGCACTGATGTTTCATTTACGTAGCAGACACATTTATTCTAAGGGGATCGTGTGAGTGTGCCCTGTGATGGGTTGGTGCCCCATCCTGGGTTATTCCCTGCCTTGCACCTGTAGCCTCTGGGATAGGCTATGGACCCCTGCGACCTTGAATGACAAGTGGTTGCAGAAAACAGATGTAAATTTGTGATAGAAACAGAGTCAGACCATCTTTGGAACAATTGGGAGTTAAGGGTTTTACTCAAGGGCCCAGCAGTGAAATTATATGACAGACCCTGGGATTTGAACCAGCACCCCTATGATTACAAATATCATAATCCACAGAGCCACATGCCACCCACTGGGGTGCTATACTTCTTCTTTTCTGAAAGGACAGGAGAATTGCAGGGATTACCTTCTGTCTCTTGTGGAGAGTCCAGTTCTTCCAAAGTAAGAGCTTAATCTGGGAACCAGTAGGCATGGTTAATCCACTACAATCTCCCTGATGTTCACAAACCTTGAAAGCCACAAATTAGAAAAAAACATAGTTCAGTTAATAAGTCCAATTTGTGTTTTGAAACAGGTTTTTGGTACTGGCACTGCATAATTTAACTATCAGTATCTTTATGGGTGGAAAAAAGTAAAAGGTACAAGAAACTGGGAAAAGGAGAAAATATGAATAGTGCTTTATTAGCCATTTGCACGATCATGTGGGAATTCTCCCTTTTCATGTTGCGCTCCTTTGAGAAATGTCCTTTGGGATCTGAGCACAGGGCCAGGTGATTATTACCCACCACCCCTGGAGCATTTTTTGGGGGGGGGGGGGGGGGTGGCCTTGCTCATGTGCCCAAAAGAGATATGACTATTTTGCTAAGGCTGGGGCTTAAACTGATGACCTTCCAATCACACGTACTGAGGCCTAACCTGCTGACTCACCCCACCCAATCACTGTGTTGTGTCCATTGCAACAATGAGACATAAATGTCAATGTGTGCAGCCAAATCACTGAAATGGACCACTAGCACACAGCATTCTCTGTCTGGCCAGTTTAATGAGGATCCTCCAGCTGTTTTCTAAGAAGCCCCCCCAGTTTCCTTTTATTAGAGCCCAAGGAATGCAACCCAGTCAGCACTAGAGGTAACGGAAAGTTACAAACTAAAAAAACAATGTGGTGAATGCAGAACGGTCTTGTATGTTTCGTTTGAAACACAATATGTTAGAACAATTTGAGGGAGAGAACTGGAAATAAGAATGGTGGGGAACACAGGTTAATTGAGGGCAGTCTACAAAAAAAAAAACGTGGACTGGAGGAATGAAGGAGGTGTCAACAGACCCATTCGATGGTTTCACCATGCCACCATGGTTAAGCCAAGCCTCGTACCTTCACTTCCAGTTAAAACATATGAAAAAAGCTGCTTCTGACGTCCTACAAATTTACATGAAGTGAAACAGACCAAAATGTACTCTCTACTTGTAATATTTGAAGACGCTCCAGACCCCCTGTGACCCTGAACAGGACAAGTAGTTACAGAAAATGGATGGATGGATTTACCTTTTTATCACAGATTAGTGCACGAAATATGCTAACACAAAAAAAATCAGGCTATACCTGTGATTTATCTAGAAGATGCTTTTATCCAAAGCGACACATACATTTCTGAGAAAGCAGAGTCAGCCATTCCCTGCTCCAGTTGGGGGTTAAGGGCTGTGTAAAAGGTCCAAAAGAGAAAATCACTCTGCTGACTATAGGATTTGGAGCAACTTTTTGATCACAAACGCTGTGCCCTAACCCATTGCCTCACACACCACTAGTCACATGACAGGGGACAGTATGATGGAATGTGAGTCTGTTACTATACGCTCACAATAGGCAATTCAATAAGTCATCTTTGGACGGTAGGAGGACACCAACTGAAACATGGTAAGAACATGTTTCAGGTTTATCAAAAATTACTTGTTTGGCTTGAGAGGCATATTTATATCAGCAAAGTGAAGGATGTAAAAAGTGATATCCTAATCTGAGGCTAGGGATATGCGTATTGCTACAAAAACAGTGATTCTTTTGATCCGAATATTTTCCTTTTGAGAATCAATTCTAGCATTAAAATACTGACTACCAGTCGACCATAAGGGGGGAGACACTAAGAAAATGGAACAACCCATTCCCCCCCCCAGCTCAACAAAAATCCTTATCATCAACGATACGAATGTCAGACTGAATACAGCTTTAGCTCTGAATTGAATAAGTGAAACTGTTCATTTTGCCAGCTTGTTAATAGTTTAACTCAAAGCCAGGCCTAGTGTGTTATGAAATGTTTACGCTGAGTGATGATGCTTGTTTGGGTTGTTATATAATGTTTACTTATTATGGATGTTCATGCAAATAAAATGTGTCACACAATCGTATGGTCGCATTACCTTTAAACTGAAGACCAAAAATTACTTTTATTTCAGGTAATCATTTAAGGACTAAATAAGGGCAGACTAAATAAGATATTTCATCTAAATGTTTTGGTTATGCTTTCTTTAACATACCTTTGGAATATAAAATTAAAAATTCAACACAGAATTCTGTCAGAATTCCACAGGCAGCGTATTACTTACAACATCAGATTTAAAAACCCTTGGTCAGTTGCCCTAATCCACACACCAACCAACATTAAGCCTTGAGCAGTCATGTATTAGAACTATATACAAAAGGTAGAACATGTCAATAGAAGCAGAAAATAAGGGTCCTTACCTTACAGTTACATATTAGGAAAACACCATTTTATAAGCATAAAAACTTAGCGTTCTGGCCAGTGTTGCATGGCGATACAAACCCATGCCCTTCCATCAGGGCCTGTCAACAGTCATAATCAGATTACAGTAATCTTCTTTCCGGATCCTGGAGACCACACTCCTATTGGATCACCTACAAAAACCTAAGAAACTGTAGTAAACGTGTAGGAAATCTGTGCAGCCCAACACCAGTATGTCTGTCAGTCTGTGCTACAGACTGAAAGATTTCACATAGAATATGGCTAGTGGGTCACATTATGTAGGTTCATAACCTAGAGCTGTAATGGGATTTAGTTGGCTGAATGTCAGCACCAGAACCTTGCGGCATGACCACAGGTAGGGTTGCGTCAGCGGTGCTTAACTTCTAATGTTGGGTAACTTGCTTAAATACACTTTGACAGATGCTACCTTTGTAGTGCTTGGTGCTTTCGTACCAGTAATGTCAGTGTAAAAACATACATAATCACCAATCAACATTACCAACATTTAGGCAATGCCACAGGTTACCAGCAGGAAACATGCTCCTACTTGAAAATGCCCACCATGGTGTCATTGAGTGTTTTCTATCAGTAACAAACCTGATACATAATGATACAACTTCATACAATTTAAATTTGCAACACAAAATTTAGGATGTGGTTATTTCATATCAAGATGAGTAATATCAGACCTATATGATTTGTATGCTTACCAGATACTTTACTAGTTTACAGTTTTATACTTTATATAACTAGTTAGTTCAAAGCAAGTACAAGCATATCAGTAACCCAGCTTATAGTTACCTGTCGGTCACATGGTCAATGACTAAACTGTCACACCCACATCCAGAAGTATATACCTTGTAGAGGGGTAAATAATTACAGGGATAAAAACATGGGAGATCCAGAAAAGAGTTTAGTTCTGAAGCTATTCCTTTTAAGATATGAATAGTGCCATTTCTGTGTATTCGGGACATTTTATCAGGGTCTTAATCAGGGCAGGCATTTAAGAATACAATCAACACTGTACTTAAAAAAGAATAAAATGTGTGACTGAGGTAACCATAGAAACCAGCAGAAACAAACATATTTCCCGATGCATGGCAAAATCAGCTTGATGAAAATGACTCGTCAAACTGTTGGCTGTAATAGTTAATATAATTATATATAAACACATGTACAAGCAAAATGACAGAGGTAATAAAAATAAGTATCAGCAATACATCATTAACCAGATACAATATATACAATATAATAGCTATAGACCAATCAGTTGTTTAAATATGAATAATTCAGTGTTTCCTCTGGATGCAGCAATTTGGCGCTCACCTCACCAAAGACTGAAACAGAATGTTACGCAATCAAAAAAAAAAAAAAAGTCAAGAGAAGTGACTCATAACACATCCTACTGTAGTCATTTTATCTAAAAGTATATATCAGTATGACTATAACAGAACCTGCTGTGTTCATTTGACTTCATATGCATAAATTCAGCTGGTACCTATTGTTTTAATTAGCATCCAAACAACTTAAACCTTACATCACAAAAATATTTTATTCTGATGAACAAAGGATGAACATCCACTCATCAGTCCATCAGCCCATTTTCTAACCGCTTATCTTGGTTAGGATTATGATGAATATACCATGAAGTATTTACAGCCATCCATTTCCTGGTATATTTTAAAGCTGCTTAGGGTATTTATTTAAGAACTTATTAAAACTTAATAAAAATGAGTTTCATGGTCTTATTAATTGCTTGCAAAAAGGTATACAGTCAATACATATTTTTTTACAACAATCATTCATTGGAGGTGATACACAGAGGACATTAACAGATATACAGAATACACAGAACATCAGATGTACTTGCTTAACATGCATAGGTCTACATGTACAGACACCATCGCCTGGGGGGGTATTAATTTACTCAACCTCTTCCAGAGCACAGCATCCAATGAGCGGAAAGACCGTTTGGAAAATGTGACTGATTGCAACTAAGTAAGTGCACTATAATAATTAAAATAAAGTGGCGTAACAAAAAAGTAACAAATTTTAAATCATTTTTTGGCAAATAAACATACAGATAGTGACAAAAATTAACTTTACACATTGGTCAAGGTGTGAAGAATGTATAAACATGTTTATTATGTTGCTTAAAAATAAAGTAAAAAACGTTTCCCTTCATTGTTCATAGTTTAACAATGGCAGTGATATATATGATCTACTTGTTCTTTTTTTATTGCCCTAAATATGTATGTAACATTAAATAATTTTAGTGTTAAGTGCAACATCATTTTAGGGAGCAATTGTGTGCTTATTCCAGCAACAGTGGCAAACAGATTAATAAGAATACATAAATACATGTAACACTTCCATGGTTCATTGTCATAGGTTCTTCTTCATGTACGATATGGCACAACATGGCTCACAATTTACATGATGTAAGCTGTCATACGAAATGTGCCTCCCTGTGCTCCAGCTCCGGCAGGCGTCGGGGTCGCAGTCTCTGGTATACAGGTTTGACTGGGAGTGCGTCCTGCACACCACAGCCGGAAAACTGGGGCTGTGCCACAAGAACATTTGTAGATTCCACCTCAGCGTCAACAGACACTTCGACAGACTCCTCCACCTCCGCACTCACCTCTCCCGCGCTGTTGGTGGGTGAAACGTATGCCTTCACGTCCACGTCTGAGGACTGCGTCGTAGTGTTGTTCTGAGAAGGTTTGTAGAACGTTCCAGGTGGGGGCTGTAATGTCCGGGGTGCCCTCGAGGCAGTGGGTTTAGGGCTGGAGTCGTTTGCATCATTTTTGAAGCCTCCTTTAATGTATTCCGATGGTATAGTCAAAGACAGTTTCTCAAATTCCCCTGATTCCTGTTGAGGGGAAATATTGACTGTAGTCTTCACAGTCCTAGGAGTAACGCTGTAATGCCTGTACTGCTTGTCCCATGTTCTCCTGAGGGTCAGATTTTTGACACGCGTGTCTTGACTGTGGCTGTTAATGCTGGAGCCGGACCGGTCTGGATCCTCCAGTTCCTGTATGGGAGGACTGCATTCACAATCTGCTGTGCTTCTGGAGTTTACCTCATCGGCCTGGGCCAGGCCGGATGGGTTATCTAGGGCGAGGCTCACGGGCCGAGACGCCAGTCTGGTCCTCAGAGGTCGCTGATGGGTTTTGGTTGGGCTGTCATAAGACTTGCTAAACACCAGCGTGGATCTATGGATCTCCTCCTCATGTCCGTTGAGTTCTTCTGACACCGAGCTGAAAACTACAACAGCAAGATTTAAAAATGATGGTTTAGACCCAAAATATTGACGAATGTTAGAAAACGTCACAAAAACTTTATACATTGGCTGTATAAACATATTTACCAGATGATGTCTTCCTCCAGTCTGAGCTGTCTTTTGTTTCCATTACCTCATCCAACAAACGATTAGAAGGAATTACAGACGAGTGCCGTTTATACACTTTAATGCTCTCCTGTAAGGACACCAGAAACTATGTTAGAGTCGCTCCTGTTATCACATCAGTCTTTTTGTTGGACACCTCCTGTCTGCTTCTCAGATGCAATCCTACCTCCTTGATGTCCACCAGAGACTTTGAATGCCTGCTGAGCATCTGTTCCTTCTCCTGGGGGGTCAGTCTTGGTGGCATGTCTTTTGGGGTTCCTGGAGAGGTCCCGCCCGCTGGGAGCGATGGGCTGGTGGAGATGTCAAAGATCTTTTCGTAGTGGCGGATCAGTAGCTCCACGATAAGGGCCTGGTAGGGGTAGTCCACTAGCGAGGACAGCGAAACGTCCGCGTCCAACTGCCTCGGCTTGATGAGCGTCGGCCCAAAGATGATCCCCAAATTGCTGGCTGTCATTTTGTTCTCGTCCGCCTTCTCTGTCACTCTACATTCAGAATCATGAAGGATTTCAAAACCTCAAAAGGCAAAGGCATCAATACAGCTACATAAACCCCTATAGCAATACAATTGGTGTGATTCACTATAGATTAGGTTAATTTATGTTCCACTATGTTGAGACCCGAGTCCATTGCAGGACATTCAAGCAAGCAAACAATCAAATAAATACAAAGAAGTAACCAACTCACCTACAGCAGCGTTTCTTGACCCAGTCCTTAACAGCCCTTGGACAGGCCAGAATTTTTCCTTCTCCCAGATCCCAACACTCCTGTACCAGGTATTTGGTGATCTTGATTGTTCAGTTTGTTCTTAATTGTATGGTTCAGGTGTGCTGGGAGCTGGGAGACAGCAAAAATGTGGACTGTCTGGGGGTCCCCAAGGACTAGGTTGAGAAACAATGATCTGGGGTCTCATTTATAACTGCTGTGTACACACAAATGCTGTGCACGATGACTGGCTTCAGGGTAAGGTGATAAAAACATTGTGTAATTTATAACTATTCATTGTTCATGCATTGAATCGTTCTGTTTGAAATGCAGGTGACAGCGGCTACCCTCTAAAGCGCTGGCTCCTCACCCCCCTTTCAAACCCCCAGAGCGCACAGGAAAAACGCTACCATGAGGCGCATGCTCGTGTGCACACTGTTGTGGAGCGTGCGATCGGCCTACTGAAATGCAGATGGTGATGTTTAGATGCATCAGGTGGCTGGTTGTTATACCTATGGAAGCCCGTTTCCACCACCGTGGGAAAAAAATATGTATAACTTAAGGCGAAATTTCGACTTCTCGAAATAATGAGATAACCAAGTAGAAATTTCGAGATAATATCTCAAAATAACGAGAACTCTCTCGAAATTTCGACTTAAATTATATATATTTTTTTCTACGGTAGCGGAAACGGGCTTCCATACCCACAAGTACATCTATCTCGGTTTCAGAAAAATTTCTCTTCTTACTTTTCCCCTCTGTTGCCATGATGCCATGAGTTTTTCCAGGTTTACATCGGATGCTTAAATATGCATGAGATGATTTGCATTGACCATGTATGGTTGAATGGGGGCGTGTAGAGGGCAGAATATGCGGCAAATCCACGTGCGTACATACCCAGGTAGTGTGCGATTTATAAAGTGCATATTGCTTGGAGGTGTGCGTGCGCACGTTTTTATAAATCTGACTTTTCCTTTCCGTACGTCATTTTCGTTGAGTTCTACACAAAGTTTTATAAATGAGACCCCTGGACGTAGGATAGTCATGCAAACATAGAGAACACACTAAAGCGGGGGCTCTCACACTGCGTAGATGGGTTCATATTAAGTGCTCGTTTCAGAGACACACATCAGCACCTCATGATTCCTGTTGTCCATTATGCACTAAAAGTGCAGCCTGAGGGTGGAGCGCACCTGTGCAGGTGACCTATGAGGAAGCGAAGGGTCCGGTAGTGCGCAAGGGGCAACTGCCGCAGCAGGTCTTTGACCTTCAACAGCAGCCGGTTGAGCTCGATGCTGCCCTGGGATTGGTCGGTGACGGTGTCCCCGGTGGCCCTGTCCACCTCATCCACGATGACGCTCTGGCTCTCCTTCGCCAGGCCGATGAAGTCGTTGTAGAAACGGAACAGGATCAGCGGCTCTGGGAGCTACAAGGGAAAAGCAGCTTTTACCAAAGTTCACAGGGTACCAGTCAATCAATTATTTACTGATATCATTCATGTTGTTTTATACTCATCTATATAGGTCAATGTGATAAAAAAAAAGTGATGTGATAATCTTGGAGAGTCATGGAGGCTCAGTGGGGAGCACAGCTGACTCATACTCCGAGGGATGGGGGCTTCACTGCTCTGCCCACATTCTCTGGCTTCCTCCCACAGTCCACAAACTAGCTGAAACTGTGCATCTAACCTGACTGCTTATATGAATATATGTCATGTGTGCTCAATGTGCTGGAGTCCCAGGAGGCCTCAGGCCCTGTACCGGATAAGCGGTTATGAAAGTTGGATGGGTGTAGCAGCCTTTACATGTAAGTTTTCACTAGAAATCAAAGGTGACACACCAGGCTGGCACTGTCACTTGACGGCATACCTGTCGCAGGTAGAGTTTGAGCACGTTGCTGATGTCGTGAGGGTACAGCTCAGAGAGTTCAACCAGGTCCTTGCCGTTTTCAAAAGCCTGACACAGCTTCTCCACCCGGGACTTCGCCCCATTGACGCGGTATATACCCTTAATCCAGAAAAACAGATGTTAAGTGGGACAACAAATGAATAGCCTGTGAGTCGGTGTCTGAATGGACCAGAACAGCTAAGGCACATTCCGAGCCATTAGCAGGGAGTTCCATGCAATACTTTCCCTGGCACCATTACTATTGATTGTTGCTTATTATTTATTGATAGTATCTATTATTGTCTAAATGTCCATTAATTGCCTAAATGCAGATACTCAGCTACTGTATCCATCCAACCATCCATCCATGTCAAAAGTACACCTGCAATCTGTCTTCATTTTAGCTGTGTTATTCACCTTATAGTAAAAGGCTAATATTGTAATGACCAAGAGAAATGTTCAGCATCTCAAAATTTTCTAAAATTTTGCAGACTCTTGCCATTCTTTCAACCAGCTTCCAGATGTGGGAACTCTTTCTGTACTGTTGTAGAAGCATTCCAGGTGGCTACAAGTTCTACGGTAGAAATTAGCTACCTTGCTCTTACTTGTCGACCCAGCTCATGTTCATAAGATAATACTTAAATCGCCCAAATGTGTCCTCAGGGTTGCTATGTTAAAATGATTTTTAGTAGGTGGGTCCAGAAGTTTGACTGGTACTCTTTCTCTATCTCTCCGTCTAGTTTGCTTAGCTCTAATCTGCTAACACAGCAGGGTGATGCCAGTACCTTGACGTTTAAGGCGCGGTGTTCGATCTCCGACGTGCATTTCCTGATGATGAAGGGGATGCCGTCGGGGTTGTTCTGGGCTGCCTGTGTGAAGTCGATCCCAAAGAGGTGCAGTCTGCCCTGCAGCTTCCTGTGGCCACACTGGATCGCCAGTGTCTCCAGGCACTTTTTGTGGCAAGCGAGAGAGCACTAGGAAAACGTGGACAGCAGAATTACTGTCCATTCTTGTACTGTCAGAATTATTCCAGCATGATCCAAGCTAAGGAGCCATATTTCCTTGGATTTCTTTAAGCAGCTCTGTGTCATTCCAGGTTTTCATATACAGCTCGATGTGTTAAAACACAATGCCCCATTTTATCCTGGCTGACCTTACTTTCTTAACTGTACTTCTCTTTGGATAAAAGTGCTTGCTAAACAATTTAAACATAAAATAAACATACCTAGGGAATATAATTCTATCTAGGGAGTATAATTCTTCAACGTATCTACTTTTGGCTTGAGTAAACAAACTGACGGAAGTTCCTGGTTCTCCAGGAAAAGTCCTGGTACCTCCTCGCACTCTGCCCCATGGAACACGACCAGACCATCACATTCCCGGCATTTGGAAGGGGAGCGCAGCTTCCGTAGCTTGTGTGTCTGGGCAGCTTTGGACATGTGAGCATTCCGGAAAGGTCCAGGAGAGCTGCCAATCTCATTCACCATGTCATTCAACCCTGGAGCATACCAAAGATAGATGAGTAAATAAGATTTTAATAACCAAATTTTAAAATTTAAGAGTTATTTTAAAATCAAATCCATATTATTCACTACATGAACTGCATCTACAACTTCTGAACATGCGTGTGATGTATATTAAAAATATATTTTTTAATTAACTTGGAGAAAACCAGTACTACTGATAGCTTCTTGAGTTAAATAATTTCCGAATGTCTACCAGTGGTTCTGATAAGGGCTAAACTGGCATACTGGGCATTTCCCCAGAGGCCCGACGGACTTGTCGGTTGGCAAAATTCTCCCTAGGTATGTATGTAGAAAAAGGGCCATGGGCGAGTTTTAATCCCAGTCCAGCCTTGGTTCTGACTCAAGTTCAGCACATCATGAGCCAAAATAAAAACACCCAGTACAGCTGATTCTGTCCTGACGCTCGTCTGACTCACCGGTATCCGACGGCGACGGCGGCTCCTTCTCGTCCAGATCGTCTGCCGAGGACATGGTGCCTGTCGAGGGGGTCCTGGGAATCCTCCGTTTGAAGTCACCTGCACCAGGGGGACGGTTGCTGCTGTTAACACGCGCATCTGTTTTTAACGCATCTTCGCATGCCACGTGTCGCTGCAGGTGGGGAATGGTGGGGGGGTGTATTTGGCACATGTGGCAAACTGCTCCCCCCCCCCACGAAGGACCTCACAATGTGCATCGCGGATTAACTCCCACCTCCATTCAGCGATCAAGCACTCGACCCCCCCTGCCCCATAGATGAATAGGCCACCCCAGTCAACTGCAGGACACATTCCCCGCATTCTTACACCCTTCGGCGTTAAGGCACCGACAAAGAGAGGACACTCTCAGGGCAGGGGGGGCTTTCATTCCTCATGACATCAACCCACAGAAATGCAGCTACTCAAACTCAATGGGCCCGGTGCTGATTTGCAGCCAGAGGACATTTCTCAGAACCATTTAACACCAGCCCTCCCTCCTGTATTAGTCACTGAAGTGGCAGTGGGGGAGAGAACCTTCTGATTAAGCATGACCACATGCCATAACTTGAGACACTATGAGGTAACGTGAGATACGGCAAGATGTTTATTGTTCCCATGGGTTATTTAGTATATCTGAAAGCAAAAACTGCATATTCTACATGAGAATTAAAAAATTATTATAATTGATACTTTATTAATCCCTGTGGGGAAATTCTCTTTACACCTCGCCCAACTTGCCTCTGTAGGTCAGAGCAAGCTGGTCACGAAGGGCAGCCACCAATAGCAGTGTCCAGGGAACTGAGAGTTAAGGGCCTTTCTCAAGGACCCACAGATGTGCTGAGGCTGAGCTTGGACCAGCGACCTTCCGGTCACTAGAACAGAGGCTTAGCCCACCGAGCCAGACGCTGCTCCTGTATATAATAAGATGGACAAGAATGCTTCATATATGTCCCACTACCCATCCGTCCAGCCATCCCTTCCTCCCTGTTTATCTAGTACAGGGTGACAGAGAGCCTGAAATCTACCCCAGCGAACACAGGACGTGAGACAGGGGGCACCCTGAAGGGATGGACCCACCCCATCGGCCCGAATGAAAAGGGCTTCCTGATTATATGCCTTTGCCAGCAAGGCTGGCAGCGTCTTCGCAACAAAAGCGTGTGGCGTCTTGCGTGAAAACAACAGGTATCCCATAAAAAACAAGTCACTTGCCAAAATCCACCCACAACTCGTGGAACGGGATGACGGAATGGCAGAAACATTCGTTCTTTTTTTTCCCTTCAAGGTTTCTAGAAACGGGCACAGCTAGGAGTGGCCTCAACAGAGCCACACATTCCCCAGGGGATAGACAGCCTTTGAGCACTCCCTGTAAGACCGAGGCCAAACGCCTACCTGGGCTGGCGGTCGGAGAGTCCACGGAGCGGGACTCGCTGCTGCCCCCGGCACTCTCAGAGTCGCTGCACATCCCACCTCCCTGACCACCCAGGCTCCAGGCGCGAAATGTGGCCTGGACCTTTAGCGCTGCAACACAGTCATGTTCAATGCATTTAGGTTCACATTCACCATCCTGAGATTTTAAACAGAAGTCAGAATGTGCCGTTAGTCACGATTCTCCTTTGCCCCCCCCCCCCCCCCCCAAATTAACACAATAAAAACTAGTAGGAATTTCTTCTGTTCTCCAAAAAGTTGATACTTTCTAGTTGGATGGCTAGATGAACACCGCTTCAGTTCCCAAACCTCTCCTCAGGGGCACCTCAGCCATTCCATGTATTCGTTACATTTCATGACAAGCTCACTTGATTAATGTAATTACTTTTAAAAAGTCAATGAGGTATTGATTACCCATACTAGGTGAACTAGGGGTCGAATCAAAAACATACATGGGTGTGCTGGATGGTCTCTGCAAATACAGGGGTGACTTAGGGGAGCTTTTGAAATGGCCAACACACTTATTCAGATATAATATCATACAAGCATCATTTTCTTTGACTGCCTAAGATATTTGCGCAGTACTGTATCTCTGTTAAACAAAAACTGATTGGCTCAGTTATCTTCCAGATAAAAACCTTTGAAGTGAAATATGTGCAAAACATTATGAGGTAAGGAGCGTGCACTGATTACAGTGCGTTGCCACACCCACCACACAACAAACCACCTCAGGGATAAGAACCCGAGTGCAGCCATGTGGCGGGTGAGACCTCAGCACCACACTAGTCCGAATGGACCAGTGTGAGTTTTTTTTCCAAGTGGCCGGAGTGCCAATCCTGCCACCAACCCCCAAGCTGGAGGACCTCCTTATGGGGCTAGATGTAGATTAACGTCATACCCAGGACAAAGCAATTGTAGGTTAAGGGCCTTGCACAAGGGGCCAACAAAGTAGAATCACTCTGGGCATTCATGGGATTTGAACCAGCAACCTTCCAGCTGCTGGCACAGATCCCTTGCTTCAGAGCCACCACTCCACCAAAACATTATTATATAATATATACTGAGTATGGCATGACTAGCATGATTAAATTTTCAAAAGTAAACATGTAAATTTGTCACACAAAGTTGAAAAACTAAAAAATTAAAACTTGTCAATTACAGAAAGGGTAGAAGGAGGAAGAAAAGAGGGGAAGAAAACTGGATTGATTCCAAAATGCAGGAATTGCAGGATTTTTTCCTGTGAATGCAGGACGGGTTTAATTTCCAAGCATAAAAATTGAAAACTTGTGAATTACAGAAAGAGTGGAAGGAACAATAAAAGAGGACAAAAAAAACTGGATTGATTCCAAGACACAGGAATTGCAGGATTTTTTTCCTGTGAATGCAGGACGAGGTTTAATTTCCAGGCATAATGAAAAGGCGTGAATAGCACACAGTTGGGAAGAGGGTGTGAGCTGCGTTCAGGCGTGAGAATCAAACCCACAGCCCCCACACGCCAATCTCATTCCTCACTCCGTCACTTTTCACCCACTGCCACTGCATGCCGAGTCACCAATATACCGCTGTTTAGTCAATCTCTGATACTAATGAGGCCACACATACCTGCATGACACTGTGACGGCTCATTAGCCAGGAACGTCTTATTACAGGAAACGGAAGCCTCTTCTATTCAGTCACAACCTAACTATCTTCAGGTACACTGGGGCCATGGCTACCGATTATAGTGCGGAATCAAACCTATTGCTTCCTGACAGAATAATGCTAACCACTCCATTAATGTACTATAACAGTGGAAACAGTTTAAATAAAGGTGATGTAGACATTTTCCACATAAACGTACATATACATATCGTCACCGTCCAGTGCAAAACACACATCTCCAAAAATCCACTAGTTTAGGAGTGTGTGACATTTTCTCAGAAACGACTTTACAAAATAAGCCTAAAACAACGTAATGAGACACATTTGGTGCCACAGACGCATCTTAACACAGCCATCAGTAAGCAGTTTAATGCCTTAAAGGGACTTACCTAGATTGTTGCCAGTGAGGCAAACATGTCAGTATCAACAACAGATAGACTAACCACACTTAATATTCACAATTACAAATGATTTTAGTTAGCTAGCTATCTAGCTGTTACCATTAAGTTGTTAAAATTAGTGATATAAAGTAAAGTAATCTATACAACCACTATGAATACAAATGTGAACTAGTAAAAACATGAATACTAGTTAAATAGATAACTTCAGAAAACACCCATTGGACAATTACGTGTTAAATACTATCAGCACACAGAAAAGAATGGATGTATTGCATCTATACTAAAAAGTCGCAAGTGGACATATACCACAAGTGGACAGTTTTCATCAGAAAGCAACGATATATAACTAAACATGTTAAATGTAAATATCCTGAAATTTATTTAAAAGTATTTGCTAATATAAGCTTGATTCATTTTGAGAGAAATACTGAACAATAAATTACGCAGGTTTTTAACCATAGGGAAGGGGCTGTGTCTTGTGTAAATGATGTATGTGTCATGGCTGACAGGCGGTGTGACAGATTCGAGTTTGGGTGGGTAAATGTTGGAAGGGGTGAGCAACGTTATATACAATTTTTTGACCACTTTATATCACTTCGCTTTCATTTTCGGAACATTTTCTTTTTGCATAGTTTCATTTCCGATTTGGTTCAGAGCAATAAAAGTTTTATAGGAATCCTGTTTGGTTGTGGCATGTATGAAATGACCACAGATTCAACCTTTGCAAGGTTTTCTCTGGATTAAAAAGCCAATACAAAAAGTAAAAATAAGGACTTAAAAAAATGTAAAAAGTGAAACAGGTACAAAATTTCTGTACAATTTACTTTAACAGGGGCATTTTCATGAATGTTTCATTAGCGAACCAGCAGAGGGCCCTTCCTCAAACCCTAAAGCAGGGCTATTCAAATCACGGTCCTCAAGGGCCGAGCACAAGCTCAAGCTTTCCTTTACCTGAGAGCCAGTTGTGAGGCCTCTGGCCAATTGGAGCCAGAAATTAAGCTAACTACCGGGGAGACTTGAAAACAAGGCCTGGATTTGGAATCGCGGGCCAGATTTGAATAGGGGGGCCCTAAAGCTTACCTTGGATGTCTGTGCTGCTGTTGGATCGCCTTTCTCCGATCTTCCTCCCCATGCGTGACTGGACCGGACTGCCCACCTCCTCGGTGCTGTGGAAGCCCCCGGAGTCGAGGGACATTTGTGAAAGGTTTCCGTGGGAGTAGTGGCTGCTGATCCCCGTCCGCTTATGCGGCTGCAACCTGGCGGAAGAGCAGCAGGCGACGTTTGACCGACGGCGGCCATTATTACGACGCTCCTTCACCTTCACCAGCCGCTGCTGTGATCTGGCTTAGCAATTAGCTTCATACGTACCACTAGCGCTGGAGATAACTGTGCGAAAGAAATGTTCAAACTCCGCCTGGGGTAAAACCACTATGAGCTCCAGGTCGTGTGCGTCATACGAGAGGTGACAGTGTTGCGACACTATTTTTGCAAAAAAGTAAACAATGACACGCTTGCAGCGCAGAGAAGCACTACGGTGTCCTTTAGCTAGCTCCCCCTGCTCACCTTCGCTCTCACTCTCTCTCATAGCTCACCCCACGCACCAAGGCTCCAGAGCACTCTTCAGAAGTTGAACACACTGCGTAATCTTAAGCGCTGGCGGCATTGCCGGTGAACCGCCCCTCTAAGGCTTGTCGCCTTACCCGGCATTCTGGGGCACGGGCCCGTCAAAGCAGAAGGCCTCTCCCCTGCAGCGCTCCCTGGGCAGGTTCCTGACGAACTCCGTGTAGCGCCGTCCCGGATCGTACAGCTTGGCCGTCTCACAGAGCGACTGGTGTTTTAATGGAAGGGAGATGGCCAGAGCCTGCTGCATCTGGAACCAGTTCACTGTCACCTGTAGGAAGGAGTGGCCAGGCCATAAGTCACCGCAGCTGAATCATAAAGGTGACAGCCTATAATTATTGTTAATATTAGAATAATAGGATCATGATCAGCCACAGAACAACACAACCAAGCACAACAACAACTGCAATAATAATCAATAAAAATAAATACATTCTAATGAAGCATAACATTATTAAGATAAAAAAAATTATATTGATTCCAAAGGAACTTCTTGAATTATTCAGTAATTATTATGTACTCCACCCATCCATCCATCCATCCATCCTGTAAAAACTAATCCCAGAAGACACTGGCAATTAGGGGGCTAATATTAAATGGGATGACTCTTATTATTATTTTTATTATTATTATTATTATTATGACGATGCAGAATACATCATATAAGTGACATACTATCAGTAGCTAAACTACAACACAGCCCAGTGCCCTTCTGGAGCCAGACACTCACGGCTTTCAACGTCAAGTCGCACTGAAACACCAGCTCTCGAATCTGCGTGAGGATTTCGCCCTTGACGTTCGCCAGCTCCACCCTCTTCACCCCCACGTCGGCAACGCAGGCTTTGTACTGCTCCTTGGCTTCTTCAGCCTGAAACGAGGCACGGGCGGAATCCCATGCACGAGATAGAGAGGCCACTTTCAAAACAAAAGCAAAGATTATAACACAGCTCATCGCACTGTGATTTGTTACAGTGTGTTCCAGACTGAAGCACAAAAAGCATGATAAAGCAGCTTTAATAATGTAACTCCTCATCGCTGGAGTGAACAGACCTTTAGTTCGTTTATCCAGTTTATTTTATACTGTGTTTGATTGTACCATTATTTCACTGAACTTCTGTAACCCACTTGGACAATGACAAAAAAAATTCTCCAGATTTGATTCTTGATGTCAGTGACCCGATATTACAAGACTATTCTCTGCGGGGGGGGGGGGAGATACAGGGAGCCATCCGGGGTGGGGGAGGGTGCATACCTTCTGCAGCGCCTCTTCCTCCGTCCTCCTCCTCTTCTCCAGCTGCTTGCCTCCACTGGCGAGCTGCTCCTCCTCGGCGCGGCTGGTGCAGCAGTGTGCCCGCTCATACTCCTCCAGCTTCTGGGCCTGCAGGAGCCTGGCCTTCCGCAGCGCATTTTCTGCTTCTTGCTAAACCGCAGGAAGGAGCAAAGCAGCTGCTCAGGACCAAGTAGCATGCACACAATTGTGCAGCACAGTGTACACACGCACACGAGCAAGCAAATAGTGCACACTTGCACACACCGAGTCCCACTCGTACTGTACTAGCATTAATAAGCAAATCCAGATATATGCACCATATGCTCTCCGGCTGGCTAGAGCAGATCTTCACCATCTATTTATTGCAAATTCATTGTATAGTGTTGCATACTGTTGTACAGTGTTGCCCATTTACTAGCTGAATTTTCAACTGTATTTTTCTGTTTTTATGTCCATTTATGTCTCAGTATTTTGAAAATGAGATGTCCTCCATATTTACATTCTAATTATCACTCAAATATCATATAGCAGAAGATGATAATCAAGCTACTTTGAGTTGAACATGTTATTTAATTGGGGCATATTAATATACAGGATATATCAAGAACACCTTTGTATTTTTACCCTCATTGGATAGTTTGGGACGTAAACAATGGTCACTAACTCAAAACACTCACAATTTTTTTTTGTTCCCTCTGCCACTGCTCCTTGATCTCTTTCCTACGTTTGTCCAGTTCATTCTTCCTAGCTAGCAGGGGCTAGAGCAATAGGGAGAAAAACAAAAGAAGTACCACTTTAAGGGAAACAGACGACACATTGTTTGTTTATAACAAATGAAAAAAAAAACTGCAACAGCTGCAGTAGCCAAACAAAACATCATTTTATACATACCTGAGTGAATTTGTTTGACTGGAGTGCAGTGGCAGTTTGCAGCACCAACTGGCTGTACTCAATGTCATTTTTAAAGGCGGAGATGTAAGCCTCCTGGAATGGCATGTACACCTTCAGCATAAAAAAAAAGAAAGTGAGTAATTTATGCGTTAAAAACACTGGTATTCACGTATCTTCCTCGTTCCTCAGTATCTGCCAGGCTCAAGCCTTGATAAGCGCAGCTACCTGCTGACTTGTGAGGGTCTTCGCAGATTCGGCCATTTTGGCGAAGGCTTTTGCACATTCGATATCTGGAAGCACAAACAATGGTTAGAGATGTTCTTGGAGCACAAAGAATAAAACAGAAACCCTGTTTTACAGCTTGGAGGCCAGGCCACAAAGGCAAAACCATGAGACAGCATGCTTAAATCCAGCTCCACCCACTCACCCAGGCTGAGCCTCTTCTCCACCCAGGCCAGAAGGTCCTTGGCGTACTTCGACCAGGCCTTGGCATAGAGCAGCGCCGATTCCACACCGCTGTCACTGCCCAAGAGCATGCTGTCCACCTCCTTCGCCCGTGGTGACCCTGGCAATGTGCACCGGACACCAGGGAGAGTGAGACAGTGGGGAACCTGCATCTCCACCAAGACCAGGAACCACTTGGTCTGTGTACTGCAGGAGAAAAGCTCCCGTTGACCTTGCCCGTGGAGGGGGGGGGGTCATCTTAATCCCTGCTGACGCTAAGCAGACTCGCTAAGGATTTCCAACCCCTTCTTCAGTGTAACAACACAGACTGCTGCAACTGCACCCTACTGCATTGGCACAGACTGCTGCTGTACTCTAGATGCAGAAGTTTGCTGCTATATGGCATCCGTACGCAAGCTCACATCAAAAGCAGAGAGGAGCTTCAGAACTTTTGGGTGCAGGATCAGGCAGTGGGAATTTAGTGTTCTGTAAACCAAAACAGCAAATGTGGATGTGGAAAGACTCTTACCTGGGCTGTCATCCTTTTCAGGAGAAGATCCCCCAGACTCTGCACAAAGATTCTCAAAAGACTTGAAAAGAAAACAGATCCAGGATCAGTAGGGTCAGAATCGACCATTTAGAACCATGTAGATTTTTGAGATGTATGTGTCCTCCTGACATCAACTGCATGAGTTCTGATACTGCAGGAGTGAAAAAATGTTGAAAGCATGGTTTCGTAATTTGGCAAACGTGCGCGTGATGCGTCCTTGAGTGATAAGGCTTATATCTAATCTCCTTTTCACTAAGGGTGAATAGTACATACTTCACCAGACGATTTGTTTTTAATATACGTTATGAATAATACGATTCACATGGTCGCAAATAGCAAACAAACACAGCATGAATCCTTACTCGGCTTTTGAGAGTCTGGGTCAGTCCCAGTGCAGATCCTCTGTCCACATCTCCCATAAGGAAGTCTGACACTCTGGAGGAAGGAGAGAGGAAGTGACACACAATCACAGCTGGAAAGCACCCACATCCCAAGGAAAGAAGGGCTCACCTCAGCTATTAATTTTAACAGCAAAACCAAGTGAAGAAAGTTCAGCTTGATCCCAACAAAGACACTGCTATTTCAAGAGAACTATTTGGACAGCAAATTTCCCTGGATTTAGTGAGTTTGGGAAATTTAATGAAAGTTCTTCATTGGATTACATGTAAATTATGATGAGGAAGCCTGACTTTAGGTGACCTACTGTCTCATCTCAAATAAAAAAAGGCGCTTTGGAAATTTATTCTTCAGTTGTATGCTGTGGACTGTTACCATCAAGGCTCTGAAAACTTTACATCGTACAGTGTTACTGACATCAGACTGCAGCTCCTTAAGAGCAACAGAAAACACAGGCACTTACACATTGCCAAAAGTGAATGCAAACGTGTCGATAGAAGAGTGTATCTCATCAAAAAGGTTCCTCTTATTCTCTTCATTCACCTCCTTGAAGTTCACACCTGTCGAGGGATATATGCAATAATACAGTTACTCATTGTAGACAAACGCGATAAAGAAAAAAAATTATTTGATATTAAAAACGGTCAATCTTTCTGAAATTCCCCCCTCAGTTTAAAAATAAGGACAGTGAATATATACAATTATCTAGCAGAATGCTAACAGCACGCTTGATGTCATAATTGAGAAAGCAGGGTCAAGCCAGTTCCTGAAACAACTGTGCAACATTGGGCTTTGCTCAGGGGCCCAGTGGTGAAACTACTTTGCCGACCATAGGATACTAGACATATTACTTAAGTCCATTTTGACTTCATATATAGAATGTATTACCGTGTACCAACAGAAACAACCAGTGCCGTAATGTTTACTATTCACAAAATCCCCCTTTGTGATGTAGGCCTAAGCACCCAAATAAGGGTGTGAGTGAACGGCGAAAACACCTTTGCAAGGGTTACGCAAAACAAGCGCGTGAGACTCTGTGAACCTGCCGGAGGTCTGCACGTGTGTGTGTGTGTGTGCACCATGCCCGCAGACGCTGACCTCATCCCACCCGCAGGAGTGAAATGTCCTTGTTGCTTCCGCTCAGGCCGGTAGCAAGTTTGTACCGGACTCTTAAAAGGCGGCGGAGGCGGAAAAGAAGGAAAACCAAGGCACTTATAAAATCTGATGAGATGACAAAGAAACTCAGAGAAACTCACCTCATTAAATATTTTTCAACTTAAATTGTAGGACCATACCTAAATCAGCTTTATGTTAAGGACAAGCAAGTTTCAGGCTCAAATCTCATAGGGATTCCTGTTGTTATCCCCTAGACTTGTGGCCATCCAGTAAAATAACGGGTTTGAACCCCCCCGACCAACAAATCCTCTTATGGGCACCCCCCCCCCCTCCAGTTGGCAAAATTTATGGAGAGGGACGCCCTGGTCATCAAAATACCCCTGGGTCGCCCCACACAAAATTTATTTCTGGCTAGATTTGGTACACTTAACTGCACAAAAAAAATCTCTCCCTGAAACTAAGATATAATAATGAACTAATCGTCAATGTTAAGGACAACTGTATTCAGTCTATGTACTAGAAAGCCTAAAAACACCACAAACAGTTTAGAACTAAATGCATTAAACTATCAACCCACTGCTTCCTGTCTCCATGCTACAATGACACAGGAAACTTAGGAATACAGCTCAGAATCCAAACAAAAGTAACCAGCCCTTACCCACTGTTACGCATCCCATTCGGCCAACCGAACTCCGGTTGCTGAAACCAGCGAGATTATTCAGGTCAAATGTGACAAAGTCCTGGGGCTCAGCTCAACCAATCCAAGGAATTTTCTGAGCAGCAGGAAAGGTGCCGATATGAAGCCCTTTTCCAAATGAAAGCCCTCAGGAAGGTCCAGGCAAATCTTCTGTAAGGGTTCTGGGAAGATTCTGGTCAGGCACAAAGAGCAAATTCCCGCTGTACTCCTATGAGGTGAGGCACAAGCCCCTATCCAGGTCTAAGTGGTTCTTCCAAAAGCTCAGCCTGCGAGCCGTGACTCTAAGCCTCTGCTATTCCGAGGCTTTCCCCAGGACATCCTGAAGCTGCACGCAGGAACAATGCCCAGGGACAGCAGCTGCTCACAATGCATGCATAGGAACTACATCATCCAGCAAAAATGGCCTTCGAGGAAACACCCACCACTTTGACGGAGAACTTATCAGGCTTTTTTTCCCACCCCCAATTAATTCAAAAACAAATGGATATTGTTTGCTGAATAAATATGTATGAGATTTTCACACATATCCAGATAAGCCTCTACGTAGGGCTATCAAACACATGAGATGAAAGCTTAAGGTTAAATGTGTAACTCAACCCACAAAAAGGAGTCAAAAGGCACCGCAAATCATCCACATGAATGTAAACTCATAAAGAAAAGATCAAGTATAATAATATTTTTCTGACATATTCATTACTTTGTAAAGGCAATTTGTAACAGTTTTACAAAACGTACATTTTGGTTTTTTTTTAAGGTAATAACATTTTATTTAAAAACAGAGCGTAATGCCTAAACAATCACTGTTATTTAGTGACAGTAGTATGTATGAAAGTGGTTCATTTCTTCAAATCAGAGACATCTGTCTTCAACAAATGGAGACGTGCAACTCTGTGGTAAATTCCGTCAGCTCATTCTCACATCTGGATCCTGTCTGTCTGAACCTGGACTGCAGCAATGAAACCCTGGATGCCTTTTATTTAGAATTCTGAAAAATGGCCAGAGTAACAAAATCATAATGCAGGTATGAAAACACTTTGAAACAGGCAAAGCAATAACTCACAAGTGCAATGACCACAGTGAAGCAACCCCAATACAAAATGCTCAGATCTCCTTTATGGAAAGCCCAAAAGCCTAAATGTCTTTTATTTAAATGTGCTCTCATGATTTTGTAAAGTACTTTGAATTGTCTTGTATCTGAATCGTGCTATATAAACTTGATTTGCCTTGCCTAAACCCATGCTTGCTATACTGATTCAGGTCAATACTTTCCTCCATATCACATTTCTACAAGACACTGAACTAAGCAATCTCTTTTAATCAATGCAGGTACTGAGATGATTAGAAGGTCAACCACACTGACACTTCAAGTTTCTTCATATTAGGAGCCCAAGTAGATTCTAACCTCAAAGTAAGCATGAAATGCTTTATTTCCTTGGATGGAGAAGAAATCTTATGGCTTTAATTGGCTCTCTTGACTAAACTTCATCATGTAACCGTGACATTACAACCCTCCATATCAAGCCAGGGACTGATGATCTGTACTGGAAATCACATGCATGATGCTACTATCTACTATCTGGCACAAAAAATCCGCTATTTAAGTTTAATTTAAGTGCTTCCCCCATACTAGGATGCCAACATAATTAACAGACGTCCTTAAAGCACTCATGCGGGTCGGATCAAGTTTTCATTTCACAATAAACAAAATTTTCCCCAGACTTATGATTTCAAACAAGGTCTATAATCAAAACACTTTAAGTGAAAAACAAAAGAAAAAAGAAACAGACACACAAATAAGGAACAAAGTCATTAAGAGGAGGGATCCACTATAACATGTAGAAGCTTCACACATCTATCAAAATAGCTTTTTTCATCTTAAGCTTAAACATTTTTACCACCCCCCCATAATTCAGAGCTCTGCCCTCGGCTCAGCTCTGCCACCCCCCCCCCCCGAAACC
>JAODJU010000033.1:14158246-14175121 GCA_026776725.1 Gnathonemus echidnorhynchus
GCCGGCGTTAATCTACGTGGAGGAATGTCAGAAACGCGCTGACGCAGCCTGGCTGGCTATTTGGTGCCACTGCTACCTGGAGTGGGGTCACCCTGACGTTGAAGCTCCCGTCCCGTGAGTGGGGGGGGCTGCTCAAGGCTATGGCCACACCTCCATCACTGGCTGTTCTACATCAATGCACAACTGCGTCCAATTCAGTGTGACATTTTGGTCGCTCACAGTCACTCAGCATATGAAATTCTTCCTAAAACTAGGAGCTCCCAGGTTTCGAGACACCTAGCTTTGTAAGATGTTGACTGACAGCAATTATGCAAAAATGTCACATAAAGAAAAGTGCCACATTCACTGTGCATGTGCGATTCAGTGAAGGAACACACGCACACACAAGTGACGTTTACTTTACACTGGACAAGAGGAAAATATGCACGGAGGAGACCACAGCGGGCTGGAAACACTACCCCAGGCATCTGGGAGGATGAAAATAAAATAGAAATAAATAAATAAAGCAATTTGTAACTTAATCACCAACGTGACCTCTGCAAGACAGACATCGGTTGTCAAGCGTGTCTCTGGGGCCGGACGGGAAACACGCCCCATTCGAGAGTGAAACAGACATTCTCTGTGAGTCCAGAAGCACAATGATACCACAGGTCGTGCACAGAGGGGACCACAGGCTCAGAACCACATTTTCTTGTGGTAACAGGAACGATTTTCACAGCGGTCTGCCTAGATCTCAACTGTCAACATGAAGAGGCGTGGAATGCACTTCTGAGAATCAGAGCATGTGAGCTCAGCTAGCAATCTTTTCTGTAGCTTTATATGCATATTATCTTGTAAAGCCAAATTAATGGGGGACAACACACCAATCCCACAGCTGATACATTATAAGAGATGGTGGGGATCAGTCCGTGCTGACGGAATACTCCCTAACCGTGTAACCTAATCAAAAACACACACACGTCAAATCTGTCATTAGCTTGTCCTTTGCCACCACTCACGCCTGGAGGCTCAGCGGGACGACTGGTCAAGCTGCCAAAAAAGATGAAAAAAAAAAATCAGCACGATAAATTTAAGGGTCCAGATTTATAAGACCCTCGATCCACGATTCAGTTAAAACCACAAAATGGTGGAAAGAGACGTTCAAACTTTTGAAGTACAAATAATACATTATATAAAGCATATTTGCACCAGTCCGTGATGATTTGTTAGAATATGGGCCTTTGCGTTACCCAAAATGTTCCCCAGTGGAGTCAGGGCACTGACAGGTACAGACCACTTCACGCGACTGCAGGCAGATGAGCCTTTGAAGACGGTACTGGCGGAGCCCTCAGGGCACTGAAAGGTACAGACCACTTCACGTGACTGCAGGCAGATGTGCCTTTGAAGACGGTACTGGCAGTATGGTGGAGCCCTCAGAGCACTGAAAGGTACAGACCATTTCACACGACTGCAGGCAGATGAGCCTTTGAAGACAGCACTGGTGGAGCCCTCAGGGCACTGACAGGTACAGACCACTTCACGCGACTGCAGGCAGATGAGCCTTTGAAGACAGCACTGGTGGAGCCCTCAGGGCACTGACAGGTACAGACCACTTCACGCGACTGCAGGCAGATGAGCCTTTGAAGACAGCACTGGTGGAGCCCTCAGGGCACTGACAGGTACAGACCATTTCATGCGACTGCAGGCAGATGTGCCTTTGAAGACGGTACTGGCGGTATGGTGGAGCCTTCAGGGCACTGACAGGTACAGACTACTTCATGCGACTGCACGTCAGGCTCCTGCGTTTTCGCCACAATAAATGGCTGCAGGCACTGGTTTCATTATTTAGCCTCCACCAGGATGGGTATTTACAAAGTATAACAGGCCGAATATCCACAAACGCCCTTTTCGGTAGAAATGACACGCAGGAACGTACAATTTGGGGAGGAGACAGGGTGTTGAGGACCACTTTCACAGCATCTTGGGTCGTGTCACCATTAAACATGCATCCTGATGGCAGAATGAGTTCCCAGAAAAGGTCTGAAGGGGAAAGCAAGTCTGTCTGAAGCTCGCTGACCCAACATCACTTCACTTCAGATGGGACCACTGACCCAACATCACCGCACTTCAGATGGGACCACTGACCCAACATCACTGCACTTCATATGGGACCACACCCCAGTCTGGCTCAGCTCACAGGCAGGAGCACATCCATGCCTTTTATAGCCAGGACACACATCCAATGACAAGACACAAATATGTGGTTATAGAAAACAGCCAAAAGTGAACGACTGACACATTTTAGGTTAAGGCTTCATATGAAGAATAACCTTAACAACAACTATAAAAAAAACAAATGCAGTGGGATGCACTGCAAACTCCAGCTGTGACCAGCTCGGGCGTCGTGTTTTTGTATTTTCATAAAAAACGGCCCTGTTTGCTGGTCCTGACCACACTGCACATTTCCCACTCCCCTGCACGACCTTTCAGCCAAGGAGATCCACATGGTACTGTGGACTGGATCCAGGGCAGATGACAGCATGACAGAAAGCCAGCTACATAGGTCCAAACCCAAAAGGACAACACGACTAGCTCAGCAAACACTGAGGACTATGGTTAAGTTAAAGATGGTACAGTGTGCATACTCAGTACTGTAGAACTCAAATTATTATCTTACTAAAACTGTTTAGAAAAATGGTTTGGTCCATCAGGGGTTTCATACCCAAAGACATTTGTTTTAAATCAACAGAATTGAATAACTAATTAAGAACTCAGTCATGGTAGTGATCTTCTTCATACTAAACAGTATCATTTATAATCTCTGAAACATATTTTAGAGGGGTCTTTTTGAGACTAATCATTATAATTAAACTGCCAACCTCTGCTTTTTTGGGATAGTCTCTCTTCAGCACATGAATGTTTGGGCCAATATTTAGAGGATTAATTCAAGCTAACATTTTGAAAATATCTTAAGATGGACTGTTTGGATGATTTAGACACATGGTAATATTTTGTTAGACATGCATTCCACATACGAGTGACAGTTACCCTGGCACCCTTAACAACATTTACTGGGTAGGGTCTGACAGACATCCTAACCAAACCTGCAAAAGCCTGTAGCCATAACAAACACAAAACTTCACTTTCCTTTACAAAAACAGGAAAAAGAGAGAACCACAATGTCATGCTTGCAAGATAACTCAACACAAATGCAACTTTAAAAGAGGGATGTTCTCACAGTTTACACAGCACAAAATAAATATAACATACAAAACACAGACACTTGTGTATTATCTGAAAGAAGACACAGCTACCGTAAATTCCTCAAAATATAAAGTTCTCCAGGAATCCCAATAAATCCACATCCATTAACTATTAAGGCAGCGGTAATACGAGAAGGCAAGTGAGCCAATCTGAGACCAGCACGTAAAGGCAGGACTCGGAGCATTTCCCCCCAAAATTCTACCTATGGGAACAGATTATGTCACTGCACAGTCATTCCGAGCAGGACGACGATCCACGCCTGCATCGCCCCTTTAATTCGCCAGTCAGGCCTATATTTAATCCGACTGGATTAGACGAACAATTTCTCCCACGGTTCGGATCAATGGCGTTTAAACACAAAAATGATAAAACGTCGCTTTCCTGGACAAAGTTTGCCTTAATAATATAAATGTAACAAAACAACAACTTTAACAAAAAACAAACATTTTGGAGCCATGCTTGGATATTTTATTAAATAACTGCACAATATTTAAAATCGTTATTTACTGAAAAATATCTGGCACAAGTACAATGGCTTCATACACCGCCCCAGCGAATCCCCTCCCCTCATACTGAATATCAAGCCCAGCGCTTTCATTCATCCGACTTGCAGCGAAACCCTCTGGCGACCTGGAGCTTCGGGAAGGTTAAAACTGATTGGGAGAAATGCCACGAAAGTATTAAAGGTTGCGGAATAAATGTATTTACAGTGAGAATACGTGCATTAGCTTAGTTTAAGATGGACCGAAATACTACAATGGAACCGATCTCCAATTAAGATTAACAATTTTTACAGTATACCCTTTAATACGACACAAGCGAAAATTACAGTATCTTTGTATCATACAAGTCCTACCACTACAATTACCACCACCACTACTATTACTGCTACTACTACTACTAATAATAACATCAATAATAATAACCGCCTGTCCTCATTGGTAAATATTAAAACGTCATTGCGTTACTTATCCTTGGTAGGCTATATTTTCCATAAATGAAATGGTTCCCAAGTCACATTTTAGCCATGAAAAAAGGCACAAGGGGAAACAGAAGGAAAGGTCATCACTCCTTCCTCTCCTACCTTGCTTTTTACTTCAGCCGATAATCCATAGGTCGGTCCCTTGTTAAACTGAGTCATTTTCCTTTGTTTTGTATAACAACTAAAGCGATGCCAACGTTATGGGACTACACCGTATAGATCCTTTGTTTTCAGGAAAAAAAGCAGAGGTCAGACACCGTGCACTTTCCCGAGCGGCCAGCAGCTGTGATAGATCCGTGCGTCCGGGACACCGACGGCACTGCGTCGGAAGAGTCGCTGCAGAAAGTTCTGGTTTCAATCGCAGTTTTCGAGCGCAGAAAAGAAACGTCGCAAGGGGATCGAGGGCGACAGTCCAGCCAATCAGATCGCGCCGTTCCTACTTACGTTTCTTTTCCCTTTCAGCCCTGCATTGCTGCTTATTCAAAGTTGGAAAGTGAGATTTGTGTCTCTGGAGAGTATTTAATTGTTCTTAAAACTATTAGTTCAATTCATCGCGTAACAGGCACTTAGGCAAAACAATCATTTTAAATATCCTGTCTAAAATGGGGAAACTGTTAGGGTTAGGTTTTAGAAATGGCAAAAATGAATTCAAAATATGTTGAATTGTTTTGTTTGAATTGGATTGCAACCATTTTCCAAAGCACAGTCGTCATAGATGTTATGGAAGATAATGCAGCTTTACAATGTGATTTAATCTCATGAACTATTAAGGAACATTGTATAGTTTCTCACTTTTAAATTGCTGATTACTCGGGATTTAAACTGTGGAGTCGAAGGCGACACAGCGTTTCCTGGTTTGTTATTTTTCCTTCGACTCGTTGGTCAGTGCTGGTATATAGTAACGGAAAACACGGGAAATCAATAGCAGTGTAATCAGGGCATTTTTGACCGTGTTTGTTTTTAGTCAGCCAGTGATAAGATAACTGACGCAGTAGTAACATTTGCACTTATTGCGCATAGTCAGAAAGAGATCGGCCGGTTAATAAACTTAATCCTTTAAACATTTGTGAAATGGACATTGGCATTCCATAATGTCAGGTCCCATATTTTCTTGAACTTTAGACATTATTGTTATGTAATAAAATGAGTTATTGTTATATATCAAGATGATCTAAGGAAGGGCAGGCAATCATTTTGGCCTTTACCATCGATCGTGTCCCGCAAGACATGATATCATACAACCGACTCAGACAATGACATCAGTAAATGACGCGCGTGAGGGATAAAATGTATTTCGCCGGGTGATTACCGTCACATCCAGCAGCTCATTGGTGCGATGAGAAACAGATCATTTCATGTGCTACTTCATTTAACAGGATAGCTTCTGTTTTTCTAGATTATGGCATGGCAAAATAACTATTTTTTTTTTTGTTTAATAACTGCGAGCTTACTTCAGGAAACGCATCGCCATTGTTTCCATTCAACATCTAAAAATTCCATTCCATTCAAAATCTCTCCAGCAGTAAAGTCAATAATTTTTCAAGTTGCTTAATTACTGCTTACGATTAATTAAAATATAAAATATATACTGGTCAGATCCTTCCAACTTAACCTATGAAATAATAATAATGAAAAACTGATAATTCATTCTCCAAAAAAATTCACTTGATTGTGAAATAGGAGGCAGCGACATACACAGCTACCCCCCCGCCCCCCCCCTTTTTAACCGAGAAGTTAAGATATTTAACTGGAAGGCTACAAAACAGAAACGGTGCCCTGGCGTAGACAGACACAGGGTGAGCTACTACTGACACTCATTGTCGTGAACTTGGGCTCCTGCAGAGTCCAGTAAGCGCCGGAGCCTCGATTTCCAGCCCTTTTACAGCTTATCCATGGCTTGTCTTTCTTTCCATCCATAGATGCCAAGATTTTGGATCGGCAGCGTCACACTGGGGTCGGATCGGGGGGGCTCCTGACCCTCAGGTTGAAAGAGACCATCAGTTCAAGGTCCCAGAATTATGGATGTCAACATAATGTTGATAGCAGCTTATTTGAATCATACGCCGTATTTCATGACCTTTTATATCCAAAACCACTCACGGGGGTGCAAAGCCCCCTTGATTTTTACGTCACGCCAAGGACATTTGAACATCCATCTGACATAGAGGCAGGATGTCGCAGCGATGAGCAACACACTGCTACCACAGTGGGATTCATTGCAGCTGATGAAATTGAGCATTTGGCAGGAGATAACCTTCCTCAAAATTTGCTTCCTCTACTTGTATTTGGAGAAGCAGCTGCGGTCACATTTCCCGAAGCATTTTAATTTAGTGGTAACCTGGCACGTGGTTCTATCACACACTGTTGGGGGGAAAAAAAAACAAGAAAAGCTTGTGCGTGTTTGTATGTGCACGACTTGTTCAAACAGCACGTTCAGACACAATGTTGTGTTTTTCTAGTACTGCCGTTGTAAAGCAGAGCATCTATAAATTGCACGTTTCCTGTATTTCAAGTACGATCAAGGCTGTCTTTAAACAGGAAGCCTGCACAATGGAAATCCATTGCCAAGAAAAGTCTTCCTTAAACAATACAAACAACAGCGACAGCTGCAGCCAGAACAAACCCACAGCTACAAATGTGACCCCAGCGCCACCCCACGTGTCGCACTAATGAAAGCATGACTCGCAAAATAAGTGCTCAGTTACGGTTTAATATTAATGTATCACTGTACACTCCTGGAAGGGTTTTATTGCAGGTGCTGCAAAATAGGAACAGAACAACTGTTGCACAAAAACAGTAGATAGTACAGGAAACCATTAATAACCCTCAAACGGGTAACGACTTTCAAAATACTGCATGAATTTATATCAAAATATAACAAGCCCCTTCATTTATACATGAACACCATCGACCCATCATCAATTATTTACTTTTGTACAAATTTTATACAATTTGTACATTCCATTTCTACTTAAGTCCAGAAGTTAACGAAGTTGCATTTAACCTGCATACAGGTTACCTTTTCCTTACCTTTTCTTCTCTTTATGTACATAACTTAACAAATCATTCTGCTTACAGCTGGATCACTGCTGGGGTTAACGGAGGTGGTGTCTTATTTCAAGGTCATAGAATAATGAATTAGAAAAGAGGCTTTTCTCCTGATAGCAGGATAGCTTGACTTCTAATGATACACATACGTAACAGGTGACATTTTCGTTAGTCGGTCGGTCATACAACTCTACCCAAGTAGATCGACTTGGGATATTTGTCTTTCAAGCTTGGCCACTGCACAAAGAAATAGTCAGACAAGTGGTAGAGGATCTTCCCTGACAGGGAGAGTCTCTCCACCCGGCAAATGCTCTCCACGTAGATGATCAGGATTTTCTTCACCCCGAGGATGCTGAGAAGCAGCCCTGCCAGGCACAGAGGGATGCAGGTTCCTGGCCCATTGCACAGCACCTGGAACGGTAATGACAAAGTCAAAGTCAACACTGAGGACCTGGCTGTACAGACGAAGACAGAACCACCTTTAAAAATCTGACAAATTGAGCTTACTCTAGAGGTACAATTTTAGGTAAAGCTAGACATTTTAACTAACAGACTCCACAATAAAGTTTATTGCGTGAACAGTAGCCTCCAACCAATACCTTGATATTTGGCCAGTGGTGGTGTGGGGGGGGGGATAAGGGTGTGGTAATCCACCAATTCAGGACCATTGGTTTTGGGTGACTTCAACACGCAGGATGGAATCAGTATGTCAATTAACAGAAACAGCATAGATTTATTGAACTGAATCACAAACTAATCCTGAGCAGGGCTGCGTGTCACGATCATTCATCTATTTCCTATAACTTTTGTGTTATATGATGTATTGCATCTACATTCTCTATCAGCTCATCCAGTCGTAAAGCAAACAAATCCAAAGATGTAGATTAACTGAACTCATTGGCATAAATGAAAGTCTCTCAACAGTAAATATATCTGCTGTAGTGTATATTTCTCCTTTGTTCATAGACCTAGATCTTGAGTCATGATGTGGGAAGTCAACTTTGAGTAAGAGACATAAATCAACCATTGTTTCCATAATAAAGCAGAAATATCACTAGTCAGATCATGCTGACAGGGCACATACAACAAAAAACCACAGATGTCCATTAACACACACACAAGATAGTGGGGAAGATGGTGGTGCTATCGTTTGGCACCTGGAGGGTTGCAGGTTCGAGCCTTGGTTCCAAAGTGACAAAGTGTCCTTCACCAAGACACTGAACCCCAAATTGCTCCCGGTGAGCTGGTTGGCACCTTGCATGGCAGCCTCCGCCACCAGTGTGTGAGTGTGAGTGTGGATGGTGAATGTGAGGCACGAGTTGTAAAGCGCTTTGGTACTCGTAAGAGTAGTAAAAAGCGCTATATAAATGCAGTCCATTTACCAAAGAAATGTTTGTTTGACTATTCTGCTCGAAAGAGATCCAGCTTATGTGAACCTAAAGTATATCTTAGAGATGAAACGGTATGAAAATTTAATATTACAATTGTAACCAAAATGATCTTGTTATCAATATTATCGCAGGATTGTTATAATGTGCTGAAAACGATCAATGAAAAGGACTGACACACAAACTGAAATCAGTTTTATATTGAAAACCACAAATAAAATTAGCAGCACTATACATTTTAAACATAATAATAATAATAATAATAATAATAATAATAATAATAATAATAATAATGCAGGCATTAAAATAAAACAAAGTTTCTTTTCCATCACTGACTGGTTTGTTCCCATCTCCACACTTCCTGTCCTGAAACTGCTCACCTACACGTCACGTTTGGTGGTGCGGCTTCTGTAAATGGATGATAATGGAAAAGTTTGACAACGCATGTTGTCAGAAGTGAGCTTTCATTTCATGTGGAATGAACCCAGAAAGCCGATGAATGTGAGGAATCTGCGTGGTATCATCATGGGAGACGGCTCACCTCCTACAGACATCTCAGTCGCTGGTGAGTTTCTACAGTTTTCCAATTCCGCACTAAAGTAACTTCACAAGATGCTCCACATTCCTCATTATGGCAGATGGCTGGCCACTATTCCAATATCTCCCTTGTAAAAATAACACATAACATTATGACTTTATTTTCGTAATATTACGATTTTACTCTCGTAGAATTGCTACCATATTCTCAAATTTTGAGAATTTTTATTCCCTCAATGTAGCCCTAATACTTTGTCATAGGAAAATCTATACAGAAGAAGGAAATAAACACATTAAAAGTGTTCCGTTTAAAAAATGTGCGAATACAAATGAATGCGGAATTACCAACTTTGGTTAATACTGGACCCATTTAATCCATAGTATATTTACTTTTATCTTTTTGATTGAAAAGAAATGTTTAATTATATTTATGTCCTGTATACTTACAGTTCATTTTCTGGAATTAGGTCAAATACAGAGGAAATCTGTAATTTAAAAATGAGTGATGTCATAAACCCTGGCATTTACTTGTAGCTAAAAACAATGGGCAAAGAACTGGCCCTGGTGACATTATTGACTTGTGTTTCTATAAACACAAGACCGCAACCATCAAAACAAACTGAAGGCACAAAAAATATTTTGATGAAAGGTTTTATCATCTCGATCATTGTTCTGCAATCATTTGACAACAGCATTTATGCAAAGCCGTCCTGCAGTAAAGCTATATTCCCAAGACTGGTTAGAACATTCCTGACATACTTTTCTTGTTAGTGGCCTGGACTCCAACGCACATTTTTTTTCCACTCAGTTTTTGAGATCTCCAACAAGCTTTACTGAAAGCCGGAAAATCAGTCTCTCCCGACTGTCAGGGCTAGACTGACCATCTGGCATACCAGGCAAAATTTATTGTGGGACCCCCCAGTCAACAAAATGTATTACTTGGCAAAATTTAACCTAGGGGACCCCAAAGTCCAGGGCTGATTTTTAATCCCAGTCCAGCCCTGCTGGTGGTCATTTTAACATGCAACCCCACGAGTTTTATGACAAGAGGATAAAACAAAAAAAAAAAGAGAGGATGAAGCTAAAAAAAATCAGAGCCACCTCCCTTAGGTCATGATCTGCAAGAGGCCCAAATGCAGCGAGAAACATAACACAAAAGGAAAATTGGAAATTTATAAGGAAATTATGAGAGACTGGCCAGGTCTCATGGGAAGCTTCCTGATTTTACGGTGACATTAGCGCCACATGAAAATCCTCCTGTGTCACAGTCAGAGATCAGTGACGCAGACTCGCATCCTGATCTACCCCTGTACCTGACGTCACCTGTGCCCTAAACACCCTCAGGACCAGAAGACTGCAATACTTTCAGATGAGTTACTTTCCACAACTGCATTAAATTATAAATTATAGACAAGAACAACACCTACTTATCTAGCACTGGGTCTCTGTAAGCCTGAAATGTGTCCCAAGAAGCAAATCAGTGTTTTGAGTCATTAGGTACAAAAATAAGAACAATGGCAGCAGCCGCAGGTGCAGCAACAACAATAATGTACACAACACTATATTTGGTGATGGACCCATCTCTAGACTACATTTTTAATCTTCTGGAACCAAATAAGATAAAATGCAAAGCGCAAATGACTTGAGAGTAGTGATCCAAAGATCTCCTGTTGGAAATTATTTTATTGCCATTTATCTTTTGACCTTTAAGTGTGAAGAACAATGTCTAGACAGTACCGAGACTATGTATGTATAAATATGTTTTTCTTCTAATGTGCTAACCGCAGAATTCTAGTTAATCTATTTTGATGCAGCTTTCGAAACTGCACATACTTGCAGAGCTAATTAACTAATTAATTGCCTTATTCCGCTTAGCAACAACTAATATCAGGAAATATATCATGTTATTCTACTTTATATGGCATTGAAGGAAATCAAGTTGTACCATGTGATTTGCTTATGGTTGCATATCTTAGAATGCTAATAAAAAGAGTTGCAAGGGAAGTGCCCCTCTGAAGTCGGCTGAGTCAAACTGAGGGACACGTCCCTGCGACCTGACCGGGCTTCCCTCGCAGCGAGTAAAAGTCCACCGGTGTTGTGTCTTGCTTTGTATCCAGAGATTGGTTAGTCAGCGGAGGTTCACCTTCTTAGTCTGAACCTAACATCTCCCAAAACACTCTTGCTGTTTTGAAGCTGACGTCTGAAAGGTGGTTTTCTGTTTATCAATTTCCTTCTGACATAGCGGGTCATTCAAAGTCAGGTTACTGGGGGAAACGGGACCATGAAATGGCGAAACTGTGACACGCTCGACAGTAAAGCTGCACAGGGTTAATGGAAAGACTGAGGCTTAAGAAAAACAGAAATGGTGACATCTGAGAAGCAAGAGGAAATACTTTGCGCAGAGAAAAGATCATCGTTCGGCACTTCATCCAAAACACAAAAAACAGTGCTCCCATTCCGCTGCGGATGCTTTAAAAAATGAGGACTCAAGTGAAACTCATAGCGCTCTATGACCAAAACACACACGCATATTCGCAAAAGGAGGAATGGAAATACTGAGCTCAGATCAGCGGCAGCTGCGCAAATGTCACAGAACTGGCAGCGCAAACTGCTGAGTTCATTATCGCTTATGCTGAATCGCTATTCCCGTCCCATTCACCATATGTACCATATAACCTCTACTCCCAAATTTTCACAGGGAAGGAAAATTCAAGTCTTTTGGCTTTGGAGCAGGGGGGAGGCAGTAAAATTTCTTGGAAATGGACAGTGCTTGAAACTTTCTTCATCTGAATCCTCGGCTTGACAGCTTTTTGTCAAATGGATAAAAGATAAAATGGATAAAATGACCCTGCAATTGAGAAATGGAGAATGTTTAATGGAGTCTCAAACTTTTCCAAAGCCTTCTACCTCCCAAAATCCATTACAGCCTGTCCACTCCGGAGTGTGTGCCGGTTTTTCCATCCAAACTCGTAAAGAGTCAGGCGTGACATGGAAATCAACTCAAATTCTCTTAGGGAAACCTGTAAGCAATATCTACACAGATAAGGAAGCAGAAACCATGCCAAAGTTAATATGATTAAAGGCACAGGTCATTGCTTGAGAACAATTAAGCAAATAAATGGCCGATTCATTTAAATGTAGCCAAATATGAATTAATTCTGCTCTTTACGTATCACGAAGGGTGAGACATCCGACGTGTGATTCCCTCAAATGTGGGAAGCTGAACCATTGCATGGTCAAGACTCATGAAGAGGTTGGTCGAAGGACAATGCGGTGGACATGAAAGTTCTCCCGGACTAGGACTGGGAAGAACTTCTGTAAATCTCATTCACTCTTACAGATGTTCAAAAGGTGACTTTCTCATGCACAATTCATTTATTTCATAACAACATGCCCCCAACGGAGTGGTATCACGCATGCCCATAAATTCAGACAAATAAACAGAAAATATAAATTTGCTGGTTTAAGTACTGCACTGATGAATTGTTAGGCTGGAATAAATTCTATGAAAGTCTTTGAAAAAAAAAAAACAATAATAGCTATGACTTGATTTCCTTTCCAGTTCTTTTTTTCCCAGACAGAGAACGCTTTGAACTTGACCTTGCTGAGGGTTCAGGACTGTGGTGATGAGTCTGGGGATTTTTTTGGGGGTGGTTTTGGGGGGAGGGGTGAAGAGAAGGGAGCACAGAAGCCCTTTTATGGTCAAGGGGGTTTGAGATCGGCGAGTTCCCCCACTGATGATGGTCGCTCTCGCTCAACAAGCTTAGATCTTCTGCATTAACCCTTATGCTGGTCATGTTCACAAATGTACAGTTTACTCACCACACATCACACTGATCTGGGAGCAGAAAGTTTCACCATGCATGAAACTGTAAGGTGAGAAAACAGGGATGGCAGTAAAATGAATGAAGCTGGCGAGTGAGGTGGGCCGTGTGTTAGGCTGTGGAGTGACGACTAACTCGATGTCATGATCTGCAAAGTATCCGGGGCTACAGAGACAACCTGAGTGTGGAACTGGCTGAGGAGTCCACTGAGGAACTAGCTAGAGCGCTGGCCAAGGAGCCAGTGCGGACCAGCCTCACGGATC
This sequence comes from Gnathonemus echidnorhynchus, assembly GCA_026776725.1. NCBI lineage: Eukaryota > Metazoa > Chordata > Actinopteri > Osteoglossiformes > Mormyridae > Gnathonemus > Gnathonemus echidnorhynchus. The sequence goes on from JAODJU010000033.1 coordinate 14,171,532, forward strand.
GCTTCTTCATTACCGAGGGATCAGGGTGAGGCCCCATCAGGGCAGTAAGGGTTTTTTTTTTTTACCCCAACTGTTCCACAAAGCTTTCACTATCACCTCAAGAGATGCTAACATGGGCGTAACAAGGGCTCCAAAATATTCAACCGAATGCTTCTATGATTCTAATGATTCCTAAAGCGCAAATTACTGATTTGAACTAAAAAAATTCAATACACCCACACCACCAAAGGAGAACTCAGGACATTAAATATTGGCCAATTGACCTTCATTTGGGTGTAAAAATAATATACAATATAACAGCAACATAGAAAGACACATTCATCCATGTTCAGTAACTACTTATCAAGTACAGTTTGGGACATATCACAAGGAACAAAGGACATAAGCTTTAGGTACACTGGATGGGAGCCAAGGGGGCACGCACACACACGCGCACACACACACACACACACGCACGCGCGCGCGCGCACACACACACTATGGGCAACTTAGAGATGCCACTTGATATAATTGTATCTGTTCGGACTTGCAGGAGGAACCTGCAGCACCCAGAGGAACGTAAGAGAACATAAGAGAACATGGACTGCTAACTGCATCCGTTCTGAATCGGTTCCATTGACATTTCACTAAATGAGAAACATAGACACACAGACATTTAAATCTGGACAGTGGTATTCTTCTTCCCCAAAGAATATTCCTCATTTCCACCACAAAACTTGTTTTCTAATTTATTTGGTAGCTTATGCTTAGACAAATTTTAAGACATCCAGAAGGGCACTCAGGTACAGATCCGGAATTTTCCGGTTAATAAAATGTTGTGTCCAGTAGCCCTTTTCCCAAATATGTCACTAAGAATCTTACTTTGTGATTTAAACATACAAGGAACCCGACCTTGATTTACACACCCTTCTCTCTCCCTGCAGACAGGCAACTGCAATAATTCCTGGTAAAAATGACAGATCTCTGTAAGTGAACAAGAGCCTGTGTAATTTATTCCTGATAACTGTCGGACCCGGACCAGGCCTAGCCGTGGCAAATGAGCCAGATTGCGCCTCGCGCGTTCATATCCTGGCTGGCACAGCCTCCCGCTCTGCGAGCAGCTACTGCACAGACAGATACCTTCTGACATCCCTGAAGGGGAAAACTGTCAGGATCTGAGACATCACATGATATTAACACTTGAAATATACCGCATAAAGGCTCACCAGTTCTTATGAAAGAACTAGTCAAAAAATTCTTTCAGATCTAATCCTATACATAACAGGCAGCTTTTTAAAAAATGCACTTAGCAGATGCTTTTGTCCAAAGTGACGTACATCTTGGAGAATGCTGGGTCAGACAGTCCCTGGAGCAATTGGGAGTTAAGGGCCTTGCTCAAGGGCCTAGCAGGGAATTCACTCTGTCGACCCTGGGATCTGAACCAGCAACCTTTCAATCATAGGCACAGTATCCTAACACACTGAGCCACAAATCACCCACATTTTTGCTTTGGTTTGACACCCACAACAAAAACTAACAAAAGTCACTTAAACATTTTAGAACAATGGTCTAAAGGGGGGGGGCCCTCCCCTTGGTAGATTTTGCCGTCTTTCGTGATCGACAAAAATGACCTGATAATCGACCAATCAGTTGTGACTGGTTGGTGACCACCATTTCAGAGCATTAAGTAATTAGGTTGAATTAAAACAATTTTATGTGAATGCAGAGCCCCATATCTCACCCATTTAGTGGCAGCAATGTCCTTGCCTGTGTACCAGTTTACAGAAGACTAATGGAAAGCAAGACTTCAGAATGTTTTTGTTTTCAGAGATAATCGGATATACTCTGCCTTCTTGTCTCAGAAAAGCATCTGACAGTTAATGCATATACCTTCATTAGAACACCAGCATCTATCCCATATTAATGCATCACCCTGCCCTTGTTAAACTGATACTTTACTTGCTATTTGCCCAGAGAGAGCAAAGCTTTTTTTTCCAGTGACCTTCTGGACATCAGCAAACTAACCCAGAGGGTCACACACAACCTATACCAGCCTTAATCATATGATCTTGATTTTTCACCACCACCGGCTATAAAAGATAGGGTTACACTTTAAATAAAGGATTGAATTACCGTCATAAGATATTTTATAAAGGCAGTCATTAATGACTGTAGCTGTAATCTGAACATATATCAAACATTTTTTAATTAAAACTCTATATTAACGTATCAAGAGCTTGTTTATTAAAGGGTTACATATAATTTAGCAAGCAGACTAGTAGCAGAGAAGCAGTAATGTTTTTCTGTCCCAAAATAGATTTGCACCACTGGAAAATCATTAATTATTAAATTATTATAAATAATACATAGTTCAAAAAGAGTTCTCATTAAAAGATGAGCAATGATACCATTAAAAAACATGTGTAAAAAACTGGAAGACTCCTCTACACCTACCACATCAGGCTGAAGATTAAAGAGCAGGGGTACAGAGTAAAGGAGGGCGTTCATTGTGGTGACCACCGATGAGCTCCAGGACTGACGCACCTCTCGGCTCCGAGGAACCCGGTGGATGGTAAACTGGAATCAGAAGATGGTCATGTTTTAAATACATCACAGCACTGAAAATGTTCCATAATTTTTTTACACAAGCAAAAAAAAAAAAAAAGATTTCTATAAAAAGTTGCTTAATGCATAGATGACAAGCAAGTGGGAGCAAATTTCTTACGTAGCCAGAAGAAAACTATGAAATACCACCCCCTACTGGAACGTATGCGGAGGTACACTTTCTCGTCATGACAGAACCAAGAAGGTGTTTTGGATCCCCACATCTGCACCATGTATATTCTGTATTTATCGTCATTGAACAATCAAATAGCAATTCCGGGTCAATCAGACAAATAATTAATCTAATGAAAGGCTAGACATTCCTGGGCGCTTGGACCAGGACTCTGGAAGATTTCAACTGATTCAATAACTAAGCACTCTGCAATACAACACAGACAAACTCTTTATGGTCATTTACGTAAATGCTATTCAGATATTAATACTAATTTTTAAATTCTCAGAAAAGACTTAACTTCCAAATTAGCTGAACATTTATCCTTTTATTTCGGAATTCCTGCCCTTATTCACGCCTGATTTCTAAAGGCGCGTCAGGTTCATTAAGCTTCACTGATACAAACTGAATACAAAACAGAAAAGTTCTTAAAACGTCGCTGATAACTGTGAAATGAGGAATGCAAGTATTGCTGCTTAAAAACAGACAACAAAGCAAAGAGGCTCAATTACATTTCCTTGATCCTGTTGCTTTTTTGACGCCTCAAGGGTGCGGATCTTGTCCTCACTCATTTTGTCCGTATCAGCGATAACATAATGCCGGGGACAGTATGACTCCGAGAGGCTTCCCATTAACCGCAGGATCTCCGTGGTATGACCTCCTGTTAAGAAGTGATTCAACAAAACCACGGTTATGACCGAACAACTCAAGGCAGGCAACTGGAAAGCAGTTTGTCCCCATAAAAAACAATGGCTATATACCGCGGTTAAGTTAGCCTCATATTCGATATTCGGTTTTCTAGCTTTAATAACTTTTCACGGAAGTAAGGTGGGAC
>JAODJU010000033.1:14175221-14200174 GCA_026776725.1 Gnathonemus echidnorhynchus
CGTCCCACCTTACTTCCGTGAAAAGTTATTAAAGCTAGAAAACCGAATATCGAATATGAGGCTAACTTAACCGCGGTTGGCTATATCTATTACAATGTTACGCTCACCGTATCCTTAAAATATTAGATATATCTGTACACAATCGAGACGCAACAATATCCGCTTTAATTTAACCAGCTGGTTATCAACACACGTGACTAGCTGTAAATGAATCGTCGGTACTTCATGAAGTCGTCTGAATAACGCACTACTCTCAAACAATTTCAGATAGGCAAGTTATTCATTTTACCTGAGCCTGCAACAACAAGGACACTGACGGAGCCCTTCTTCCCGGGTCTGTATCCTGAGCCTTTTCGTACTACAAAGAATAACCGCAGAGTAAAAAGTACGATTATGAGAATGAACCCACAAAAAACCCCAAACAGCGCTGCCATATTACGACACGATATGAACACATAAGGGAGCTACGGCATCCTCTTCGGGTCAAACTTAACGGAAACGACATTATCGAAGACGGACGTCAAACCTCCTGTGTCTGAAGCCTAGTTCGTAAATTACTGACATAAACCTGTATACATTACATTGTCAAATTTAAGTGGATTATAGAAAAGTCGATGGTTACACTTTGTATATTAGACGTTTATTTTTTTCTCTTATTTCTAACAGAAGTTAGGTGCTGGGGGCGGGGCCTGGGCGGCCAGTTGACCTTGGACCTCCAGAGATTTTTTGGTTCCTTTCCTCCCTTAATTGTCATCTAGCTTTCTTTCTTTAATTTCTTTGCCTTTCCTTTCCTTCGTTTTTGTATTATTTGGTTTTAATAATGTTGGAATGCAGCCTGTCACAAAACATCCATGTAAAGCGTCTTAATTGGGGCGAGTCTGCTGTGAAAGGCGCTATATAAAAATATATTGAATTCAACTGAATTGAATTGAAGAGGAACCAAATAATGTACTGCACGTTATTGTTGGCAATTATATGTAATATTATTATTTGGTCAGGTAAACTAAAAAAGACCTATAGGCAAATGCTGTACCATTCAAAACGATCATATCTTGAAAGACTGACTTACTGATACCTTTAATTACCGGCGTGTATAAAACAGTATAGATACATTTTATATGTATATATTTTACTGTATAACTCTCAGGTTTAAAACGTCAGGTGGTTTGACAGCCCAAATCACATGCATAAACATCCATATCCACCCACCCATTCATCTTCAAAACATTTTAAATAGATACAATATATAAACAAAATGCTCATCAAAGAATCTTTAATGATTCAAAACATGCCACCATGCAGTTATGCCAGTTCGAGATGGCCGATTTTTCATCAGTCACTCCTAATTTGATCTTTTGTGCCCAATTGCTCTAATTTTATTTGGAACAACTGGAATTCAGCTCTAGATGCCGTCTGTGGCATTGAGTCTTCGATAACACCTACAGATGGGTGATATTTAAGTAGAAAAAATAATAAGTGACGTGCGAGTACGACGTGTAAGTGCTGGTTAATGTTAATTAATCGGTGTTCTAGCTTTCGATTCAAGATAATGTCTCTTTAAGACTTGAAATGAAATGTGATTCTCATTGGAGAAGCGCCTTGCCCTGCAGTAACCCTGCCATAACCGAGCATCAGTTTTAACAGCGCATCACTTTCAGCGTTCAACATACCCGCCGTGCACGAAATGTCAGGCATCGAAATGTAAAATGCAATCGTGTCATGTATAAATGTCTGTTATTTTCCAAAAATGGCTATCGAAAATACATATTTTTTCCAGTGATGACTAAACCTAGATCTAACAGCCCTTATATTGCAATATAATGCCGAATAAACCGGTTGAGCGATAATTTTCTACTTAATGAGAGACACAAGGTAAGGATGATTTCATTCATTTCTATGTTTTACTCGTCTGGAAATAGAAATACAAATTTTGCGTATTTATGCAATGCGGCGTGAGCCGGCCTGCCAGTGCAGCCTACCGTTACGTTTATCAGCACGGCTCTTGCACATATATGTAACGTAACTGTGCCATCGTTTTGACCTGACAGATTACTTTTCATCTCAGGTCTCACGTCGAGTGATTAAAAATCCCGGTGTTGTGGAGGTCGCAGTATCCGAAGTGGCTTTTGTTCATGTCCAGATTGAGTGATACGTGGTCGGATTTCCCGAGTTACTTTCATTATCGCTGTCAAAACGCCGCCTCTGATGCGGTCCCATTTGCCGAAGACCAATGCTACCTCTGAATACTCCTTAATTTCTTAGCAGTATGCATAGAAAAATAACTGTCCTTCTGAACAGCTGCTGCTTATTGGTATTTAAAGTGTGTGCATGCATATTCTGAAATATAATCGTACTTATTTTGAAATGTAATGTCTATCCACTCTCATCCAAATCTGTGGGCATATTTACATTCTTCAAAGTTTATCATTATACTAAAACTATACTTCGGTCGGGCTATGTTATAATGTTAATCTTTTTCTTTTATGATCTAATTGTTATACCATAGTCTAAACGCTACTTAGTGGGTTTCCCATGAATCATAATCAATGACCTTGCTTCAATTTGTGGTTGGGGCGTTTGTGTCCCTGCCAGCAGAAAATCCGATATCGCCTGAGAGCCGTGCAATTACTCATAGACATCGTGCTTTTAATTAGAGCATGTAGCTACCGAAACGAACTTACAGTTCTTCATGCTTTGACCATCAGTGTTGATATTTCGCTTATGTAACCATTCGGTCAGCGCTTGCAGTTCAGTATTGATATACATTCAGATAATTAAGCTGTAAACATTTGCTAGCCCTGTGTATATGTTTGTTATCATGGAATTTAACAATTTCAAGCTATCATCCTGCACCGATAAAACCTTAGCCCGTTGTTTACAGCTACACATCCTGCAGAGTTTTGTTTTTGTTATACATGTGAGCAGATGCCCTTTAATATCTGTAGTCAGATGATTGCAAACTTTAAGCTCAATGAAATTTGTTAATTTCTGATTTAGGGGTCTTTCTTACGGGATCAGTGACATACAGTACATCAACTGAAGACCAAATTTCCAAAACTCACTACGCCCACAAGATACTTTTTTGTTGGATTACATGAGGACTGAGAGTTTTGGTTCCCAATACAGTGTAACATATGATGAGAAAGCCTACCATTGGTGGATCATCTCAAAAGCAACAAAAAATGGACATTTGCTTTTCTGTTGTCTTGTTTTTGCAAATGGTAATTTGTAATGTGGAAGTTTAGGTCTAGAGGTCCAGTTGGTAGCACTGTGGGACTACACATCTAGGTCATCTTCTGCTCCTAGTTTCTGGTGCATGCATGTTGTTTGTGCAACTTATGTCTGGTTTTCCTCAGCTGTCCATGAATATGTTATTTGAATTGGTGTCTCTAAATTGCCTTCAGTGAGCGTCTCGCTCAGGCTGTCCTCTGCCTGTCCTTTCACTGAGAACCTGTTCTGGATGAGGTCTGAGGTAAAATAGAGGGATGTTTTGCATTAGTAATGAAATGCAGTAAAAAGTAGCAGAGAGCTTGTCTCTTTCTTATGTACATGATCCTGTTTTCCATTAATATGATTTTAGCATTAGCTTGAACAATGATACATCAATTCTTTGGCAAACTCACATAGAAGGTGTGCACTCCATTCTCTTACATTTGTACTTTAAATGGAAAAAGACTGCTTCAGAATAGTTTCCAAAATGTATGTAAAATAATGGTGTCAGGGATCCAGGCAGTTTGGGCGCAAGAACGAGGCATGGTGCCGGCACAAAAAGGGGGGACGACCCACTGGCGGCCCCAAGAACACAGAAACGGGGATTATTAAGCTGTCTAAAAAAAAACACAAGAAAGGACTGACAGAAACAACAGACCACGAGGGGTCAAAAACTAAAGGGGATAAACAAAGACTAAATAACAAAACTGGGCAGGAAAGCAGAATACAAATTTAGCCTCACAAACATCTCAATACAATCAGAACCATCAAACAACAATCAATGAACCACTCGGGAACAGAACAGAGCAGAAGCAGGGACTTAAATACAGAAACCGAAACTGGGTAATAAGACTAACACAGGACAGGTGAGACTAATTAACAGAGACCAGGAAAACAGGGCACAGGTGAAACTAATAAACTCAAAAGGAGCAAGACAGGGAAACTAAGAACTAACCAAGGAAACAGGGAAACAGAAACCAACCCTAGGGAATTACAAACAGGTAAAGACACAAGCAGGGGCACAAGGAACAAAACAAAAACCAACTACAAGATCAAGACACCAGAACTAGAGAAACTCAACTGAAACACTAGGGAGCAAAATACAAAAACAGAGGAGGGGGGATTCAAACACAGGATAGAAGGGTACACAAACAACTGTCTGCTCAACATGTTGAGCCATGAGGCCAACAGAGCATTGGGGGAAAATGCAAAGACTAACATGAAGGATGGGATGACCAGCAATGCCTGCTGGTCAAACGGGGAAGGGACAGAGTGAGACAACAGGGGCTGACCCTGACAAATGGTCCTAAAATGTAAACTTCTGTGGGACATTTATCAAGGGCAAAGGGTTTGTTTTCACCATTGGTAGGGACTAAATCAGCCTCAACCCCCCTGCCCCCCTAAACACACATAGTACTTCCATGATATTGGTAGGGACATTTTCCTACTGTCCGTACCCAAATCTACACCTTAACATTTATAGATGTCATTTATAGGATAGTGTAATCAGTTGTGTATTCTGCTTTTTTGTAAAAGACTGGAAGACAAGTTTGCAACTAGCATACTATTGATGAGCTGATAAGTCTTCCTGTTTCTTCATGGTAAACAGTTCCTTCTTTATTGCTGACGTTGTGGTAACTTAGTGAAATATCATGCTGAGATCATGTCATGAGATATTTCTAAGATATCAATAAGAATAATTCACCTAATCTATATTAAATATGTGACCCTACCCTCCTTGGTTGCCTGATAACAGAAGCTGGGTTAAGATGAGGCTTGGAAAGTATCTAATTTTTCATACTGTCACACCATCTGAACATTATACTGTACTGGTATATGGTATTTTTATGGTATGTTCAGAATATGCTGTTTTGCAATACAGGTTTAGTATTTTGAAATCTTGGTGATACAATTCACCAAGCAGAGATCATCAATAAGTTTTTCTAAAACATTTTTACTCTATCATAGGAAACAAAACGTAGCAAGCTTTGCAATTTGAATGATTGTTCCTTTTCAGGATTATCTAGGACATGTTGAAAAATCTGTGTAAAGTTTACCTCTGCTTTTGCATGAGCTCTGCTTGCACTCTCTGAGCCAATTATGATCAGTTTTGTCCTTGGCTGTTGGACTCAAACTCTCAGAAAAAAGGGTTAAATTTGTACCTTTGCTTGTGACTGGGGCTGTACTCTCAAGGGTCTGTCAATTGTACCCATAGCTCTAGGTAATGGTACCTTTTAAGGTACAGAAATGGACCCTGAGAAACGTTTCTGTACCATTGATGGTACATTAATGCTGTTAGTACCTTTGGGATGTTCCTCAGTCCATTTCTGTTCCCTCAAAGGTACAGTTACAAAGGTACAGCCCCATAAATATTTATAGTGCAGTTATAGACCTTGTGAGAAAATGAGTGAGGAGGAGAAAAGCGAAAAAGAGCCGGTCAGCAGAAGACATTTGTCTTCTGCTGTTTCTTAGAGATGACATTGATCAAAAGCAAATGATTTGTCTGCAGTGCTTTGTGTCTGTTGGCAAAACTCGTGGCAACACTACCAACTTATTTCACAGACTTTATTGGTATATCATAACTATATTTTATTTTGGGGAAATTTTCAACTTTTCTGCTTTATAAACACACTATATGGACAGAAGTATTGGGACACCTGACCTGATATGCATACCAAGAATTCTATGCTTCCAGCTTTGTGGGAACAGTTTGGGGAAGGTCCTTTTCTGTTTCAGCATGACTGTGCCCCAGTGCACAAAGCAAGGTCCATAAAGACATGGCTGGGAGAGTTTGGGGTTGAAAGACTTCATTAGCCCGCACAGAGCACCTTTGAGATGAACTAGAGCAGAGATTGTAAGCCAGGCCTTCATGTCCAACATCAGTGCCTGGCCTCACAAATGCTCCTCTGGATGAATGGGCAAATGTTCCTTCAGACACACTCCAAAGTGTTACCAGAAGGGTGGCAGCTGTTATAGCTGCAAAAGGGGGACCAACTCCATATTGATGCCTATGGATTTAGAATGGGATGTCATAAAAGGTCCTGTGGGTGTAATGGCCAGGTGTCCCAATACTTTTGTTCATACAGAGTATCACAACATTCATCGCAAAAAAAATAATCACATTGCAATATTTGAAAATATTTCAATATTGTGCAGTCATATTTCAAACCTTCTTTTAATAATAAACAATGTGTAGAAATTGAGTAAAACATTGATTTCTTTGAATGTTGACGCTCTCATTCAGACTGTTTGCAGTCATGAGTAAAGCTGCAAGCTTTAGTGGGAAACATATTGATATGGAACTTACTGTGAAGGTGATCTGGATGGTCAGTGCCAAGGTGATTGGTGGGACTGACTGGATCTGCTGGGAAGAGCTGCCTTCCTCTTTATACTGTGACAGGATTAACTGCAGACCTGTCGACTGACGTGGGGGATGTCGGATTCTTTGTGAAGGGCTGGATGTGGTTTTGTTTTGTTTAGGCCTGTCATGGACGGGCCTGCTGTGCAGTGTGTGTCCCAATTTTCCTAGGATAGGGTCCAGGCTCATTCTGACCCTGTATTGAATGAGCAGTTATGAAGGGTGGATGTGGGGCTGGAACTGGAACAGCTGAGCACAGAAGTAGCATGTCAGTTAGGGGTGGCTCCGAAGGTATGGATACTGGGCCTATAATCCGAAAGGTCATAGGTTCGAATCCCATGGTCAGTGGAGTGGTTTTATCGATGGGCTCTTGAACATTACCTTTAATATCCGGTTGCTCCAGGGACCGTCTGACCCCGCTTTCTCAATTGTATGTTGCTTTGGATAAAAATGTCTACTAAATCAATGTAAGTGTAGAGTGCAGACCTCTTAAGATGCACGCAGCAACAGTCTTTACTGCTTCACAGCCTTTAATGTAAAATGCAATCCTCCTGGACCACCAACCACTGAGCCATTAGTATAACTATAAGGCATGGGTGGGCAATCGTATGCAGAAAGGGCCATTGGGTATGCGGGTTTTTGCTGCAGCTCCATAATTAGATTACTAATTAGAGGACTGATTGGCTGAAGAGTCCTCACATGTGAGCTAAAGTTTATCCCAAAAACCTGCATACATACTGGCCCTTTGCGGATAAGATTTCCCACCCCTGATATGTCATGTTTACATCAGTAACTGTGTGTTCATTATAAACAGGATGTGGCTGCAGATCACCATAACTAGATAATTCCGCAATATAATGGATGATTGAAAACATGTGATAAATCCAGGGCTATCATTTGAACAGTAATAGAGTATATACTGTTACATGTGGATCATCCATTAGCATATTTTTGTAGCATTTTGAAATCAGTGTAGCTGTAAAATTTCTGTTTCTCAAACAGGGACTTGAGATAGACACCCAGGCTGCACAAAATCAAAACTGGGTATGACCTCCCACAATAAAGGTTTGGTTAATCCTATATCCAAAAACTGGTTTTGTAGTTAAATTTGTATTTAAAATATTCTGGAGAAATCATCCAGATTAGTGTAGAAAGTTTTAGAAAAAACATTAAACTTTTTCAGAGAAACTTGATTCTTAAACCCCTGTAATAGATTGTGGTGAAATCTGAAATCCATGCCTTTTATGCTGAAATTACATACCTCCTTGTTTTGGTAAAACCTATGAGCGTCTGATATGTCTTTATATCGGATGATGTAGCTACTGTAGTCGCTGATTTTTTAAAAATCATTTTTGTGACATTATTACATTGAAAAGCACTTAATTTGCAGTGTGGTGTTCACTGCAGATGCGCTTCGGTTCGCCACGCCAATGGTTTGCCCTTGTTTAACATGCCCATCGTTTCTGCACCCGTCTCTCCTTCTCTGTCCCAGCGTGCTTGGACTGCGATGGATCCTTTCAGCCAGCTTATCCTCGCCATATCCACGGCCAGCTTCTTCACCTTCCAGTGGCTCTTTCACAGTGTCAGCCCCTGGATGTCCCCTCGTGTTACTGCTGGCTTCCTCAGGCTCACGCCTAAGCAGAAGATTGAGTGGAACTCCAGGTAGGACCTTCTGCACAGTTCTACAGTAACAGACCCACAGCACAGCCAATCAGCCATATATAAAGTAAACGTTGTGTATGTGTTTGTTGGTGGTTTAGTGGTAGATTTTTTGCCTGTCGTGCAGGAGGCCTAGGGTTCAATTCCCACCTAATTCAGCTCTTTCTTTTTGGGGTGATTTGTGCTTATGTCCTGAATTCATTCCATGGATGGAGAATAATTGTATTATTTTTGGAGCACATGGTGGGGTACAGATGGAGCTGGTCGGTTAGAGATGAGAGAGAGTGGGTTTGTGTCCTCACAGCTGGCTGGTGTCAGAGTCTTTGGCATAGGAAGGTGGCTCAGTAGGGGTAGGGTTAGGGTTAGGGTTATAGCCCTTATATCTTTAGGGCTGGGATGCAGCTCATGGAGCTTGAGTTTTTTCCCCTGTATTTCTATGGTTTTCCTCCTCCTGGGACAGTTAGTGTCTTCAACTGTCCCGTAGTGTGTATGGAATAATTTCAATATTGCTCAATAAAGTTGACTTCTCTACTGTGCACTGTAGCTTTAAGAGTGACAGGCCGAAACCAGAAATGGACTAATTGTATATGCCACCATACACGTATGAGGAAAAGCAACACCAGTCTTATTTGGTTTTCATGGGTTAGTAAGAGGAACATTAATTACCTGGAATGTGGATCACAGCATTCTTACATTGTCTGGACTGCTATTTACCTTATTATTATAAAGTAGTGCATGTAGCACCAAGAGGTCATGGGTAGTTGGTGATCAGAAACAGGAAATGAGCGAATTTCAATTCAATTTAAAGTCAAAATGTGATGGAAATACATGCAGTGAATGTTAATAACGAGCTAAAAAATAAAACATTACATTTTGACACTCCGAGCAAATATGAGCAACAGTATTTCTTGGTTATATAACGAGATAAAATTTGTTCAGTAAAGTAGCTTGTTGGCTAAAGTTCAAGAGAATCTTATCAACAATAAAAAAATGAGCAGCACAATTTTGTGAACTTTCTGCTGAAATAAATAAATCAGTGGCTAGCAATGTTGCCGCAGACCTCCCAGCGTTAGAGGCTGATATCAGTCCTCCACTGTGTGGGAGGGGCCTCAGAGTTTTCATGCCCTAACAATGTTGTGCAGATTACCTCCACTTAAGGCTGATTTATACTTAAGCATCGACATATTAACCACTGGTGCACCCTCCTCAGCACACTTCCCGCTCCCCCCGCCGCCCCCTGAAGGTTGCTAAGGTGTTGGTGGTGATGGCGATGAAACTTATATTTTTGGCGTTTTTCTCGTATTTGTCTCGATAGTTAATAGAGGATAAGCATTCGCTTTCATTTTTCTTTTTCGTTTTATAGAAACCGTCCCTCACCTTTTCTTCTACTTTCATTCAAACCAAAGCAGTCTGCGCATGCAGAAATGTGTGCTATAAGCATTCAGGACACCAACGTCAAGATAGAATTTCAAAATTAAAAAAAGAAGTGGACCTAGTTGCGGGGAGTGGAGGGTCCCGACGATTACATTTGCCGAGCGGGTTGTGTGTGTGGAGGGGGTGATGCTTATTAATGAACATACTGGACTGTCATGTTATTCGTGTTATCCCTTCTCTAAACACCGACGTTTACTAGTCATGCCAAAGAAAGTGCAATGCTGGTGATCGGTATCAGTAAAGCAGCCGATCCATCAAGCTGGTACCCAGTGCTCTTTTCCTGCCGTTTCTCCTGTTAGCTCTCCTGCGGTTTTAAAATAAGTATCAGCCATTTAGTGGGCGTTCGGGGAGCGGACCATTAACCATTACCATTAACCACCTGCATGGATTAATCTAATATATTAGCCTGCATGTGTCTGCTGGTCATTGCAACTACGGCAGTTACCGACGCGCATCAATGCGTATCTGTCCGTTCGTGTCCATTGTCTGTTTTTTTGCAGGACTGTCTCCACATTCCATGCCCTCGTGGTGGGACTCTTCTGCCTCTATATCCTGCTCTTTGACGATGCCGTCAACCAGGACCCGGTCTGGTAAGGCATATAAGTATTGATTCTTAGATATAATTCATCTACAATGTCTGTTTGGTGTCCACTAGGGGTGTAATGCTATTATGAGTAAAATTTAGTATTCCAAAAGCTTCCTTCCAAATATTAATTCAGTATTGCCTGTACAGGTACTGTATGTACTTGGTACACTGTTCATTTTAAATAATATAGACAGAACACCTACAAATGATCAAAATTAAGAAGCACTTTTAATTTTAAGAACATAAGAACATAATCTTTCTTTCCTTGATTTCATACAGTAAAAACTTTCTGAATGGAGATTTGTTATATGGCAAAATAAAGAGTTTGTTGTTTAATTTAAGAGTTATGTGTTATTTTCTTCTTAAATATAAAAAATACCTAAACTGTATCATTACTGCAGTCCAAAAACCATGACACATAACTGGACTGTTACACCTCTAGTGGGCACCCTGTCCAAAAATGATTCCTGCTGCCTTACCACATTAGAACAATGTCCGCATTTTTCATGTCTTGTTATGTTTTGCTATGGCAGGGGAGATCCTACACTGGTGAAAATTAACGTGGCGATTACAGCCGGCTACCTCGTGTCTGGTAAGGAATACCCGTTTGGTACCCTTTATTGTCTTGGCTGTAGGTATGAAGTGTGCATTTGCAACCATCTTGTCCATTATTGTAAGATGTGTGGCCTTGCAGAAATAATTAGCAGAGAGAGGTTGCATCTACCAAAGTGTTGAATATACCTTAAATATACCTTAAATGTTGAATATACCTTAAAACAACCCGGCAAGTGTAATTTATTTATATCCTTCCTTCGGTTTTGTTTGTCTTGCAGATCTTCTGCTCATATTTTACTACTGGAAGGCTATAGGGGACAAGCTTTTTGTAATCCATCATTTGGCGGCATTGTACGCTTACTACTATGTACTGGTGAGTTCCCTATTGTCCGATAGCAGAACATGCAGGCAAGATGGGAAAAAGGCGACCAAGGGTGAACAGCTGTCCGATGTTGTGTTAAGAAGGAGGACTTTGAATTAGGCTTTCAGTCAGGGTAGTTTGCTTTCTGGTTATCTATGATCTCAGTCAGACAATAAATGGGATCTGCTGGAAAATGACTGAGGTCAGAATCAATGGTGTGATGGACTGTGACTATGTGTCATCGGAATAACAAGCTGAATTGTGTATGGCGTTGATGGACAATTCTAGAGATGTTCGTGGAAGTCAGCTTAGTATCACTTGGAGTTCTGACCTTGTCTGTTTAAATTTTAACAAGTCCTTCCGCATGAAATGCAGATAAAATGAGGAAACTTGGATTTATTTTGGAGGATGTACCTGTCATAGCACCTTTCAGGAGATGAATTATTTTCATATCTTTGAGGACATTGTTTTCTGGAGGGAGGTAGCTGTGACAATCAGGATGTTTTAGTTGAAAATACTGTTTTTGCAAAATAAATAAATAATTCAAGGGACTCTGTATCTGACACATGGCCACACAGCTATATTTAAAATATGGCTGAATTTTATTCACATGAACAGGCTGTATACTCACTTTGCTAACATAAATTTTGCTGTAGTAGCAGGTGTAAAGTGTTGAATGTGGTACTACACCAGGCCAGGGCTGGAAGTGACACCAGTGCGATGGCACAGTGGAGTTGGCACGTCAGTCTTAACAAGCCAGCATTTCGGTCCTGGAATTAATAATGGGAATTCATTGATTGTAGTCAGCTAAACGAGTGATCGATTTTAAATTAATTGTGAAAAATTAACAAATAACAGCAACCACAGTTTTTTTTCAAATGGGAATCACACGAAGGACCCCGCTGTTCACTCTTGGTGCCGCGTGTCTGTACCTGTGCGGGTCACCAGGTGGCGCTGATGATTATGTTGATGATGATGGTGATGTTTTTGCATGGAGCGCTCAGCTGTGGGAGCGGCAGGAGTCTGCCCCGGTTCTGTGCCATTGCCCCTTTGTGCTGAGCTGTGCTGAGCCCCACCACTCCACGCCCCACCCGCCACGCTGCCTGCATGCCCCCGCTGCCCTCCGCGCATGCAGGCCTTAATCACTTATGCTTTTGTGCAACTGACTTTCAGCTCCAGCCTTTATCTCACACCCATGTAACCACGTAAGCTGGACATCCACAAACACAAAGGGAACAGATTCCTAATTCTTCTTGTTAATAATAGAACTTTGGTGATTTTTAAACATGAATCATTAAGTTACGTCTGTCAAATGAAACAAAATATTATTACACTGTTTTAGATACAATTTAGATACAAACAGTAACATGGAAAATGTGGAGCAGTGCTTCTGAAGCTGGTCCTTGCTCCCTACAGTCTAGGGCAGAGCTATTAAAATCACAGTCCTCAAGGTCTGAGCACTGCTGATTCTCCAGCCTTCCTATACCTGTGAGCCAGGTGTGAAGCCTCTTTGGCCAATCAGAATCAGCAATTATTAAACTAACTACCTGGGACAACCTGAAACAAGGCCTGAATTTGGAATCAAGGGCCAGATTTGAAGAGCCCTGCTCTAGGGGTTCCCGAAGACTGGTTTGAGAAATACTGATGTGCAGTATGATTGATTTATTTATCACTTCCTAGAATATGCTGTAATAGATTCCCCCCACTGATTGGGATAAGCAGTTAAGAGGTGGAAGGATGGATTACTTAGAAGCATAGTATATAGAAATAACTATATACAAACTGAACAATTCCCAAAATTTATTATGTTTTATTGTTTTTGTAGAAGCTATGGAATTGTGATGTTTAGCAGTTACTTAAAGAATAACTTTATATATACAAGATTATAGATAATCATTTTGAACTTAATGCCATTTTACAAAATGACCAGGTAACTGTTTAGCAGTCATTAACTGCTGTTAGTTGCTGGTCATGGTTAATGTCGCGAATCAAAATAATCACATTTTCTTCACATTTTTTTGGGGAAAAAAGAAACAAGACAGTTTACCTGAGCTCAGCAACAATTTAACATGCATCACTTTCTTGAGCATTTACTTTATATATTTACATTAATTCAACATACGCTATGCCTTCATCATAAATACATTTTTTTTACATGCAATATATCAAATAATTCCATCTATTTTGCCTTATTTAATACTTTACATTTCTGAAGCTTATCTCAAGTAGCATAGGTGAATGTTGTATGGCAGGACATCAAAGGACAGAGTGTTTCTTGATACCAAGAACACAAAGATCGTACTTGTGGTCTCGACAAGCTCGTTCTTTCTAAATTGCCTCCCGAAAACAAACTTGAGATGCAATGAATCATGGGATTAGGTGAGGATGCAACTAATGTATCCTTGATATTTGGGGCAGGGCAAGCACAACATCTGGGGATTTTTACCATCCTCTGTACTTCTGTTTTTAGTACTGGAACTGGTCTTTGGCAGTGGAAGATGATGTAAAATGGGTACATGAGAACACAAGTACAGTCAAGTACACATATTGAGAAATACCCACACACTCAAACTCACACTATGGACAATTTAAAGGTATATCAGTCCACCTGAACCATTTGTTTTTGGTCATAGTAGGACATGATGGAAGCTCCACACACACACACGCACACACACAAATATATATATATATATATATATATATATATATATACAGGAATCAAACCCACACTTCACAACGCACCGGATGACCCACTATAACCACATTAAAGAAGTTAAAGTGCTTAATGTAAGTTACGAGAATCCTTTGACTCTGAGGAACACGGTGTGAATGTCCAGATGCACCCTTTAATTTGCCGTGGTAGTGCCCTATTGCATGTTAAGTGTGCTCTTTGGTTTGGTGTCACACTCGTTTTGCTATCAGTTGTATCCGCACCTGTTTTTCCAATGACCTCTTTCTCTCCGCTCTGCTGTCACCTAACACGTCTTACCAAAAAAGCCAGTACCCATATCTCTTTGCCAGCAAACTCTGACATGCAAAAACTGCCGAAAAAAAATGAATCTGCCAAAGAGGTCAGCTGACCTCCCTAGAGTCTTTTCCTGTCTTGTCTGCAGTTAGTGCTGTTGCATTACACTAAGCAGATTGCCTAGTGACAGTATGGACTTACCAGTATTTAGAGGTACCAGCATGCATTGCTGAGTTCATGTCCTCTGGTTTTAATTTGAGCCAGGCGGATATTGTCTGTCTTGAGTAAGTACACATTGTTCACTTTTGGTTTCAATCTGTCAGGTAAGTGCATTTTCTGTATAGGTTCAGCCACTTTGAACATCACCATAACAGCAGTATATGTGCTCATTTGCTTTGGCTTTCAGCTGAAATAGGACCTTAAAGCTTCTCTTTCATAATATCATCTAATCAATGTGTTTCATGTCTAAAATTTAGAGTGCCTTGTTATAGGTTTTTTTATGAATTATGTATGATGAGGGAAGGATGAATAAATTATTTGCGAATTTGAGAGTGATGTTCAAGGTGGGAACAAACCAAAAAGGTGAAGTCGTTCAATCCGGGCAGTGATGGCTTTATTCTGCATGGCTAATGAGTGCATTTTTACCAGCTTTTGGGGACTGTTAATTGTATGCGTTTGCATTGTTATGTGCTGAAGGTGGTAGTTTTTTATGTGAAGGTAATTTAAGTCATTTGATGCTGTTGATACTTTGTGTGATATTTCAGCAGACATTGCTATTTGGTATATATGGTATGTAAGGATGGAAAATCCACATAACATACAGTGCATCCTAGCCTTAGACATAATGATTTGGACTAATTTAGTCCTTAATTAAAGTAAACAGCTATTAGAAGTAGAAATTACACAGACTGCTCCCCACTTATATTTTATGATGTCATTTTACACAATGTCTCCTGTAATATTTCTAAAATACACATCTAATTATGTATTATTCAAAGGCAATACTTGTTCTAAAATGTCAATGCAAATGTTCCTTAATCATGAATAAATGTTGAGTTAAAAACCTAGCTGTTAAGTTAATGTCTCTCTTGATGCTTTTATTGGGTCAGGGAAATCAGTTTGTATATTTATGCTTTGGAAGTTAAACAAAAACAAATCTATGTAATTACTGTAAATTGCATATTTTTTCAGTTTTGTTTCATGTGTGTAAAACGACAAAGTGATTTGACTTTTATCTAAAACATATATTTATATTTCTTTACATTAATATCACATTAATAGTAAGATTACAAATAATAATGAAATCTCTCTCTCTCTCTATAATTATATATATTTAAACAGCCAAAGTCATGCACATTTTTAAAATTTTAACCTTTGTGATTTTTTTAATTATTGAAACTTAGTCTAGTATTATATCACGTTGAAGAATGAGAATAAGTGGATTTATAAGTAAATACTGACATTTATTATCCTAGCTGTGGGCTTACTGTGGCAGGTTTCAGTAGTAGGCACGGTGTATAAGTAATGTGACTTTTTCACAATTTGTTGTGTTACTGTCCAAATTGTGATAAATTTAAAGCTCCCCTCTTTCATTTTATAACTTACTTAGGCGGGCAATAAATTGATTTAGAGTTTAGGAGAAGATAAAAAATATGTATTGAAAGTGGTTATGTAGTTATTCATAGACTTGTGCCCTCTAGTCTGCCTTCATCAATAAAATCGCGGGAATGTCATGGTTTATGTGTTTCCGCAGACGAACAGCGCAATTGTGGAGTAATTGTCAATTATATGGAACAGTTGCGTCCTGTCTCCCTCTTGTGGTAGAATCTTTTTACATCTCTATTGAAACTTTTTACATCTTTCTACTGATAAGAGACAATGCCGTCAGACCTCAGCAATGACCTCAAGTAGCAAGAAACACTGCCACCTCCATCCGAACAGTGTCACATGTCTATACATTATAGCTTAAAGCAAACAAATTAAGGCCTCAAAAACAAACAAATAAAGAAAACAGCTAAGGAACCCCCAATGCCACAAACCAAACATCTTCATATTAGAATAACGGCACAGTAGAAAGAGTCCTTACTCAAATGGGTTTACTAACAATCATTAAGCTTTGTCTGGGCTGGTAATTATGCTCAGATTAATAAAACTCTTTGTGACTGCACTGACAATTGTAACAATAAGCCGTTTCACTGATATGTCAGATTTAAAAAACAATCAAGTAATGGGTGGGCTAACAATGCAGAAAAACAGGGTCATAAAAAGAAAATAAAACCACAGGTTAAATTCCTGGTTGGGGCAGCTCCTTGTACCCTTAAGCATCATACTCAAACTGAAATTTCTTATGTTTATATCCATATCCAGGTACTGACGCTCCTCTACTTATGAATGAGATACGTTCTGAATGGCCGTTCGTAACTTGAAATGTTCGTAAGTTGTTATTCGACATCATTTTAAGGGTATACGCAAGTACAAAGAACTAGGGTGCTGGGGGTTCGCACGCTACACTGCTACACGGTGGGAGTAGCGGCCAGAAGTCGTACTAGGCGGGATTGGCGTGCAGAAAAAAACTGATGTTGTGGACAGGAAACGGGAGGCCAATGAACACAATTTGGACTTACAGTCCTCTTCGTTCGTATGTCTGAATGAAAGTTCAGTTGAAAGTTCGTAAGTAGAGGAGCGTCTGTATATCCATTTGTAGGCAGATAATTGTAATTTACTTAAAATTAATTTCCAGTTGAAATTACAGCCAGGATAATTTTATTGGTTATTTGTATGTGGTTGAAGAGCTTCTGTGCAGACATTTCCAGTTAGCACAGTCTGCACCAGCCGGTTGTCTGACTGGTCCATTTATCATGTTCTGAATGATGGCCCTTACCCTTCATAATGGCTACTTTAACTCTGCTTCATGAGGTAATCATTTGTGCCATAGGTTAGATTAAGTGAATAATTTCTGTCTGTCTGTCCATCCATCCATCCATCTTACAATCCTTGGACAGCATATGGGGTGAGGTTAAAGTGAGGAGTAGGTTCTGTGGATTTGAAGAATATTAGTATTTAATGCAGGTGGTAACATAAGAACATTGGAGAAAGTCTGGATCCAATGAAGAGAAGTTCTTCATCTATTAAGCTAATTTTTCCATGTTATTTAGCCCGAGAGGAGCACTGCCCCTTCAATTAGTGCTGTACTTAGTGGTTTGTAAAAAAGCCAGTGAGTTTTGGAGAACAGGACAGTTGTATAATATCAATATGAATGTCCGATTGGTTAACAGTTGTAAAGCATGGCATTTTCCTTCCGTGTGTTACAAAAATCTACATTTGTTCTGAAGGCTGATTGAATTTCTATAACCTAATATGGTTTATTTCTGTCTTATAAATTTTAATTCACTACGATTAAGACCAATCAGTTGTTCAAGAGCAGAGAAGTATTAAGTGATTACAATTGAATTAAATATTAATTTTACCCCAATATATATGTACATATCAATGAGATTATTATATCAGAATAGTACTCTTTAGTCTTGCTAAGGCCACTCTATTCATCTCCCCCCTTAAAACACTGTTCAATCAATAATTTTGATATTCAGAGACCAAAAGTGGAATCTCCGAAAAATGTAATTGCAGCCTTTTTTGACTTTCTTTTTCTAGTTGATTATTTCTCTTTGCCTTGTTCTTCCAGGGTCAAGGAATGTTGCCTTATTTCGCTAACTTCCGTCTGATTGCAGAGTTCTCCACTCCCTGTGTCAATCAGCGGTAGGTAACTGGTTGCCTGTGCTTGAACAATTATATAGAGGAAGCCACAAATACCTTCAAATCTAATACATAATTAATAGGTCTAATTATTATGTAGAATACATGATATAGAAGAATGCACAGAACAGTATAATACAGTAAAGTCTATAGTATAGTAGGGCGCGTATATTTATAATATAACACAAGTTTAGTAAAGAAACTAAGAGAAAAAAAGAGATTAAGCAAGAATGTACAGTCAACGTTAACACTAAGAATGATTACTGAGTTCCATTTATCTTCTGTAACTGTTTGCCATATTCGGGGTTGCAGGAGGTCCAGGGTGTAAGGCTGGGACAACCCAGGATGGGGCACACTCATATATCATTCATTTACAGAGGCAAATTGGTTACTCCAGTTAACCTCAGTATGCTTTTGGACTGGTGGGGGGGGGACCCCACAATGACACAGGGAGAACATGCAAACACCACACATGGAACTCAAATCTTGGTCCCAGAATTGTGAGGCAACCACTGCACCATCATGCCACACCAAATTGCTGACATATTATATTTAAATATACCATAATGTCTGATTACGTAACATAAATTCAGTGATTTTTTTACATTTATCCAGGTTGCGTTATTGTTGGCACTGTTTTCCAGCTGGTTCTTTGAAGTATTAGGTTACCCTAAATCCTCCAAGCCCAACATGGCAAACGGGGTGATGATGGCGGTGGTGTTCTTCCTGGTGAGGATCGCCGTCATGCCGCTCTACTACAGCCGCATGTACTCTGTCTACGGCACCGACGCCTTCAACAGGGTCCCGCTGGGTGGCCGCAGTGCCTGGATCTGCTCCAGCATATGCCTGGATGTCATGAACCTCATGTGGATGCACAAGATTGCCCGGGGATGTTACAGAGTGCTGCGCTCCAGCAGACAAGGCAAGAGTGGAACACAGGAAAACGGCAAGACAGAGTAAAGAGGTCAAAGACGCATGTACAGTCAAGCACTCATGGAAGAATATTATTCCTTTACATTGTCCCCAAGGCTGTTTATTTTATTTCTGAGCGAGCTGAACACTTTGATCCGCTGATATTGAAAAATAACCGCGTTGTTCGGCTATGACGCGTGGGTTTTGCCTGCGTTGAGTGCTCAACACAAGTTATCGGTGTACAGTCGTCAGAAATGTTACTCGCGCTGGACCCCTTTGTTCCAATCATGTCTGGAATAACAAAAGTACAAGAGCTGATTTTTAGATAAAACGTAAAGTCTGACAGCTGTGTATATATAACTGTCAATATATCAGCTTCTGGATTTATATGTCATGAAAATGTTGTTCTTTTTCGCAGTGGAATGGCGTCCAGGTGGCTGCCAGGAAACATTCTTGGCTACTTTGGGGTGCAAGCAGCACACCTACCTATCTGGAATTATTTATAATTTAAAAAGCAGTTTTCCTCCATTTCTGGTGATTGCTGCATCTAGCGCACAGTGCCAGTAAAGTGAACTGCTGAGAGAAGTGCAATAATACCAAGATACAGAAAACGAAAGGAAACCTTTTCAGATCCGTGGGATCCATTCTCAGTAGCTCACTCTCCATGAGTCACTGTGATTATGTGCCAGAACTCATGACTGACAATGTCTAAATGTTTTACTCAGAGAGAATGAACCGAAATATTTTTTTTTTTTTTACAAGAACGAGGAACAAAGTGCACTTATACTATTTGTCTCTCGCACCACAAGACAGCTGTTGCGATTCAAATATCGGAAATTAATAAGATGACTGAATATGTAATTTCTACGTGCTGGCTGGGTTTTTTTTCAGTTCAATATTTTATGTCAATAGAAATGTTCTCAATTTAAAGGTAGAAAATACATTTATGGTCAGTGAATAAAAAGGAAGACATTAAATTTAAGGAAGGAAAGGACTGAACCAATCTGATAGATGTTTCTGTGCATGCTCTGCAATGTCAGTCACAGAATATTTTAATTATTTTAATAATTGTAATGGAGCATTTGACTGATGCCTAATCCAGTTCAATTATACCAATATTTGTGTAATTTGAGTTTAAATTAGTAACTTGCATAAATTATTGCAGGTGAATATGGCTAAATGGTTCTTTTTTTCATTGTGTGTAATTAATTCTTATGTCAGTGAATTAATGGAGCAGAGAATGTGTGTTTGGTTGTTGTGCATTTCTTGTCTTAATGGACATACATTAGTTTTATTGTCATGTGTTCCCAGGAACACAGTGACATTTTTAAGCTGTAGTTGCAGGGAAGGATATCAGGGATAGGATGAACATTAGTGCAATAAGGTACTCTTATTATGTGGGGCTTGAACCCACAACCCTGAGATTAAAAGCTCCACGTGCTACTGACTGAGGTAGCCAGGCTGTTACCTGAAGTTTTAGTTATGTTGGTAGTTCTTGGCCCAAAGACCATTTTGTATAAGATCATTTTTAAAGAGTACAAAGAGTATGCTTACTTAGACAGGGGCTAATTGCAGACCACAGTGTCCTCTAGGACTACACCAGAAGCCTTTGAGGTGAAGTATTGCTGAAAAGAAATAGCATGATGATGTCTACGTGAGTATGAAACCAGACTCAGTTAAAATGACCTCTTTTTTGTCTGAAGCTCTTCAGCACACCGGCTTGGTTAAAAAGTTTCTGTCACTTAAACAATGCTTTACATAGGTAAATCATTTCTGATTGCTGTTAAACAATAACCTGCAATGTCTCCTCCCCCACACTGAAAAGTTGTATTTTGTAAGAGTTATAGAATGTAGAACTTATTTATTTTTTTGTTATTTAATTTTCTACACATTTCTTATATTGTTTGATACTATGGACACTGGACTATCACTGCCATTTACTGCGCTGTGCCAGTACCTTTTCAGACTGAGGCTCTGTTATCTGGTTCTGTTTTTTGCAGAGCTTTGAATTATATATGAATGTTGTTTGGATCCCCTACACTCTAAGGACGTGTTTGATATTCCACTTTTTAAAAATGATGCATACCTTTTAATTTCAACAAGGTTAATAGTTATAGGTGTATGTATTATGCGTTGTACTTAATCACCTCTCAAAAGCAAATCCACTGATATGCAGTGCCCAAGCCCAAACTTCAATGTGCTTTAAATATGTATCCCGCATTGACGCTGGAGTTAAGAAGCCTGGTCTGTGATGACCTTTCTGTAGAATTGACTGCTGTGATTCATAGCACGTACGTGATGCTTAAAAAGAATTGTTCGTCACATAGATTGTCATAAATAAATCAGTGATATCTAGCACCCTACATTAGGGCTTTCTGTTAAGAAAACAGAATATTATACATTTTTAAAAATTATATATATATATATATATTAGTGCTGTCAAACGATTACAATTTTTAATCAGATTAATCACAGGGTTGCTGTGGATTAATTTCGATTAATCACAATTAAATATTCTTCATTTTTATTCTATATTAATTTAATTTCATTTTGCATGAGCAAACAGACTCAAGAAAAAAGGTAATAATTATGCACTTAACAAGTTTATTGAACATCTTGAACACGAGTTGGATGCATTCAGAAGTGCAATTCCATGGACCCATATCAAAAAGCAAGATTTTTTGCTTAGCCGGACAACTTGTTGGATTTAAGGTGCCTCAGTTTAAATAGTCTTATCTTTGTTCACTTACAATTAGCCCAAATTACCGTAAATCCGACAAATAATCAGACTAATCATTAATCATGAAATCCAATTCTAGCCAGGTTAATTGCCATTGTTAGCAATATCATTTGATAACACATTATGCTTTATGTATAAAACTCTGTAGCAACACGTCCACAGATAAGTTGGATGGTATAGTGTGTGCGGCTGATTTAATGAGCCACAAATGAGATGTAGTGCTTAAACCAGGGGTCTCCAACTCTGGTCCTGAGAGCTACTATCCAGTAGGTTTTCTGTCCCACTTGGCTTCTGATAAGCCACACTTGTTCCTGGTATTTACCTGAGAACAGGTGTGGCTCATCAGAAGCTGGGTAGGATAGAAAACCTACTGGATGGTAGCTCTCCAGGACTGGAGTTGGAGACCCCTGGCTTAAACAGTATAAAACTACAACTTTCCCTTCCGTTGATAAAGGGCGCAGCCATCTTGGATTTTGAACTCGGGGCCCTCTGTGCTGCTCCGAGATATTTCTCGGATCTCCGAGAAACAGGAGCACGCATGTCGTCACTTCCGGCTTCAAAACTCGGAATCTGACTCGGAATACGAGTTCCGAGGGCAAATGGAACGCACCAAAACTGCCCGAAATGGGTTGACAGAGACATTTCAGGGATTTTGAGTTGGATTAATTGCGTTAAAAATTTTAATCAGATTAATCATGATGATGGATTAATCCGCGTTAACCCGTTAATTTTGACAGCCCTAATATATATAATATGATTTACAGCTGATATGTTCTACAAATAAGTTTATTTATATGATAAATAACTGGTGTTATGTCTGCTCCTGTTGCAAAACCCTTGCCATGCACTTTGGGTCAACTATGAACTGAAAGATAAGATGCATGCCACTTCTGTCAATGAAGTCTTTCTGATATAAGCACATTGCCATTTGTAATGTTCTAATTAAACCTGTTTAAATTTAAAATGAATGTTGTTTCATTTGCTTTGTCCAGGATGGGTAATTACAGTATAGAACAGACAGTTCGAGACTCACTCAATGAATGTATATGTGCAATTTGTATGTCCTCTTTATCTTTTCTGCTTTAAAGTATGGGTTCAATTACCTTTATATAGAGATCAAATGAATTAATCTTTTTTATCACACTTGATAATTGCAAGGTTATTGGCTATCCAGTGATTGATATTAAAATCAAATATTTCATCCAGTATTTCAGGAATCAATCTACTAATCTGATAATGCAGTGTATGAAGTACAAGAAACTATTTTGCTAAATATATTATGCCTGCAATTGTTTGAATGATGCTCAAACGGTCTCTGTTTAGAGTTATTCTGAATATGCAGTGATTAATATATAAACCTAAAGGTGGTTAATTACAGTGTAATTATATGTTCACATATTTTGTTTATTAAGCTATTATTATTATTATTACTATTATTATATTGTATTCTTTGTTTTGTTTTCATATTAAAGTTTTAAATTTGTCATATTTGTCTTAAATTTTGTAATCCATTTTACCTGAATGAGGCAACACATTCATTAAAAGAATAAAATAAATGGTCATTTATTTATGATTGTTCATTCCTGTGTGCCAATCCTGTCAGTGACAGAGTCACAGCACTAAACCCAGCTCTATGATCAGCACATCAGCTTCCCAGATTTGCAGGCAATAACCTGCTACTTCACAGTGCAGTCTAGAGATGGACATGTGCACTTTAATTAACTTCCATTCACAGCACAAATTAGTGACTGTCACTTCCTATGCCCCACCCCCTTTCAATTTCCACCAATCAAAGGTACCTGATTGATGCACAATGAACATGTCCACACTCTAATTCAGTGTTTGTCAATCCGGTCCTTGGGGACCCACAGACTCTCCATGTTTTTTCTCCATGTGGACTGTCTGCCAGGGAGCTCAGAGGGAGCAAAAACATGTACCTACTGTGGGTCCCCGAGAACTGGACTGAGAAACACTGCTCTGAATTAGCTGTCACACATAGTACTATTCTGACTCTGAATAAATGCACGTCAGGTAGGAAACGAACAACACACCTCACACATTATTTCTGTCTGCTTCCCTCTTTTAAGGAGACTTAAAAAATGAATGGGAGAAATACAGGAACTGAACTGCATTTCTGCTGTAGTCACACTCATGCCTGAAAACTGCCCCCAGAAACAGCTCCTCAAGGTTGCAGTGCATACATTCCTGAATGAGAAAAGTGCATCCACAGTAAAACAGCTATATAACCTCAGCCAAGAAGTGACAGTGGGGTGGTGCACCCATAACTGGCCATGGAAACAGAACACTTGGAAAGGTTTCCTTCAGTCTGGTGAACAGAGCCCCATTCAGTCATTGACAGTTGATTGGTTAAGATCTCCAGTAACACTGCTCTAATTCTTTCCAACAAGAAAGAAAGGTTTTTTACAAAGAGACAGAAACTACAATCACTTTAATACCTTTTCTTATCACTGAAAATTTTGTGACTAAATATTTTTTCAGTTTTTGTTTACAGCTGTTTTTTTTTTTTATTTAAAAATTCAACTTCGAAATAGACATTTGTCATGCAAAAAAGCAACACGTCCAGCAAACTGGGTTTGGCTACTGTTTTAAGTGTCATCTGTGGCATGAAAATTTCACAAATTTTGATCAGTAGTGTAAGCATCATAATTTTTTTCATCTGAAACCCATATTGTATGGAGAACTATATGTGACTTAAAAATAAATCAATAAATCAGCCAATAAATAAATCTAGGGCATAAGCAAGCAAACAAATAAATAAATAGTAGAAATAAAAAATACACATCACTCTCACAAATAAATGAATACATCAGCAATATGAAGAAATATGATTTAGTTATGACAATTTTATTTATTTACTGTTTTCTTTAACTGTATGTTAATGAGGTGGGGCGCCATACACTTTTTCTAAAGCTATTTTGGTCAGGTGGAGTGTGCTTATCTGTGCTCCATTACCTTGGCCTTCCTTGGATGAGAAGAAATGCTACCAGACGTTCTTGAATGACATCAAGGCCAAGTAGAAAACCCGAATCAATTAATGGGCTCCGTCAATGACACTGGCGTCTATGCTGTTAGGTAAGTGACCTGCGTGAAGTTGGCTCCACAGAAGGTGGAGCAGTTTAATAAAAATATCCAATAATGGTTTTACTTTCTCCCTCCACTCTACCCGAACTGACATTTCAAATTAAAGGGGGGTGCATTATTCGGCAAGTCTGATTTCATAGCTACCGAGATTTGCATCCCCCATTTTTCACGAGGTAAATACAATTCTCGGCAGGCATGCAAAACTAGGGTGACCAGATAATCCATGTCACTCTGAAGCCACACACTCTGAGCTAGGACAGGAATTGTAAATTACCATTTCAATTAAAAGGACCTGGATTTCACTTTAGCACTGAGTTC
>JAODJU010000033.1:14200274-14220069 GCA_026776725.1 Gnathonemus echidnorhynchus
AATATTTTCTGTTTCTTATAGCATTATAGTTTTGTCTTGTTTGTAGTGTGATCAACATTTGTGTAAGCAGTAGATGTTTTAGGGAGGTAACAGGTAACATTTTAATTATATTCTGCTAAAATGAACGAAATGACTCGAAAAAAGATTCGTTAATTTTGCTGAACGAGATTCAAAGGTCCGAGTCGGTAAAATGATCCGAACTTCCCATCACTACAACCCACAACCCTAGAGGGCGCAGGAGGTTTTCCAAGCAGCAGACTGTCATTGTCGAGAAGCTGCAGCACGACCTACTGGACATTTCGAGAAGCAACTCAAATTGACCATTCGGCAGTACTGCGAAAGGTGAGCATGTCCCCGCTATTACGGTAGACTTTATGAAAACTGGTCCAATGTACTGTGTTGTTTATCTGCAACTTGACCACTAACAGAAAATACTCGTTATAGCTGTAATTGAGTGACATGTATGATCTAATTCCATAGAAATGCCACATGCGTTGGCGAAGAGACACTGACAGCTTAATCGTATAGTTGCTTAACAGACACTTTTGGTCAGAACAACTTAAAGCAGCAAGTTACTAGTCTTAGCCAGGCTATTTCTGAATTTGAATCAAAAACCCTAGAGGCAGTGTTACTCGCTACTGAGAATGAGTTGTGTTCTTAATAGTAATTAAACTAAATGGGCTTCAATTAGTATGCTTACTACACATAATTAGAATAAGTCATGCGGCTAATTGCTTTAGGGCCTGGAGTCATGCAATTAATTTCTGTAAGGCCTGAACGTTAAATAAATATTTGTTTCCCTGTTTTAATAGATAGATGTTAATAGAAATTGTAAAATTCGGATTTACAATGACATTTTCGGTACGATGTTTATAACAGATGGCATTGGTAAAAGTGCGTACTCAAGAGTGACATTAGTGACAATGCAAATAAATAAGCGCATGGTACCTGCATGGTTATAACTAACCCGTGTTCCGTATGAGTGTAACATAATTTTTGAAAGTATCATTTTATATATAATTATGATAGAATACAGGCCATTGTCTACGTTTTGGCAGAACATCAAACTGTTTAATTAACTGTAAAAGTTCCCTAACCGGGAATCGAACCCGGGCCGCGGCGGTGAGAGCGCCGAATCCTAACCACTAGACCACCAGGGAAAGTGACTTAACGGTTGTCATTGGTTTCTGAGTAACTTGTCATTAAAAACACATCTTCGTACATGACTAACAATCTTCCACGTGTTCATTATAAATGCAAATAATTATTTATACTAAATCTGTATACAACCAACAATAGGCTATATGAACTGTTCAATGAATCCAGATGAATAGAACATTAAATACCGCCATAACTTACAGGCTACAGTCAGAAGGTATCCTTAAGATGTAGCTTGTCCGTGACGTTGTAAGTTGCAAGGCTTCAGCGGTCCTGCTGTAGGAGGAGCTGAAATGATCAGAGCATGTAAGTGGCCTTTTGCATACCCCCCCAATCTCAGATAACATGTTAATGCAGTCTGAAGAACAGCAGATGGCTCTCTTACCCCAAACAATTGCCTCACTCTTTATAGTATCATATACTTTACAGTTAGCATTTTATGTGAAAGTGTTTGCTCTGCATTTAAATATGTAAGATTGTGCTGCAACACAGAAAATGAGCAATACCCCTTCTAAATGATATTTCAAACTCATCATTCAAATTAAAATCACTTGCAGCGTGCTTAGCAGAAGATAATCCCTCAGATATTTCACAGAAGCCTGCCTATTTTGATTAAACTCATTTATAGTGTTGAAGGATAATCTATTTTCTGACAGTTGAGCACATCCAGTTGTGGATTTAATTTATCTTTGAATATCCTCCTTGCCTGTTGACCAGCTACCAAGGGATAAAACAATGTTTACAGTATAGAGTAACAGCCATTCAAACCACAGTGCCTGCTTTTCATTATGTCTATGATACACTCATCACCTTTCACTATGTACTGTCAGTACTGATCGTAAAAGCATTGTTCCTAAACGTTGTTTTCACTGATGATCATTTTATTGCGGAGTTGTACATCTCCACATCTCCTTGTCCAGAAACGTCAAACACTGTGCAGAAAAAATCCTGACATTTCTATTAGAACAAAAGATAGATATGATACTACTGTGTCATTTTTGGATGAATGTCAAGCATTTGTATCATAATCAAAAGACTATTGTATCCATTTCCATTTATATGTAAATTTTATCATAAATTTGCTGAAGCATGAAAGGGCACATTGGCCATGTTTAAACGGAATGGCCGTTCACAATATAGTTCCAAGACAGAAATAAAGTTTCCGTTTATGTTATTTAAGTAAACCCATAAATGGAAAAAAAACTAATAAATGCAGGAAGGAAAGTTTCTTTTTCTGTTGCTTCAATGATAAACTGGGATGTTTTGTAATATGAGCTTCCATGAAGGAATGCATTGATATTTTCTGTGTTACAAGGCTGGGTCTTTTGTATTGATAACTTAAGATTTTCTCTGAGACCCTGAAACGAAGGAGAAAATCTGCCTGCATCCAATCTGATTTCTCTTACAATAGTAAACAATAACAGTTAAAATGACGGCAGTTTATCCAGTGAAATGATGGGAAAAGTATAGATTGGGCTTCCAAGAATCCAAGAATGGAGAGACAGAACATACAGGTCCATTCCCCCTTTTGTAGTGTGGGTGTGGGAAGCGGAGTCAAAATCACAGCCTAAAACTCCAGAGTGTTGCCATTTGTTCCCCTTGCCCAAGAAAGTGCAGTTTAATGAACTTCTATTCACAGCACAAATAGGTCAGTATCTCCCGCCCACCGTGAGCTGAAGCAGCAGTGCGGGGGAGTCCTTTGAATCAGGTGACAGCGTGAGAGCTCTCTTTGATCAATGTGCATGAGGATTTGAATTGGGAGTCTGGGGACTGGTTTGAACCTCTTCCACTTTTCAATAGTCAACCATGGATCTGTACTTTGCTCTATGCAGAGGTGGATAATTCAGGTAGAAAGTAAAAATCCAGACCAAGATTTTGTTTCAACCAACCAGTTGAATATAGAGTCATAGTCACAGAGTACTCATCTGGTTGGTTGAAATGAAATCTTGGTCTGGATTTTTACTTTCTAGACCTGAACTATCCACCTCTGGTTCTATGAACTGGATTGAATTTCAGGCATTTAGCTGTTTCTCTGAACAACACTATCCATCCATCCATCCATCCGTCTTCCAACTAGTTATCTAGTACAGGGTCGTGGAGATAAAAGGTGCAGTGTATTTTATTTACTGGCTGACTTATCTAAAGCGACAAACAAATCATACATAAAAAAACCCAGCACCATGAAGATTTTGACAGCAGCACGGAGCTGTGATAGGATTTGGTGCCTGGCATTTACATGGACAGCTGTGCACGGGGTGCATTAAAAATGAAACCATGATCAAATACGGTCAGGCTTAAGTAAAATGTGCAAGGCAGCTTCTCTCTGTGTTTCTGCTTAAATTGCTGGGAGGACAGATGGATTTTGCACCTTTACTTAAGTGGATGTGTAAGTTGTTCTGCATGCGTGCGGGCTTAGGGGAGAAGGCTGCGGTGGCAGAATTTTGTGCATTTCCTGCTTCTAAGGTAGAAAGGCAGGGCCCTAATGATGCAGAGCCTGGCGACCGAGACGGAGTGTATGGTTTCATGTTTTCTGGGTAGGTGCTAAGTGAGTAAGATTCTGCTGTAATGCTGACAGAGCTGTACGGGTGACGATATGTGCTGGTAGAGGGTGAGGCTGTCACGGCGAGTGATGCTGGGACTCTTGGCAGCTTCTGGAAGTGGAAAAAAAGGTACTGTGTGCGGAGATCAGAGAGCTGTGGGATGGGGGATGTTGAGAGAAGAGCTGGGGACCCGTCATCAGTGCCCGCGGGGTCCCTGTAGATTAGGTGCATAATGAAGAGAGAGTGCCTCCTCTGCTTACTTGGGGGGTGTGAAATCAGGCCAGCTGAGCGCATCACCTGCGACATCCAGCTTAGCTAAAGATCTCGGGTGAATCCGGTAGCTGACAGTAGCCACAGCGGAAGACGGAAACCTGTTATGACACCAAGCTCTAAGAGCAGATCAAAGATGCCACGTTCTGGGAGCTTTGGCAAGAGAAGGAGAGTATCTTCTTGGCAGTGTGAAATGACATTGGGACAAAACTTTTGTTTCCCTTACAGTGCATTTTTTTCTTTCCAAAATAGCTGTATAGGTATTATGATGAGTAGCAGAGTGACCACACAAGCGTTCATGGCTGTGGGTTATTAATTGTGACCTCTGGGGGGTGTTCCACGAAGCAGGATTTCTCGGTTAGCTGGGTTTAACTTAGCTAGAACTCATGATTATCCAATAAGAGTTTAGGTAAGGAGCATTTCTATTGGACAATCATGACTTCTAGCTAAGTTAAACCCAGCAAACTGAGAGATCCTGCTTTGTTACACTAGTGGCCAAAATTGTAGAAAGCATTTTTGGCATTATTTATGTGTTAAAAATTACTACACAAATACTGGTGGTAATGTTTGTAAACAATCAAAGAATGTTTAAAAATATCATGCACTGGACGATTAAATTAGCAATTGGAGTAACTGGAATAAAGTTCTGCAATCTCTAAAAACTGGAAGTGTTTCCACAATTTTACTAGTGTAGATGGCAAAGATGGGTGGATTGTTTTAATTATTGATTGCATCTTTGAATATGGAGATATAACATAGTGTTATATCAGTTTGTTGACGGCAGATCTATCCGTCCATTTTCCGACTGCTCATTCTGGACAGAATCATAAGAAAGTCCGGAATCTACTCCAGGCAGCAAAGGGCACAAGTAGGGGTACAGCGTGGATCAGATGCCAGTCTAGAGCTTGCTGAAGGAGACTGGAGTTACCCAAAGGAGACCTGCCTGTCCCAGAGGAAACATGCAGACACCACACTTTGAATGAAGACGGGATTCCAGTGGGAGATGGAAGGAAACAGAGTGATCCATGGAGTCACAGTGACAGCGAAGTATAATCAGCTTTATTTTTATCAGGTGTAAAACTCTATCAATGTATATATTCTAGAATTGCATTTGAAACACTGAAACAAAGCCCAGCTGTTTTATTCTGAAACATGTATGCGTTATGTGTTTACAGTCACATTCAACAGTGTTTAAGGAACACACATTATTGAATTCCATGGAACACTTAATTGTGCTCTTTATATTCAGCCGAAGTCAGGTTGCTCCATGGGAGATGGTATGAAATATGTGTTTGCACTGTAAATGAATCTGAAACATGCATACTGTTGCAACTGCATCCCTGAGCACTGTAAAAGGGAGGAAAGTTAGGATGATTGCACGGGCTCGAAAAAATCTGGAACATAACTGGATTTGTCTAGTTTGGGGGCCCGATATAACATGCTTTCATGGGGCCCAAAATCTCTAGCGGTGCCCCTGTCCTTCAGAGTCGAAATGTTTGATGAACAGTCACTGAAACATGCTCACAGTTTCCCTGTTTCTTTAAGTGATAAACAAGCCTTAAATGAACTCTTCACTATGATGGGATAAGTACTTGAAAGTAGAATTATGTTAAAGACTACTTTTTAAATGACAATAGACACAGTAGCTATTACAGGAAAATTTATTATATACAATCTTCAGTCTCCTATGCTGTTCTGTTCATATTCATTAGAGAGATTAAATTAACTTGGAGACACTGGCGTATTTTGGAAGCCTGAATCATATCAATGCCGACAGAAAGCAAATTGCTCCCAGCAGAGTGGTCAGCTGCTGCTATTTCCCCGCGATGTGGATGTTTTTTCCCCTGCAAAGATGCCTTGTTTCAGCGGCACAGAACACATGCAGAATAAAATCCACAGATGCTGCAAACGACTTAATTACACTCACCGCTTGCTTTTCTCAGCACGACTCTCTTTTTTCTTTTCCTACTTCCCCGTCGACTTTCACTCTGAAAAATATTTTATCCCACTTCATTGCATCTCCTGCAGACCTCAGGGTAAAAGAGCCATGTGATCCAGGTAAACCAAATGTACAGCATTGCATAAAAGTCGTGGGCAGTCAAAGATAATGTTTAAAGCTATTTATCTGGGTAATTATTGTGTTTTTGAAAACAACAATGAAAAACACAATTTAACCTCAGACAATTAATTATTTGACAATTAATTAACAATAGAGCATTAAAAATGAAGAATAACCCAATAAAAAGCAACAAGAATTTCTCTTGTTCTCCAAAAAGTTAAGGACATCTTTTTGGTTAGCTAGAAGAACACCTCTTCAATTCTCAAAATGTCCTTTATTTTTGAAATGTAGATATGAAAATTACTTTGCGATAACTCATTACTAAAATATTATTGTCATTCAAAAACCCCCTTTTCTTCTTCTTTGGAAAAATTCTCTATTGTAAAATGTATTATCTTTTTACCTCCTAATTTTTGTAGCCATCAGCTGCCACTGATGACAGGATATGCAGATTGACTCATTGATACCAGGCTTGGTCATGCTTTGAGGCATTTTATTTGCCAGTATGAGTCTAAGTGCCACATCCATAATACTGCCATTGTCCCCAATCTTTCTGTGTGCTGCAATGCACACATGTGTCCTGGTAGTGCAACACGCTCTCCTAATGTCACATACATACGCACACTTAAATAACAATCATCCTATTGTTGTCACACAGAAGTCACAAGCAGCTTTATATTTGGCTGGAACGGGGCTGATTTTTCTCCAGTGAGTGTGTTGCATTTGCCTAACAAAGAAACCAGCCGTTGCATGGTTTACTTGTACCACAAAATAAAGGTCACCCCCCCTTCCCCCCAGCCCTGTACAGTACACACACCTGCAAGAGAATGCAGGCAAACCAAATCTTGTATAAACAGGCGTTTGTGTTTGTCCCAGTTTTATTGTTGTTGTGGCTTTTTTTCTTGCACCAACTAATTTCCCTATTTGCCAGTGGCTCTGATGGAAAAAAGGAGAAGGGAAATAGCAATAATAATTTATTATAATCATTCTTCAGAGGAGCTTCAAATGTTAGCGGCGACTGAATTGTTATTCCTTATGGAAGCTCCATAAATTAGCTCATTTGAATGTTACACAATGCTTTATAGCTTTATTGATCACGTCTTTAAAGTACATTAATTGAAGATGGATGGGTCTTTATCTTCTTGCATTTCCGTGATTGCCGGTTTTTGAGTGCTGGTCATGCCCCAGCTTACGGCCATTATAAGTAATAAATTGTAAAGCTGATATTGTTTGAGCACTTTTATCTGCGGCTTGGAAAATATGTGTATGTGTGTTGGGGAAGGGGTGGTGCGTTCCAGGTATTCATTACCTTGAGGGGACCAAATGTCCCCACATTGTGATGAAAACCAGTAATTTTTTCGTCCCCACAAGAGAAAATTCAATTATTATAAAAATCCGTAACTGCAATCAAACAACTAGAAATGCCTTGTATTTTGTGTGGTTACTAATGGTTAAGGTTAGGGCTCAGGGTAGGGGTTAAGGTTGTCATTGTTTGGATTAGGGTTATGCCCACAGATATATATGGACGTTCCCGCAAAGATATGAGTACAGGTGTGTGTGTGTGTTCACTATGGTAGTACTGCATTATTAATATAATACTGTATTATCTTTCTACCTCTCCATGTGTCATTTTATTTTTTGGTATAATCATAATGGATCATGTCATTTGTAACCATGCATATTTATTTGTAAACAGATGCATCAGGTTTTATTCATTATTTCTGGTGAAAACCATTTCTATTACACTATATTACGTGAGCCCAAAGAAACAAATTAGACGGTAAAAGCCGGTGTGAATGTTATTACATCATTCAGAGGGTGTATAATCCATCAGTATGTGCTCAGTTTTGATGAATATTTTGTCACAGAATGTACTCTTGCATTATTTCTGTCATTAAAATGTGGTTGTGTACAGATATTTGTAATTTAATCACAGAAACATAAAATCTCTGCATGAGTTTAAGAATACGATTATGTGTATTCGGGCAATCAGCAGTTTTTATGATGTTACAACAGGTAACGGCAGGTACTTTTGGTAAATTGTGAATGCACATAGATACACTTGAATATTGAAATCTGGAATAATATCTAATCAAGGTTTGAAGGTAATTGGTAACTTGAAGTGTCAAACCTATAAATAATTAACTGCTGGTGAAGGTGAATCATGCATGAATGATAAGTCATTTAATTCTAATGACAAAAAAATGTTAACGTCAGGTTATATACCTTTCCTGTAATCTGGGGGAATTATTGGACTGTACCGTATTGATGCCAATTCCCCCTTAATAATAATTTGGGTTTGCTTATATCTGCAGTAGAACTTGAAAAACTCCTTTCTGTTCTACAAGATTGAATTTCATCTTAAATTTAAATTCCACCTAGACTTCTCTGGTGTGGACTGCTCTTATGATAATATTCCATTCTGTACTGATGTTCTTATTTTCCCATAATTCTGTGCCACTGTGATGTACTGACTTAATGACATTTAAGGGCAGACTGGCTTCACTGATATTTCTCTATAACCAGTTTTCTTCATTAATGTCCATAAAGAGGGTGATCAAGAGCCTCATTAATTGGTAAGATTAGAATTTATTACAGAAATTAAAGAATTAAAGGGTATTTTATACCCATCGATTTTTTTTAAACCACTTATCTAAGACAGGGTTCTGAGGAGCCTGGAGCCGGTTCTAAGACGTACATGGCATCAGTTGGGGAGCAGCGCAGCAGGGGTGGTTCTAAGGGCTGTCCGGGGGGGGGGGCATGATCAGCCCAAGTAAACACATGGGCAACCTTGCTGCCACCTCACATTTTTTTTACAAGAGTAAAAACAACAAAGTATTGGACAAAATTACTAGTGCTAAACTATACAATACTGACTGAGGATAAAATACTGCATGGAATAAAGTACAGCACAAAATGCCGTACAAGTCAAAGTTCGTAACACAAAGTAATGGACATTTTGAACTTTGGTGCCAGACAGTAGCCACTGAATATTTTGGGAGGTTGTAATCATGAATCTTAAGTAAACAGATCCACAGTCCAGTGTACTCACAGAAAAACAGCTAGCATTTGCATAACAGCATTTTAAATTATTTAAATTATTTAAGCTAAATGATATATAGCACCAGGAAATAGTCTCTTTGTAGAATCTGAACTACATCTAGCTGCTGCCTAATGAACAGAATGGATGGAAATGTCTTTATTGTTAAATTAAGGCTGTCTGGATTTTTTTCTCTGATTAATTACAGTCATGACGCTGTAATAGCTTTTTCAATTTTAATTTAATTCTCCATCATAGCCTCACATTATTATATTTAATATGACCCAAAAGACTGACTTGCAGCAAGTCCGACCTGTCATGCAGGACGTAAATCAGGCAAGTGAAACAGGAGACTGCTTGATATTTTCAAACTCTTTTACTGACTGTAACAAAATATTTTGAATGTTTTCATACTACAATTAGTTGTAGAATACAGGAGAGGAGCACAGACAGAGATCTTCCCCTCTACCCAGCATGCCTGTTGCTAACAGTAATGTCTGCACTCTCATTATGTGAGAAGACAGTCACTGTTCTGCATATTTAATAGTGTGTACAACATTACTTAGAATTGTTACCATGCTTTCAACAGCAAAGGATTTTCTAAGGGAAAAGAATCTTTGGAGGCTCTGTTCATCTTTTAATGAGTGTTTGTTTCAAATATCAAACTTGAGGGCATTGACCTGCTCTTTTTGGTCAAGCACAGTCAAGATTAATTTTTGGTTAATTGCTTTGCATGACATTTTCCTTCTGTCATGTTGTTGTGCTCTCCAAATATGAGATGTTAGACAGTGCTTATGTTTAAAACATCCAGGATGTTGAAATGTGCAGTATGCATTGTTATTATTGCAGAGTTGTCAACTTTGGTCAGCTGGCTGGCATGAGATTTTCAATTTGCGACTAGTCTGCACACTCACTTACATGTATGTAACAGTTTTATTACCTGGTGAATAGTCTATAGGGTTTATAAACTACTCCAATGCATTTGATGTAGCTAATTTTAGGTTTGTAATGGAATAATATAGATTTGCTGTAAGATTTGTTGCGTTAGAGTCTGAAAGTCTGAGTATTACGGCAGATGTGAGTTGGCAGCCCTGTATTTGTATACTGGGAGTGTTTATTCTTCAGTATGATTCCACTTACCATGTCTTCAGTTTGCTGTTACACTCGTAATCCACAGTTTGGTCTCATCCTTGCTCTGGCAGAAGCCAAAATGCAGCCATGGCCTTGCTCTCTGAGCAGGATGCAGGCCCCCCAGGTGGTCACGGCCGAGCTGGCGTGAAACATGACAGAAGGTCAGATGCTTCTGTTCTGGTTAGAGGCAGACAGGCGTGTTGGTGGGGGACCCTTAGCATGTGGGGTGGTGTCCTGGGGGAAACCGGCCTGGACGTGATGCTCCCTCAGACAAAGCTTGCTATCACCCCGTCAGCTAACTCATAACCGTACATCTCTCTGTGATCGTTTTTGCCTGTAGGCATCTAAGTGATGGTGATTGTTTTGAATGAATCAATCCTTGTATCCAAAAATGGATTTCTTCTGCACTATTAAGTATAGCCTCATAGTCCTGTGTGATATGCGGCTGTCCTTAAGTTGCCCATAGTTTGCGTGTATGACTGCGTGCCAAGTGACCCCACATTCACTTCTGCCCTCGTTCTAAAACTCCACTGTCACTTCATTAAGCAAATATGCGCATACAAACATTTCCAGTGCTGATTGGACAGCGCTACAGGGCGTACTGCTTATTGGATATTTCACCAGACACCAATCTGGCCCCTGTATTACATTTATACGATTACATTTAGCAGATGCTGTTTTTGTCCAAAGCAACATACAAGTGAGGTTCAGAGATCGGGGTCAGACAGGGTCCCTGGAGCAATTGGGGTTAAGAGCCTTGTTCATGGGCCCAGTGGTGACATCATCCTACCAGACACAGGATTTAAACCTGGCAAATCCTAACCCACAGGTCCACTCAGCGCCCACATAATTATTTTTTCTGTGTTTCCTGCACATGTACATGTGCTGCATGCACCGGCATGGAGTGTTTGTAGCCGCTGAGGACGTACACATTACGGAATGCAAGTCTGTCAGGGTACATATAGGGTGACCTCCTAATGCACGTTGGGGCAGGGGGGACGACACTATGGGCTACTTCAGGATTTACAAACTACTTTAAACCTGAAAGGCTCCTGTGCTCGGCTAATTCGTTCAGTTCTTCTTGTGCTTTTACTGGTTTGTTTCCTTGATTGAAAGACTCATCCAGCTGTTTCACATTAACATTAGTGACACATGCATGATTATAGGAGACTGACCAATCAGCACACAGCAAGAACTCAGTGCTAAAGTGAAATGCAGGTCTTTATAATTGAAATGGTAGTTTACAAACCCTGTCCCAGCTCATAATGACCCCTGTGACGTGGATTAGGTGGTCACTATAGATGTATATTGTGTTGCCACATGAGCTTCGGGTAGTGATTTAGGTTTCATGTGCAAGTGAATAATCAGTCTGCCTGACCAGTGGCTCTGTTTGATCTTCTCACTCAGTATTACTGCACTAGGCTGTTGACCTGACAGTGATTGCTCTGTTTAGGGTCACCCCGTTACGGTTACCCCAGATAAAAGAGCTGACCAACACGTATTTGTACAGAGTGCCAGGAGGTAATTGCGTCTTCCTCTTCCAGGGCGAGTCACCTCTAAGCAAGCTGTTAAGCCAGTCTTTGAGGAATCCATTTACACGGTCTCCGTGGCTACAGACCAGCTGGCGAAATGCTCGGGAATATACTGGCTGTTTTTGTCCTATTACTTACTCTTTCATTCATGCGAGTATTCGCTCAATGATAGCCCATGCATGTTTATATTCTGTTAATGTGGTGGCAAAATTTGTATTTGGTTGACATTGCTGGTGTTTGTTTTTTATGCAACATCTGCAGTGTTTTAAACGTTCTTGATGTTGCATGACGTTGAATTGCGAGACTAAGGGTATCAGGGAAGGATATCTATCTTGCATTTCAGAGTTAAAATTCATTAAAAAAATTAATAAATGTAAATACTTAATCATTAATACTTAGGTATTATTAATCAGGCACAGTGGATTTTTATGCTTTATTAAATGGATGACTTGAACACTATTGGTGCTTAATCAAAGAGGCCTCTGACTTTGTGTGTTGTCTGTTTTTCGGGAAATCATTTTGTTTTGATTTGCTGTGGTGTAAGGCGGGAGAAAAGGCCAGAGGAGAGTATCCCGTTCTTTGTTTTACGTATTGAAGAAACGAACAAGAAAAGCTACAAAAATGATTGTTTCCCCCTCCCTTTGTCTCCATTTGGTGTTTCATGTGTCACTTAACCTCGCTTTTGCTGTAACATTTTAATAGTTTTAATGACCTGTTGTTCCAAGCTGCAGCGGATGGAGGCACCTGCTTAGATTACCTTGGAATTAGCACTTCATTTTTCCATTATTGATCACAGTCTCTTAATTATAATAACAGCTAGAATAAATTTGCTCATTAGCATGCACACACACACACACACACACGCGCGCGCGCGCGCGCACATGAACTCCCTTACACGGGCATACACACATTAGTGAATAAAACATTAAAAATACACAGTCTTTTAATTACATCCTGGCAGCTTTTCAGGTCAAATCTGAGTGTCAGAGAAGAGAGGAAAATGAATAAAAGAAAAATTCCATAAAACACAGGCAAAGCTGGATTTCACGGCAGTGGATATCATTAAATGAACGATTTGGCAACACTGTGGAAAGGGGGTGTGCACCAGTTTGTAGAGGGAGGTGGGCAGACAATGAAGGATTGACGCATTACTTAATATGCGCACTAGCGTTGTGTGATGTGAGCTAACATTTACCAATAAAAATATCCTTAGAAAACTGTTTACACAATGAATTATTGAGTGAAAAAGCAGAACACCACTCAGAGTACACCGTATTGTGCTGAAATGCCATATGTCCTTCTGGAAATACCTTGGCCTTCAAGTTAAATTCAGGAGGTAGCTAATTGTGGATAAATGCGGGCAAAGATCTGGTATTGAAGCTGCTGGTTACTCTCTTAGCTGTTTAATATATTTATTGTGCACATAAAAGATCTCTAAAATATAACACAGGAACAAATAAATAAACCAGCCCATTTCCCCCAAATCCTGCATGCATTTTAACCCACTAGTTTTCTTGAAAATCCTATTTTTCCCTAAGAACTAAGATTTCTCTAGTCACATGCAAGAGTCTAAGCTTCTCATTGTATTCACAAGAACTCATTGTGATGATTGTTTGAAGAGAAGATAAATGAAAACTTTATGACATTTTTATGCTTATGTTTTTTTGGCTGAATCGTATTCTTACCATGAATTTCCGTGTAGGGCTTACATATACATGCTGTAACTAGCAACAGGCACCAGAGGGCGATGTTGCCCTACTTGAAATGTAATGCAGCGATTATGCGTGTCTAAAAAAATGGACCT
Source organism: Gnathonemus echidnorhynchus (assembly GCA_026776725.1). Classification (NCBI taxonomy): domain Eukaryota; kingdom Metazoa; phylum Chordata; class Actinopteri; order Osteoglossiformes; family Mormyridae; genus Gnathonemus; species Gnathonemus echidnorhynchus. The sequence continues at coordinate 14,213,809 of JAODJU010000033.1, forward strand.
GCTATTCAGACATGTTCTAATTTTGTTCACATATAAATAGCCAATGAAACAGAAATAACAGATAACATTTCGCTTCTTTAGCGAATGCCAGAACGTTAATTTAAGAACAAAGAAAAATTACCCTTATGCATTATTAACTGATGCCAGTGCTTAGAAGACCAAGAAAAACTTTTTTTTTTTAAATGCTGGACATCTCAGCTTTATGCTTTTCATTTGCATACAGTATTAGATGAGAATGACATTACTTGTTATACCAAAGATCCCATTTGCATGGTGGGGATGGATAAATCGGGATGTGAATCTTTAAAATTAACATTTGTACAAACAAGCGTTTGAACTGAAAGTAATTAGCTACCAGGTATTGACCAGGCTTCATTTTCTTTAATTTTTCCGGACCGTGGACTATTGGTTGAGGCTTTCGGTACTCGCTCCTTTGGGTACTCGCTCTGTTTGGGTACTCGCTCCGTCTGGGTACTCGTTCCGTCTGGGTACTTGCTCCTTTGGGTACTCGCTCCGTTTGGGTACTCGCTCCGTCTGGGTACTCGCTCCGTTTGGGTACTCGCTCCTTTGGGTACTCGCTCCGTTTGGGTACTCGCTCCTTTGGGTACTCGCTCCGTCTGGGTACTCGCTCCTTTGGGGGTTATCTCCCAGCATGCCAAGCACCCACCTCTTGGCCCAGACACCTGTAGGGCATGGTAGAGCACTAGTGACCTATGTTTCTCTCTATCTCCTTCCCTCAGTCCGACGGTTGCTAGCCCCCCCCTCCGGTTTTTGGAATTATGCCCAACCAGTGTAACTCAGTTCCTGATCCAGTGACCCCAACAGAAACCGGAACGCTGACAGATCGTCCGCCTCCGGCCTCCACCACACCCAGGGGAGACCATCTTCCTGCTCTGGACTAGGGAACCTCCGGGACTCTGGAATTTCCCCACCTTGTTTCAGTCGCCTTAAATGAAAGTCTTACAGTTCCTGGCTTCGGCATAAGAGCCATGTCTCGCTCCAGCTCCATGCTGTGTGAACTGATGTGCGGAGAGAAGCCCAGGTCCAAAGCACAAAGCCCATGAAATGTGGAGCCAATAACATCTGACTTACTTGCTGTGTTTTTCTTTTCGTGTTTTTTTTGTATTATGCATTCATCAGAGTGAGAGCTCAGCTTTGTTATTTCCTCCTATTCCCAAAGAACTTATAAAAAACACAACCATACCAGAGATATAGAATTTAACTGGAGAACACGAGAATTCGCCCAACTTTGTAGCTTTGCAAGCTGGCTCAATGCTGAATTGCAGTTAAAGATAATTGTAAGTTGCATGTCTGCAATAGAGAGTGTGACATACATCGTGAGACATGATTCATCTATCCATCTGCCATACCTGCTTATCTACTGAGCCTAGAGCATCAGGCACGAGATGGAGGCCACCTTAGATAGGATGCCGGTCCTCATGTGGAACCATGAAGCACGTCGAAACACAGGGCACGTCTGATACTGAGACACGCTCACAGGCAGCCAGGCTAGTAACGCTGTGAGGTTAAGAAACATTTCCGTCAAGCTGAGGAGAAGTGAAAGGATCAATGACAACCCACTTAGGTCTGCATCATTTTACCATTTCTTTACTGGACCGCTCCAGTACGAGGGACGCCTCCCTTTGACGCCTATGTTTGTTTAATTGACCATTTGGGCTCCCAGAATGTTTAATTGGCATCTGGATTCAGATGCGATCTCCTAACAACCAATAAACACACAATGAATTATTACCACATGTAACATACAAGAAAATATGATCTTTTCTTCTTCTGCTTCTTTCTGTTGTTCTTCTTCTGGTATTTTTATTTTTGAGGCTGAAATGCACGACCTCTTTCCTGCTTGAAATTCATCGTTCTGGACCGGCCACTTTGAAATGTAGTTTCCAGCTTAATAAATCTCCTCCGAAAGTGTGTGGTGCCTTTACAGCATAACCGCTTGTTTTACTGTCGACGGCGCCTCCGGGCGCCGAACAATGCGCCCGCTAAGCCGGCTCTGTCTTGCGGCTAACGCCGCAGATTTTGATTAATCAGCTACCAGATTGTAAGCGTCCCATTATCCACATCTCCTGCTGAAAGATGGAAACCTCGCTATTTTATTTCCTGGCCTCTGTATTATCTAGCTAACAAGCTTATTCCGAATAACAGATCATTAATTCCAGGCTGAATAACACGTTGTATTGTTTACTGCCTTTTTTTTCCTGGCTGGTGCTTGCTGTAAGTTTGCGGAGTGCAAGTTCATATGAGCATTTTATTGTGTGGAATGCAAATGAATCTAATATTTTAGAGAGAAGGAACATATTTATTTTTAACACTGCTTTTGGATGAGAGTTATTGTTTGGTGATGAGGAGAATAAATATTTAGCTTACAGTCTGCATCTGCCTTCATAACGGTGAGATGGTAACAGAGAATAAATGCATCAACATCCATTATTATTATTATTATTATTATTATTGTTATTATTATTATTATGTGGCATTGTGGCACAGTGATTAGCCCTGTTGTCCCATGTTACGGGTTTAAATCGTGACCTTGCTTTGCTGTCCTAAATGCCTTGTGCCTTTTGCTGCTATGCAAGGCTTGGATATGCAGTTGAACGACTGAGGAATGATTATTATTATTTTTAGTATTGGTCATTGTAGCAGTAGTGTAACTATATTGGTTGTGTGATCTATAGAATCCCAGTTGCACATGAATGTTTCTGAAATGTTAACCACTTTTATTGAACTTCTTTACTCAAATATCCCAACCCAAATCTCTAGTGTAGAGTATGGCGCCATCAGCCAGATGGGCTCTGTTAAGTACATCATTGGAAGATATTGAACGGTGACTTCAATTTTTAGATTTTACCTGCATGCCAGTCATCCCCTGTTACTCACCATGCCAGAACTTTCCAAAGTACAAAACTCATCATTTGAATGATTCAGCAGGATCTCTCCATGTATGAGGAGGCAAATCTTCCTGTGCTTGTGTTGTTCTTTCTTAGCCACTTTCATGCTGCCAGTCCTGCTCAATTAAGTATAAAATTCTTGGTGTTTGTTTGTTATCTCGGTGTCTGGTCTTTCACGCTGCCAGTGATCAGGTGACACGTCGCCGTTTCCGTCCACAGGCACGGAGTGTGCAAATTTGTCACTGCCCATGAATATATAATGTGCTTAGCGGTTGCTCGGAAAATAATCATCAACCATCGTCGCAGGAAATCGTGTGTTTATTTCTCTCTTTCAGATGCATGACTATCCTGCTGATTACCGCTCTTATTGATTGAAATAGGCTGTTCTGGATTTTGAATGTTCATTTAGAGACTATACCAATATTTTATAGACCGAGTGCCTGATACAATGTTGATAATCCTGCATAGGATACCGGCATGTCTTACTTTCCTCATAATCTAAATTTATATTGTGACATTACTGTGGTAATGCATGAGTGATACATATTAACGAATGCAACTTGAATTCAAATCTTATGAGGTGTTTATAATATTCAGATTCCACTAACAAAATAAAAACAATTATTCTTCACGACTGACTAAATAGCCAAGGGGGGGGGGGGGGGGGGGGGGGGGGGGGGGGAGTTAATAGAAACGCTTCGCCTCACATGAGAATGAGAGGGAGTGCTTTTCCTGGGTCAGCATGTACCCAGTGCCTCTTGTCCCAAAGCTATAATCAGAGAGCACTGAGGGGGGGGGGGGGCGACCAAGAGGTCACTAGCAGAGAACCTTTGTAATCTGAAGGGCTACACGCCACCCACAAGAACACAGTAATTATTTGAATGTGGCGCCCCCACACATCTGCAGCCTGACTTCCTCTGCCATGCACGGTCGGAGAAGACCTGCGGACATGCGTCCGGCTGTGGGCCAGGCTTGGAGAGCTGACTGGCGTATTCCCGGGACGACTGGCGGATCTTCCGGAGAGATGCAGCCTTCAAGAGAGTCAAATTCAGTGATTGGGCAGGTACATATACAAGCCAGTATAAATAAACATAAACAGCATGGCCTTCCTGACCTGGATGATGCCAGTAATTCTCAAAACAAGGAGCTATTATTCACCTCCTGCATTTCAGTTTTTGACAATCTATTTATTATAAATTACAATAAATACCCTTTACTTGGCAACACAGGCGAGTGTAAGAGAAGAGGGACTCATTTCCAACTGTTACAATGCAATGAAGAAAACCCATTATGTTAAACTTGACAGGATATGTCACATGTGTGAAAGGATTTACAAGTACTGTGTCTCCTTTGTAACGATTAATTAATTTGCCGCTTCCCTTAAAGTGAATGGCGGTAGCTTAGAGACCGTGTGTTCGAAATCCTCTGTGAGCGTAATTTGTCTTTTGGTGCTTTCTGGAAACTCCTGTTAATCACGTTAGCCAAACAATAGCCCATAGCCCTGCTTTCAATTTTTGCCCCCCCCGCCCCACCCCCATTGACCAGATGCCTAAAATACCCTTCATTTTTGCCCAGCTTGACCCCACGTGGCACCCGATGCCTGTTTCGCGGTTTAGACTCTCCCCTTCCTGCCCACTGTGCCCCCCCTGTGCATGCTGTCCACATCCACCCCACTCTACTGTCTTGGCAGTGACACCTAATCACTCAATTGCCCAAATTAGATTCTAATTAAAATTTTATTCCTATACCTATCAGGGCTGGCCTCTAATCACTTGAGACCTACAATACAAATGGAGAAACAATCAGTAAGTCAATAAACAGGGCCCAGCGTCGTTAGAATGAAGAATGTGCTGCATGAATGAAGTATGATGGTTTGGAAAGATGAGCTGTTTGAATTCTTAACAAATGCAATTTGTCAGTATTTAATATGGCAGGTGGGGAACACGATAGTGGCGGTTCCTGGGTCTCCCAGCGTCACGGGGCCGGCCTAAATGGGTATATCGGCATAGATTAGCGTTAAGTCGCGGCTCTGAGTTTGAGAGCTGCAGTTGGCGCCCTGCATGTGGCCATATACTCTGGGTGGCTGCGTAAATTAACTGCGCTTGTTATTAACACGGTTGCCCGGGGGTGTGTGTGCGTCGTGCGGGGGGTGGTTCTCTGCTCCTGTTTCGCTCCTAGGGACTGGGTGGCATGCATTTTCATTTTAGAACCTAAGTGGTCATCTGGTGAAGGGATCTCAGAACAGTTTGAGACTTCCGTAGTCGATGGCTAGGGGATTAGTCCTGAGTATAATCCTTTTCTTTAGCAGCGGATTACAGCGCTTTTTCAATTTCCTACTTGAAGAATCAGAGGCTATTTCTGAAAGCACACAAGGCCACTCCTGAGAGTGGGCTTCTGGGATCCTGCGTTGGCTACGTCGAATATGAATCGGGCGGGCTCCCGCTCTTTCCGGGACTTTCGAGAGGGTCCCCCATCTTGTCGTCTTTTCGGAACAAACACTTCGATGCTGGTGTCACAGGCAGGGGCATGAAATATGAGCTTGCCGCCTCCCTGCAGGCCAGGCCGCTCAGTCGCTCGCTCTCTCGGAAAACATCGAGAGCGTGATTAAGGTTTTCCTAATGTAGTGTGTCTTTGTGTAAAACGGCACAGCACAAATGATTACTCGAGCGGTACAAGAAAGCAGGACATCATTCCTAGCTATTATTTTATTGCGCTAGATTAAATGATAAGAATGCATACAGCTAGTTTTTAAACGGCTTTTCATATAGCTAGCTTAGAATGGTATGAAAGCAGGACGCTTATGTGCTATTAATTGTAATAATGAGCACCTAGTCATCATAACTGTTCCTCTTCCTCTAATGGAGGAAATTTGTGATGCTTCCTTTCCAAGGTGAAGAGACCACTGAGGGACTGACATAAAACAGAGCTACATCAGGACCAAGCTGGACCAACACACATCGTCTGGGATGCTGGCTGCTGACTCAATGCTCAGAGCCTCCAAAGTTTAATTTCTCTATCATTTTTAGTTTGAGTTCTTTAACGTGAGCCTTCACGCTTGTTTTTTTTGTGGTTTTGAAAGATTGGGTGTCAGTTCCTGTAACTTAGCAAAACATAATGCTGCATGTAAGCTGTTGCCACGCTGTGGGGAATCTGCATCTTTTGTGTTTTCCTTTTACTGAATCCGGAACACATGAGTCAGGCCTAATGTCAGTGACACGGTACTTCACCAGGAGTGGATCAGCAGGTGTTGAGGCACTTTAAAACTGGATTTGCTTGCATTTGTACCTACAAAAGCAGAGACTACACATTTGTGGATGCAAGCACCCCTGGGGGTTTGGGGGGGGGGGGGGGG
>JAODJU010000033.1:14221032-14237035 GCA_026776725.1 Gnathonemus echidnorhynchus
AACCCACCCCCCCCCCCCCCCCCCCCCCGGAATGCATTAAGCAATGTTATGGGCTGTCACACACAGCAGGGACAGTGTGACAGAGCATCAGAATGGAGTCACAGCTGAGAGCCCCCCCCTCCCCGTCGGTTTGTGAGAACGCTTCTGTCCACCCAGCGCTCGATTCTTCTGCCGACGAATGCATCATTTTCCAGATTGCCCGCTGTGGCACGCCAGGGCAGTGCTGTAGGGGACATTATGCAATACAAAAACCTGCTACTGCTCTCGCATCGCTGGGGGCGTGGACACTGTTGGCACAGGGACTCTTCAGAGTTGATATCTGGGATACCTCAGGAGAGGGCCAGACTCTTAGTTTGATTGCCGTTGTATTGTTGCATTTTTACATAGTATAGATGTTTCTGTCAAGCACTGGACATCAGTGGTGGAAGCATGCAACACTGCCATGCAGTAATAGGCTGTCTCCAGTTGGGGGTAATAAGCAGTAATGCAGTGCTGATACTGGAATAGACCTCTGTGTTAGATGGGCTGTGCTGGGTGGCTGGAGGGCCGGTGCAGGTTTTTGAGACGACCTCTCAATCAACCAGTAAGAAAGCAGTGGTTCTCAACTCCAGTCCTGGTGACCCACTCTGATTGGCTAATTGAGAGGTCATCCCAAAATCTTTGGGAAAATCCCAAAAGCCATGTCGGCTCTCCACGGATTAGGTTTACCACCCCCGCCCCAGTTAAACCCTGAAGCTTGCCTAGGACTCCACTTGGGCTTTGATCTGCATTTCATACATGGGATCAATTTCTGTTTTTCACAGGCTGGTCTGATCATATCACTCAGAAGCAACATGTCTAATGAGAATATTGTTATGAACTTTAATGCATATGTTAGCCGCAAACTGATGATGTATCCAAATCAACTTCATGTTCAATATTCAAGCTAAAACTTTGTACTTTGTTAATTAGTCTAATATTCGGTGTTTTCTCCTGCAAGGTTTGCTCATTGCAGCTTTTCTTAGATCCTGTAGATTAAACACTTTCTTAGACTTTTACCCTGATCTGGATCAATGAGTTGAGATTGCTGCAGGTATTCAAAATCAGAATTCAGAAACAGAACTATTTACATGAAGAGATTTTCCCTGCGATACCTGTAGATAGCAACCACCATCCATTTTGCAAAAAAGCTATTTATGTGCAGCGGAAGCTCTTAAGATACGTTGTGTTGACAATCCACAGGTATTGCTGGTTCTGTGGATCTGAAAACAGTAGGTCATCAAATGGAGTGCAATTTCCTGTGACTTTTTTGAAGTAGTAAAAAGTGCAAAAACTTGTTCTTTTGCCTAGATAAAATCATCATTTGTGTTTTCACACAGTTCCGTAAGTCCATCAGGAGAATAGAAGCAGATGTGATGGCATTAAAGGTACCTTGGTGATCCCATTCAAAGTAGGACGGAGGGTGTATAGGTTGGGTTGCTGTGGTGTATTTTTGGCATCCCAAGTTAATTGTTCTAGCAATTTCATCTTTCAAGCAGCGTTCAGGGTCACTGGTGCCTTTACGTCACCCCAGGCCCTGTCATCTGGAATTTCACTGCACCTACTGGAAGGAAGGCCACTCGTGACCTGGGAAGACAACAAGAAGATGAAAATAGAAAAGACAAGACAAACTTACAGATTTTCCCTTCGGCCCACCTGGCCCCCGTAACCCTTTGACTTGGAAAAAAATTGCTGCTTGACATTTCGAGACGTTAATGATGGGGGCAGGTTTTTAAAGATGTGCGATTCCTGTGTGGTATCAGGTCCAGCGTGACTCTTCCCAGGGGGTGAACTCCAAGAGGGAGGAGATGCTGATCGCAATCAGCCCAAATCCTTGAAGGATCTCCCTAATCATTAACATTCTGTGGACGGCTCGGAACATGTCAGTTAAAATTATGACAAGAATGACACATGGTCTTACCTATTCATCAGTATTAATCCAATAAGGTAGCAATGATTTTAAAAATATTGTGTATTCTTTGTGTGCAAGGGTGTCAAATAGTACTTCTGTTTTCTTATTATGCTTTATGTTTTAATCCAGTTTAATACTGAATTAATGAAGAAGAAACATCTTTAAAAAGATCTTTTGACATGACCAGGAAAATTTGCAATCGACTTACACAAATTTAAGCATATTTTTTGCACTGAATAATTCATACTGTCTGCATAAAACACCACTCTTTGACTAATTGTAAATGGTCTTATTTCTTTCAGATAAAACCTGAAGGTAAAAAGAACATCATAACTTAGGTGTATATTTCTTGCAGAGAAAACAACATGAATGCAATGTTAAGTAATAGTACTATGAAAATTATTCTTGACAAGAAAATTTCATGAAGCTCTTTTCCTTGACAGAAAAAAAAACATTGTGTGTTTTCCTCAAGACAGGTGCAGTGCATCCAGATGCTCATTTACTCCTTGTGCTTAAAGAAAAACAGCAGAGATAACAGGAGAAAAACAGAATGGTTTGAAAGGTGTGACTCTTGGTCATCCGTGGCTTATTACTGGTGTGAGCCTAACCCTTGCAACCTAACATATGCCGTCTCTTATCCGCTCCCGTTACAGAGACCTTATTTTTGGGTAGGAGATGGGCAGGGGGAATATAGCACAACAAACTCGATTTCATAGATTTTAATTTTCCCACACCAATTAATCTCTAGATAAATGTTACAAAAAACAAAAAAAAAACAGTGGTCTGGGTTCTATTTGGTTGTCTTTAGCACAATCCTTATGGGAAACTCCAGCAAGAGGCAATTTAGCAGCGCTGCCTAGAACCTGGCAGCCAGAATCCACTCTGTGGTACCTCCCGCTAATAGACATGTTTGTTCTACTCGCTGAGCCCTCATCGTAGAAACCATCTTTTTTGCTCTTAATGAGGAGCAGGCTTGACGTTGTCTTGCCATATCAAGAGCCCTTTTTCTTTCTTTTTTTTTGTCTGATCTTTTTTTGTTGCACGTTTGGTCCTTAATTCGTGTTACGGTACGACGGGGTCTGATATATTTAAAAAAGAGAAAATTCAAGACTAAACTGTTCATTGAACATCAGTCAAAGACTACTGTTGTGGGTAGGATGTCTGATAGGATTGTTTTAGCTTGAGATCGCCAACATTTTGGTTCAGCATTTGATTTCATCTGAATTGTTGGTAACTGACAACAAAATAATAATAAAACATCTTATTCCATGTAACCCAGGGTATTGAACTCCATTGAATTACGATACAGTTTAGTAGTGTCAATGGACTCTGAAGAAAAAAAAAACACTATGTTAAACTGAAAATTAAAAGAAAGTACATTATTTTTTGAAATTAATGGTACAAATTGCTTGTTGATCCCTATCAAAGATAAATCAGTTAATTTAACATCTGGCCCAGTTTACCCTTAGGGATTTCCGATACATACAGTAATTTAAAGTGGTACTACAAGTGTATGTGTATATTATGCAATTGCTGGGTCACTTCACTGTTATCGACTAGCTCTTAACAAAGAGCTACAGATACTGTACATCTGTGATCGCTTCATTCTTTAATGATTCAATATCAAATGCACTGTCTGTTTGATAGCTTGCAGCCACTGGTTTGGATAAAAGCAGAAGTGAATGAATGAATGTATGAATATATGATGTAATTGTGCAGGTCATAATATGAATGTACGGTGGCACAGCGGTTCACTGGATGCTACTGTACTATACTCCTGTAACAGTTACAGGGCTACACACCCCCCACTGCTGATTCTCTGTGTGTGTCTGGAATTTGCATGTCCTTCCAATGTTTGCATGGGTTTCATCGCACAATCCATAAACATGCACTAAGTTGAATTGGTGTCTTTTAATTGGCCAGTGTGTGCCCTGCGATAGCCTGCCAGTGTGACCAGGATGTCCTGTGCCATGTGCCTATATTTACTCTTAGCTTTTAGTTTTATGTGTTTTACTGTAAGTCTTTTACACCAAGTCATATTTATTGCAGTGTTCACCAGTAAGTTTTGGGACACTTGCTTAATAATTAAAACATTTAAAACATTACCTTTTTCATTTGGTTACAAAAATATATACATCTTATGAATAGAAACTGCAGTTTTACATGAAACATTAACTTTAAGTCATATTAATTTGAAACCCAAATTACAGTTTTAAAAGAGCTGTTACAAAGTTCATTGACAAGCAGTCTGATTGGGCTTTTTAATTAGTAACATCTTTGCAATAACACAAAATACCAAACATTTGTGTTTAGTTTCCCTTTGGGAGTCAATGACTACAATTACAATTAATAGCAATAATGGAAAGAAGGGAACAAAATGAGTCGGTGAAAAAAAATGACGCTTCATAAATAGAAATGTCTGTGCAGGAGATACGTGCGGATATGTTACACGTTGCTGGTCCATTGAGTTTTGTCATGAAACCAATAAATTTGCAACATTTTTACAGAAGGGATTACTTTTGCTTGTACAATACAGTAATTCAAAGGGTTTGGATCAGAAAATTTGTCAGTAGCTGGGTTGATCCAAAACAAGCAGATGAGCAATACAAGTTCTGGTACTGTCACATTTTCACCCCCTGTATTATTGCTGTTTTCTCCCGGAGGTGCCTTTGGTATTTTTAGCATTTCTTTGTAATTGCTTGACCTATGCTGTGCACAGGAATTAATGCAGCCTTGTCACTAATAGGATTCATACACGGGTCCTTGTCAGCTGACACCATTTACGCATAATGAAGTGGATTTTTTGTGTGTGTGTGTTTTGGAAATACAAGAGATTCGAGAAATAATACTGAAAAAATGTAACTGGTATAGGAGTCATATGCATAGATGGAAAATCTAGGTATTTATGGAAGCAAACTAATAAATACATAAATAAGATTGTGGTAAATTAAACCAAACATTGAACTGGAATTCGTAAATATTCCTGAGGTCTTGTTGCTGCCCCCCTCCAGTCCAGGGCCCAGGGAAACATAATGGTTTCTCTACCTTCTCTGTTGTCATCTGACTTTGTGGTTACCTTGTGCAGCTCATTACCAGCTCAATAGGACTCTCAGTTGTCATAATAAGACTTATTGTATTATTATTTGTAAACCATGTCTTTCACACAACAGGACTTAAGTGGGCAGAACACAGTGTGGTGATTAAGTAGATATCATTGTATTCCAAAGGAGTCCAGCTAAAATCCCAGGAGGGGATCTGCTGTAATACTCTTAAGTAATGTACTTGACCTGAATCACTGCAGGAAAAGTAACTAGCCATGTAAAACGGGCAAATTATATATGTTGGATAGAAACTAGCCGGATATATTACTGGGTTAAGCTAAGCACTTTAATCCAAATCTTCAAATTAAGCACCATGTTGCAGTGTACCACAAAAAATTCAGTATTACCCTGTTTAATTAATTCTGAATATATTATTATATAATAAGACTCCAAATATATTATTGCATGTATAATCACCTACTTGGATCATATCATTATCATGGTTTTCCCAAAGTGTGGAGCCCTGTGGAAGCATGCTGAGCAGGTCAGATCAGGCGTTTCTTCAGACTCTAGCTCATTCTGGTGGATCCCCAGATGTTCCCAGGCCAGCTGGGAGATATAACTCCTCCACAATTTCCTGGGTCTTCCCTGGTGCCTCCTTCCCAGTGGGACATGCTTGGAAGAGCTTCTGTAGGAACTGGCATCGTTATATGATGTGCAGACCACCTCAGATAACTCTGGCTCTACTAGTCTGGATCTCGAACCTCCTCACCCCATCACAGAGTCCAGCAGACTTGATTTCTGCCAGTCGTACTTGCGATGTTGTTTTTTTGATCATTACCTACTGTTCATGCCATGAACAGGCAACGAAAGGGATACAGATTGCCCTGTAAACCGCAGATTTTCAATTTAATGCCTACTTTACTAGTATAGACCTTCTCAATATCTACTGGACACTTTGCAGATACTCCCCCCAGGCCAGGCTCTAGGGATATCTTCCTGTAACCCTCTCCTTGGTAGGGTACACTTTTCTTCTTCTACTTCTTCTTCTTCTTCTTCTTCTTCTTCACTGGGAACCTTTTAGTACATCTTACTTTGTTTGATCTCTCCCCACAGACCTGTTCACCACAGCAGACAATCAGGAGCTCAAGCCCCTGATAATGTAGCCCCATGGATTGCTAAGGTACACAAACCCCTCCACCACACTAAAGTCACGACCTTTCTAACGTCCTATTATAACACACTCAATTATTATTATTTCTGTTGAATTTATTTGTTAATTATTGTGATCCCCCGCTATATCGCGGTTCAGCTATCGCGCCCCTGCTATATCGCTGGATTTTCCACCGACACATCACAGTTCTCTGTGATGTGTATATATATATGCATATACATTACCTATTATTATTATTATTATTATTATTGTTATTATGTTACTCATAGCCTTAGCCTGACATCCAGATATGTGTTTACAAAGTGTGTTTTAATAAGGTTTCCATGTGTTTAAAGTGGGTTGGAGGGGTTTTTTTAGGCTTAAACTAGAAAAAAACAACTTTTATTAATATGGTCTTTCTATATTGCAGATTTTCACCTATCGCTGATGGGTCTGGAATGTAACTTCATAAATGCACAGTATTGTGCAAAAATCTTAGGCTGCCATGGAAAATGGGGTCTAAATTATGTTTATGTCTGTGTAAACCATCATTTTATATCTATCAAAGTGTGTTACCTTAGACATTTCTAAACCTCTACTAAATCACCACAGTATTTGCAGTTACCATTCAATATACCCAGATATTTGTTGAAGTGGACCACTAGCACATCTTATTTGGCCAGTCAATATCTTGTCGAGTTTATTAAATGAATAAGTTAGTTACTTAAATGCACTAGTGGTGAAATATAACAAATTTCACATGAAATGGCTGGGGTGCCGCTGAGGATAAATTTGGGAACCAAAGTTGTGTTTTTCTAGCCATCCAAGGTATCAGAAATTCTATTAGTATTATTAGTATATAATTTAATATGTAATTAGTATTATTAGTATATAATTTAATGTGTAGTTAGTATTATCAGTATATCATGTAATATATAATTAATATTATTAGTATATCATTTAATGCTAAATAACTTTTCTGAGCAAAAATACACTTACTGCCCTGATAATACAACAAATACAGCTTTAAAGTTTCAAAAATTATTTTTTTGGTCGTCTTAGACTTTTGCACAGTAATGTAAATGTATACCATTAAATATGAACCAAATTAATAATAGTATTAGTAATATTCCTGCATAATAATCCTTGTTATTTTATAATGCACTGTAGCAGAGATGTTAAATATTTAGTTAATTCAATTATTCAGTCTCACTGGGGGAGGGGATATATTGGAAAATACAGAATCTTCCTTCTAGCATGGAACTGTATTTACAGGTTCCGTTTAATTAATGTATTTAGCTCTCTGAAGTCTGATGTCAAGGAATCAGTGACTCCTCCTTGCCAGCAGAACAAATGAGAATGGTAAGAAATGGAACTGACCAATGGAAACACGCAGCCATCACACAAGCTGGCAGATTCATAAGAATGAAACGAAATGTTCCCATGCCAGAATTTTCCAGTTTTTGGGGGAACATCAATGAACTATTATGATTCTGGGGTTATGACCCAGTCTAGGGTTGCGCGGTAACAGGATTGACGGTGGGTGAAATTAATGAACACTGAGGACAGGATGGGGTGTGTGGATGGTGTGGAGGGAAAGTTATGTGGGTATTCATTCTGAAAAAGTACAGCAATGCCTCAAATGATTGCCGCAAGGTCAGAATGAACTTGTTGAGTTTAACTTGGTGTTGTTTAAAACATTAAGAATAGTTCTTAATTAATTACACAAAGTTTTGATATATACCATGCATATATTATACTGTAATTAAACAATATTCTGTCACCCCTACATGGAATCAATTTGATAATGGAGTAGACAATGTCCTCATAGTTTGTTTCATAGTATGTTATTATTTTCAGTGTAGTATTATGTCCTTGTGACTGCTGCTTATTAAACCACACATATTTCTTGTACTGCAATAAAAATGTTTAAAAATCAATCATTATTAATTAGGTGTGAGTATACATAGACGTACAGAAAATCATCACTTGCTTTCAAAATGTTAACTTCTTTTGGCAAATCCAAAAACGCAGAGCAAATAAATTTACATCTCACGATGTTCAAGTGAAAAAAGGGACATAACCTTTCTGAAAGAAAAGTAAAATACAAAATAAATGTTTTGTATAAGCAACATCCCCACAGATTCAATACTTTGTGGAAGCAACTTTTGCTTGAATTGCAGCCTTGCACCTGATTGGCTACATCTACACCAGCATTGCACATCTAAAGGGAGATATATTTGCCCATTCATCTTCACAGAACTGTTCCTGCTCAGTCAAACTGCTTGGCTAGAGTAGATTGACTGTCCTCTTCAAGTCAGTCGGATTGAGGTCAGGGCACTGACTAGGCCACCCCATGTCCTTCAGCCACTCCACAGTTGCTTTAGCGGTGTGCTTCATGTGATTGTCACATTGAAGGGTGAACCGTATTCCCATCTTCAGTTTCCCAGCTGAAGGTAGCAGGTGTTCCTTGAGAATCTGTCGGTATTTTTTGCACCATCCATCTTCCCTTCGATCCTGACGGGAGCCCCAGTTCCCGCTGAAGAGAAACATAGCGTAAGGCTGCTAGAACGGTGCTTAATTTTAGGAGGGGTGTTCTTTGTGTTGTAAGATCTGTTGGGCTTTCTATAGACATGCTATTGTGGCCCTAAAGGTCAATTTTGCTATGTTTGCACCTTGAACTGGCTGTTCAATCGGACATTGTAACTAAATCTAAACAAGACTTGATGTAGCTTTTATTTCAGTAGCCTTTCTTTATTTCAGTTGCCAGCCTCCCATGCATTTCAGACTTGCGGAGCACCTGTAATATTGCTGAAACATTCACACATTGGATCGGCCTTACAATAAATGTCTTGATATCTCTCTGATCAGTTTGGAGGGACGGCCTGATATCGGCTAAGTCTGAGTGGTGCTATAACACCTCGATTTTGTCATGATGATATTTTCGGTGCCAAAAGGAATTGTTCAGGCATCTGTGATGTTCTTACACCCTTCTCTTAATTTGTGCCTTTCCACAACTGATCTGGGAATGCATGTGCATTTTTCCAAGTGAGCTATTTTGCTGTTGTGATTTTAATTAATTGTCATATTTTTTTCTGAATTTCACTTTTACCTGACTGTGGTGGGCAACCGTGTATTAATGAAAAGGAGATAAGTCTTATTTTATTTTTATTTTTTTTACTCACTTTAGGGTGTAATTCAGCAAATGGTACAGAAGGGGTGATGACTTTATACTCACTATATATGTTTCTGATCTCTTATTAAGCTTTGTGTGCTCATTTTGAATGCCAAAACTTCGACCCTTGCTAAAGGTATACATTTCTGTGGCCTATATTCTCTTAAACTACTGTTATCTTTGCACTTGTAAATAATTAAATTTTCAATAAAACATATTTAATTCTTATTAATAATTTTTGGTAAATTTAATAAGATTTACATAATTGCACATGAATTAAACATTAAGTAATTTATTGTATGCAAATGAAATTTTCCCCAGCAGAGACATAAGGCAAACCACTGGCTGTATAATTATTATTTGATTTTTTAAAGAATAGGGAAAAAGGTGCCTCACACAAGAGTGACCTGGTTTGCCCCAGTAAACACACAGGAGGAAAAGGTTTCATCAATCATTCACTCCTTAAGCACTCTCCGCAATAATGCTCTTCTATTAGTTTTAGTAAGTTGGTTATTAATAAAGCATATACTTAAATTGAGTGTCGTTGAAATAAAGTGCAAAAAAATTTGGAGACTGCTCAGACCCTAAAATCCTAGGATGTATTTCCATCCATCCATCCATCCATCCATCCATCTTCTGATCACTGGATCATCATAAGGATTATTCTAATGATGTATTAGCATACTTAGCTATCGTAGTAGCAATACTGCACTTGATCTGCTGGGCTCAGGTGGCCGTGGCAGATGTCCTGTTGCTAGGTGGCTGCTGATAGTGCAATATGCTGGCAATAATGAAACAGAAAGTGAAACAACATATATAAAACAACTGCTATGATAAATGACTGTAAGCAAGCAAACAGCCAATGGAGCAGGAGAGAGTTTGATTTGGAGGGGGCAACTTTATCATTTAAATGCAAAGGCCTGTTTACTGGGGGAAAGAATGAAGCCAAATTAAATGTTGGAGGGGTTTATGATCCCCCAGCCACCCCCCCCGCCCAGGCCCTATGCCCTCGTACAGTGCAGTAATCTAATTCATATTTTATAAAGACAACACCCAAAACTTGACTAAACAGGATTTAAATAATATACATTTTGAAGTACTAAATAAGGTTATTTAAACCAGGTGATCATGGGTTTGGGTTAGATTGTACTTATTAGTGATAAAATTAAATAAATAAGGTGAGAGATTCTACATAAGCAAGAACCCCATAAAATATTTTCCCATTGTTATGGATACTTTGTTGATTTTCATTTATGGATTTTCACAGGATTTTAAACTGCCAGCAGTAATAAATTTTGCACCGTTTTTCAAGGTAAGATTCTTCTTGAAATGAAATAAGTGAGAAGGTCGTAAATGGTTTGGTTAGTGAATCAGAAAGCAGATAAATCATAAGGCAGGGCTACATTCCTGCTGGCGAATCATTAAATGCAGGCCTTTTTCCCGCAATTACTTGTCTTATCTGAATTACATAACGTTACAGAAAATATTCTCCACCAAAATCAGCGTGATTATTTCCCGAAGCGGCAGCGCCGGCCGTCATTTGAAATCCGCAATTGACAAGGCTTGAAAGTTAAAGCAAGAACAAATGATTACTTTCCTCCGAGGAGAAAAAAATCACATCTTGCGCTTTTGTCGATAACAGATTTTGGATGAATATTAATGTCCATTGCAGGCTGAGAAGCAACGCTAAACAGCTTTAGCCTGTAGCTGCCGTCCTTATTTGTAGCCTATTCTGTAAAAATAAAGAAAAATGAAAACTCAGAGTGGCAATTACAATCATGCTTTCCCCAAACAGTGTCCTTTCTTCACTGTGCCAGCCAGCCTATCTTCCTATTTGTAACATTGTTCATTAAAAGCTCCCTAGCATAGCAACTGATCAGATTTCTGAGAGGCCTTTTTGGGAGCCATCAAACTGGAGCACTTTGGTAATGGTGCTGTCAGATCCAACTAGGTTGGTAATCAGGAAGCCTAACCTTCGGTGCCGTGTGAAATAGGTGGGAAAAGTTAATGTGACCCATGCAAAACCACCTTTTTGGGGTTAATTAAGTCCCTATTTCAAATGAAATGACATTTCAAAAAAGGATACTAATTAAATTTCACTTCTTTGACTGCCTTATGAAAATAATGACTCCAAGGTGCCTTAATTATTGTGTCCTGCAGTTTGATATAGAGAAAATAGGCCTGAAGGTGAACATTCAGAAAACTCACAGTTTACTTGAACCAAAGTTCTTCATTTATATAAATTTTGATCATTATTTCTCATGAGAAATATTTTTGATGCAAAAACAGAATATTTAATCAAATCCAATTGTTACCTTTACTGTGCCTATATAACACCAAATTCAACACCATATTATACACGTGCATATAATCTCATGTAAATAAAAATTCATAACCCTTTTCAATCACAAGTACTTAAAAGTACCCCTCAAATTCACTGTAGTAGTAGTACGAACTAAGAAGACAGGATTTAAATGAATGTTCTGAAGGGAAATGAATGATTCTTATCAATAAAGTCAATAACTCAACTTTATTTTGGAGGACATGCAGAGATTTTAATTCAAAGGCTTGTTGCATTTCAAAAGCCGAAATAAATGAAAAGGCAGCATTTGAGATGTTGATATACAGATAACCATTCTGATATAGTCAACGGACAGATGGTGAGAATGACAAGTCAATTGCAATTCACTTTTATACACTACATTAGAGCCTGACTGGAAAATAATTTTGCAGTTAAATTAATTTAAATTTACATTTATTGATTTAGCAGACACGTTTGACCAAATTGATGTACAAATGAAGCGTGTAATACATTATTAGGAAATTGAACCATCAAGGACCCAACTTAGGCAGAAGTGCTGCTAGACAGAGCGACTAGTACTGCTGCAAAGCAGTGCTACCTGTGAAAAAGCTAAAAGTCAAAAGTAAAAAAAAATAGGGACTACGTACTAGAAAAGAGCAGCATCAGCATCCTGTGTTGCCAAAAGACTGTAATCAAGGGGTAGCCAATGAAGACAGGAAGAAAGTGAGCGGGTGGATAAGTTAGTTGAGGTGTCACCAGAAAAAAAAGGTCTTCAGGTGTTTCCTGAAGGTTGAAAAGGAGTCTGCTGGCCAGCGGAGGATGGGAGGATTGTTCCACCATCAGTGTTGAGGAAGTTACTCACAAAATGAATCTGTTACAGACTTAGGCCCATAAAGTACAAATCCATACCAAGCTTTTGTTTCAATGAACCAGTTGAGTATTTTGTGACTGTAACTCTATATAATCCACTGGTTGGTTGAAACAAAAACTTGGTCTGGATTTGTACTCCCTGGACCTGAACTTTCTACCTCTCTCTGTAATGGATTCATTTTGTAACATCCCCAACACAATTAAATCTTGGGGGGGGGGGGGGGGGGGTTACGTCCCTTTGGTTCCTATGGCCTGGCTGATACTTGCCAGTGATCCTTCAGTTTTTTTGAAGCCTATGTGGAGCCCTACACAACCCCCCAGGAAGAATCAAGACACCCCCCTTCAAACAAGGAGCACGAAGACTGTAACGCACTGTCCGAGACAAAGGGAAATAATCGTGCTTTTTGTGCCACTTCAGAAGATGCTGTCGTAGGTGGGCTGTGTTGCCTAATAAGTTAACTCACCACAAATAAGAAATGCCTAGAGTTAAATGTATTAATTTCAACTCCCAGATTACATTAATTACATTTGTTGTGTCTTAAAATAGAAGTTTATGTGATTTATGTACTACCTTCAAGATAACTTGTCATACTGAATATGGTATATATTTGGCAATAACAATAATTAAATATGTAATCAATAGATTACTGATACAACACCTATGTGTGGTATTTACAAAACACACATCAGTTAAAATACCTTTTGTCATAGAATATTTCTGTAATACTTAAATTACACCTCTAAGAAAGTGATTATTGTAATTAAGTAACCATTCACAATATCTCTTATCCAGGAAAAATGTCAAACTGCAACTGGAGTAAAAGAGGCATATTTACATAATTACATGGTACTTTTAGAAAATTATGCACTTTTGAAACACAAGCTATCAGAACAAAGTACATGTGGCCTAAACCCCTTAACCATTAACTCAAATCAGAAATATATCACTGTAGTTTTATTTTTTTCCTGTCCCAAGGTATTGCTCAATATCGCTAAGTAATTTCTCAAACTTCCTGAGATCTCCTCAAATATGTGAGAAGTCAATGAATCAATGTCAGCCCTGAGATGAATCCAGGGATTGTTTGTACAGGATTACAAGCTGTAGGGAGTTTGTGGGGGGAAAGGATATGACTAGCGAATGATGGGCATTTCAGGCCAGACTGGTTCATCTCCCTTATCAGCAGCATGCAATGTGGAGGGGAGTCTATAGCGGTTTTCTGTCATGGGCTGGAATTCAGATTACATCGCTGTTATCCTTCAGCAATGTTGGGATTCCAGCCTTGTGATGAAGGCCATCTCCAATTATGAGAAAAATATTCCATGGCACGAGTCTAAGACATCACACCGCCTTTTCTTGAAAATGCCTGTAAAATGCAGAGAAAGTACACAGCTTTTTATTGTTGGACCTGTTTACAGGGCATATTATTAAAGGGAAAAACACTTAGCATTATGCTATTCAACAACAAAAATCAAAGAAGTGCTAAAATGTATCAATAGCTTATTCTAGCCCTAAATAGAGAAAATATCTTTTAATTATTTTTATATTTTTGGCCATGCAAGATGATGTTTACACTATATTTAATACAGAGATTTCACAAAAAGTTAATTTCACAGCCTTTTTTTTAGCCAAAATACTTTTTAAAACATGCTATAATGTTCAAGATAACTCAAAAAAACACAATGAGCACACTGTACATTATTACAAAAATCATTATGCCCTGAACAGATTCATATTTAATGTAAATGTTGCAGTGAATTTTACTTTATTTGATGTATATTATATTCAGACTAAGTGTTGACTCACTGAGGAGAGCTTTGCTGAAAATGAAGACCTTGGTCTCATACGTTAACAATGGTATTCTTAACCATATCAATGACAGACTGGTAATTAGTAATGCAGGGAAAATATACCTGAGAGATACTAGGGTATGATTCTCACCTCAGCCATTGCTACGTTATTGTCAGGAGTGTAGAATGGGGGACTATATCCAGCACGTCTACCGGTGGGAGGTAACTGTAGAATCACTTTTACTGTATATCCCGGTCCTCAACATCCCGGAACTCTCTCTCTCGCTCTCTCTCTCTTTCTCTCTCTCTCTCTCTCTCTCTCTCTCTCTCTATATATATATATATATACTGTATATATATATATACACACATATACATATATATATATTATACACACACACACACACACATATATATATATATATATTGTTTTTCAACTGCTTGACAGGAGATTTATGACGCAGGCCTGTGTTTGGATGATTGCTTATGTTTCCATGGTGACAGATCACCAGCCCTGTGCCTTAGAGGTAACCCAGTTAATCAGTCAATCAAATCAGTAAAGTGCAATTCTACGAGAAAGTTCTCACAAAGTGCTGTACAGTAATCTATAGATTTTTTTTTACTCCTGGGAGGTATAAAAAAATGCCCACGATGGGGGGAAAATGTAAATGAATTCCTGACCAATTCTAAAAAGGCAATGCAGTTTCTCATGTATCCATCTGCTTTTCCTGATCAGGGAGGGGACCAAAGCCTTTCCCAGGCGACACAGGGCTGGGGGAACACCCTAGATGGCATGTCCATCTATACCAAGGCACCTACACCCAGTGGGTGACTTAGGGATGCTAATTAGCCTGGCTACCTGCCTTCCCAATGCAGAAATAAATCAGTGCAACCAGGGAGAACCTACAAGCTTCACATACAGAGAGCAAAGGTGGGATTCAAACCCCGACCTCATTGGTACAACGTAGCAGCATGACATATCGTGCTATCATACACTTCAGTCTTAGTGACAGAAAATACTGCTAATCAAAGTACAAAAATACAATTGCAGTTGGAAACAATAAAAAATATCTTAGTTGTCAAGCAAATGCAACTGTAGCTGGCCAACTGTGATTCACAGTGCCCAGCTGGCTCTTGTCGGGCTGAATACACTGCGAGGGTTTTAAAATGGTCAGCTTGGTGGATTGCAAGTGAGGAGATCTTGGGCAGCTTGTACAGAAGGGCCTTTGTGTGTATAGTGGATTGGATTCATGTTTGCCATGTTGCTGTATGTTCTAAGTCCTTCGATTTCATTTTCTTTTGCTTCTGTTTGCTGGCCTTAATAAGATCCTGCCTTCTTTCTGTATTTGTGTTTTTTATGGCAAAGTCATTGTGTTTGATAAAAGTCTGGTGTGCAGAGTCTTTATCCTGCCTGCTGGTCGGTGATCTGCCACAGTATTAATGAAGTAAATCATAAATGGTGAACTTTAGTAGTTATTTAAGAATCAGTACAGCTACTGTAGCATATGGTATATGTATCTATATTTATCAATTCATAATTATTTCTTCTTCTATGGGGTAATATAGTTAGGTGCCATCCTGGAAGCATCTATTAGCACTTTAATTGAGTAGCGTTGTGTGTCTGACTCGCCTTGGCTCCCAGAACATGAAGTATTATTTCACTTCTTAAATATTACATTACATACATGACTTTATCCGCTGTGCACACAGTCGTGAAATATTTTGGCCATACAGTTTTTGCATA
>JAODJU010000033.1:14245419-14265502 GCA_026776725.1 Gnathonemus echidnorhynchus
TGCCCCCCCCCCCCCCCCCAATCAAGGCATTGTGACTCTGGCCCACGTCACAAATCACATCCCTCCACACTTGGCTCCTGGGCTTATTGATGGGCTTTTAAAGACTGAAATTTAACGGAGGGGGGTCACAATGCACTAGTCGATGCACACAACCACACGGACAGTTGGCCAGCAGGGGGTGCGGTGGTAGAGGAGTGCGGGGTGTGCTAGGCATGCAGTTGACGATTGCCTGGCATTTACAATCTCCCGCCCGTGTTGCTTAATGGCTTTAGATTTCTCAGGTTTCTAATTATACAGGAAGGATACAGTTTGCTTTTGCAAATGACAAATATCAAAGGCTTCGCATCCAAATGATTAATTCTTCAACAAAAGATTACTTATTACATTTAACTAAATACACTTGTTTACATTCCTGTTCATAGTGATAACAATGAATAGCTAAACACTTTGCAATAAATATTTGTTTCATAAAAAACTATTTATATTGGCAGTTCTGCTGACAGCTTCGTTGTTAGGTTTCTGCTTAATTGGAGACATGTGATCAGCCAATCACGGCACTCTCTGAAGCGCAGCGACCAATAGCATGGACAGGTCTTCTTCCCCGCTCTGTTCCCCAAGGGGCACATGACGTTATTGGTGCTCCGTCTGTTTACACACCTCTCCACCGCAGCAGAGGTCAGATTGGCGTCCCGTTTGCACACCTGCAAATGTGGCCACCGTCTCTACCATGTGAGAGGAAATTGATTTGACGGGGAGCAGGGAGGCAGGGAGGGGGTGTGCTTCTAAAGGCGGACTGTTGTGCTTCCCAGTCGTGTGCCTTTATTGAGAGCCCTCCTGATATCTGCCGGGCCTCGGCACTTCATTTCCATGCGCCCGTTACTCCTAGCCTGCCAGCCAACCCTTGGCCACCACGTGCCACAAAGAGACGTCTTTCTGCTAATTAGCTTTGAGAGTCCTGCGTTTCAGCCTCTTGTACCACTGCTATTGTAATGTAGTGGTTATTTTCACCTTGGTCTGAATATTTTCACATATTCCACGCATGCATAGTGGTCCATGCATAGAACACAGGAATAGAATGCATGAATAGAACATATGAACTGAAGTACTGCGTATCACTTTATTTCCAGGGTGGGCAATCTTATCCAGAAAGGGCTATCGTAAATCTGGGTTTTCGCTGCAACTCTCTAATTAGATGACTAATTAGAGGACTAATTGGTTGAAGAGTTCTCACACCTGGATTTGAACAGCTGACCTAAAGGTTATCCCCAAAACCTGCATACACACTGTGGAAATGATTGGACACCCCTGGTCTATTTTGAAGTGAAAACAAGCAAATTATATGAATCCATAAAAGTCCTATTTATATGAACTATTAAAATGTATAAAAAGTGTAAAGTAAGAATAAATTGTATAAGTACCACTTACCACGTGAATGATTTTTCAATTACATTTAACAAAGTGGAATGAGTGATGGGCTTGTGTAGGGTTCTGTCTGGTACTCTGGTGTGCAGGGTCCCAAAACCATATGGCATATGGAGACTGGCATTTCTGTATCACCCACAGTGTGTGACGGTGTGCGCGAATGTGACCCTGCAATAGACTGACATTCAGGATTTCCCCATCCTTGGCACCTTGGGGCTTGAATTCAGACCCATCCTGTCCCGGTGTGGGGTTAGTGAGGGGAAGCAGAGAGGTGTGGGGTTCAGTAGGTTAGGGTGCTGACTCAGAGTCTGTGGTCGATTAGAGCGATTTCACTATTAGGCCAAGGCAAGGCTGCCCAGGTGCTCCAGGGGCTGACCGACCCTGCTTACTCAACTCAGAGGTGGCAAGTCCATGACCAGAAAGTGCAAATCCAGACCAAGCTTCTGTTTCAACCAACCAGTTGAGTATAAAGAGTCACAGTCAGAGTGCTCAGCTGGCTGGTTGAAACAAAATCTTGACCTGGATTTGTACTTTCTGGACCTGAACTTTCCACCTCTGTCTCAGCTGTACCTTCCTGTGGGTAAAAGCATCTGCCAAAGAAATAAATGATGTAAAAAATGGAAATACTACCCTAAGTAAGGTTAAGTTTTGTACATTCTTAGAGTGTAGCAGTTTCACGATGCGCTACCAGCTTCCTGCTAGATAAGCCCCATTGTTCGCCTTGCGCCATCGATCTTGCTACGACATTCGCTCGTTATATAACATTCAGGCCCAGTGTGCTGCGATCACTCATCAGCTGCCTCTTTCAGAGGGAACTCACAGGCATATCTGCACAAGTTGTCAACAGAATTTATCATCAGATGGTCACAGTCGTGCAACAGTTGAGTTGACTACACATTTGGGCACCTCGCCAATGAACCAGTCATGCAGCCCCATCCCCCCCCCACCATAACAACTCAACCATATCAGAAAACAAATTAATCAAGTGTTTCTTGTTTATTGTAGTCCAACTTGTTCGATATTACAATATAAGACTTATTCAGAGGTGGCTTTTGCTAATAACGAAATGATAGAAGCAAGTCATACCCAGGTGTGCCTAATTAAACAAACACAAAACAAAGTCATCTGACAAATTCGCTATCAGAGCCATCTCGGGTGTATAATTTTCCACTTTTCTTTCAGGTATCAGGTAGGGTGAGCGAGTGCAGGTGTCCCGAGGACGTTCCAGAACGATTCGCCTTTGAGTGAGAACCAGATCCTCGGGCAGCCTGTCAGGGGCATCACTTTAGGTGCCTCCTCACCCGTGAAATCCTTTAGTGCTGGTGAGCGAAAGGCCTCTCTTCTCCCAGGCTCGTTTTTCAGAGGTAATAATGATATTAAGAGTGATTGGGGGTAGGGGGTCTTTTTCAGCATTCAGGACAGACTCCTGCCTGTCAGCTCCGATTTTATGGACAATTGGAGAACAGATTCTCATGATTGCGTCACTATTCAACGCTCAAGTTTGCGAGGCGTCAAAGCGTCTGTAAGGAGCAGATAAGCAGCCCCTTCTCTAGCAAAGTAGTTCAGATCATGCCTCAGAAGGAGGGTTTTTTTTAGTGGGGGTGGGGGGTACTGAAAGGCAGATGAATCTTGACAGCTCAGTAAAGAACGTAACAACTATATCTGCCACCTATAACAATTAATAACCTTTGTACAAGGCGGGCTGTCTGAAATGCAAGCGTGATTCTTCACTCTCGTCCCAGCCCCAGTTTCAGAGACGCACTCCAGCTGCAGTGTGTCACTGGCTTTAGCCTCAGCCTAATGAACGCCGTTTCTGCTACGATGCTGTGATGTAATGTGGGACAACGGTGGGTACAGTGCACTAGAAAACTGTCAAAAAGAAAGGAGAGGGTGAGCTATTATATGTATTATTAAACATATCAAATATTCTACACAAGGCTGTGGGAGGGGCTTCGATACCCTAGCAGATTCAAGGGGCCCCACACTTTATAGGGCCCCAAAATGGAAGTTTGGGGGCCCGGCTGGCAAAATCTTTTAAGAGGGACCCCCTGACTGGGAAAATCTACTGCGGGGTAGTCTACTCAGGGGCTCAAGGTGACATTTTGCTAGGGGACCCAGAATATCTTGCTATGCCTTTGATTATACGTATTTACTGTTTACTGTTTTATCATCCATCCAGCCATTTTCCATGACTTCTTATCCAGTGTGAGTTTGCAGGGAGACTGCAGCCAATTCCAGGAAGCACGTGCACAAGGCAGGGTTTAGTACCAGGAAAGGTAGAAATGCAGATTAAAAAAAAAAAATGAATAGGGTGCTTTTCATCTTTTTGAAATATTGAAAATGTATTGCCTGAAAGTAGCCA
Organism: Gnathonemus echidnorhynchus; assembly: GCA_026776725.1. Classification (NCBI taxonomy): domain Eukaryota; kingdom Metazoa; phylum Chordata; class Actinopteri; order Osteoglossiformes; family Mormyridae; genus Gnathonemus; species Gnathonemus echidnorhynchus. Next base: position 14,249,204 of record JAODJU010000033.1, read on the forward strand.
GAGTCAAGCTGAACAGTTTTATTTACACTTTTGTTTTCTTTTATACAAACAACCAAACAGATAATTCATCGTGCAATTCACAGGCAGCTCTCGTCTCCCATCTGCCCAATACCGTAATTTCCCTACTTAAGTCTCCCCCAAAATGTCCATGTTACTTTTAAGCCATCTGGCTTCAGTAGCAAAGCACATACATATAACAATCACACCACTCTCTACTTTAGCTACAAAAACACATTATACTATTTTCAGGGGGGGCTTTATTGTCATAGCATCCACATGCAAGTGCACAATGGTACAGTGGCATGTGGTAACTTTCCCCCAGGACAACAGTGCAACCTACAGACAGGAAGTGACAAAGAGAGTTGTGTTCAGGGTGGCTGAACACAAGACTGTATATACATAACGCCTGAATATGTAAAAATACAAAATCATTTCATTTATTTTTAATCACCCAAGTTCTTGGGTTCTAGATGGATCTTCAAAAGTATGAAATGACAGTGTCAAAGTCTTGCTATTATTACATGCGGCATACAGTATACGATTCTTTTCACAGCACTTGAAACATATTTCAGGAATGAATTCCATCTGTTGTGGAGTGTCAGTGGTCTTCATCGCAACACAGATGTAAACAGTTTTACTGTAAGTGTGACGTGTATTAATGTTTCCTGATTTAAGGGTACAAGTTGTGCAAAATTGTGCAAGTTGTATGGTGTCACCCGCAATAGTCCTTCTAACTCCAATGATGCATCAGAAGTACAGGCTGCACCCTTTAATTTTCAAACAAGTTCTATCACATACCTATTCTGCTCTGAATTTCCTGGCTTGCTGCTGCAAAATGCTATGTGCACAAGTGCAGTAAATGTATCATGCAACATTAGTCAGGTGTCTTCTTTTAATATTGTAACAAAAGAGCCTGGAGGAGAAATGTATTGCCTGAATGTGCCACTGTTAAACCACATCTGTTACAGCAGAAGGAAATGGGTTTCTACCAGTACCTAGGAGGCAAAAACAAACAGGCGGGGGTGTTTGGCGGGAGGGAAATGTGCCAACACAACGCTTGGGCCATAATTTATTCCAACATTAGCCATTTGCCTCCAGGACCATGTTCTTTGCAAGTTTTTAGATTCTCTTTACTTACCTTTGAGTTGCTTAATGTGTTAAGAGAGTAATGCAGAGTTTTACACCTTTGTTTTCTGTTAATCTAAGACATATTTTTAATTATTGGACGACCCTCTATTGAGTAAGCAGTTGTGGCCAGTGGACGAATGGATGGATGGATGGATGGATGGATGGATGGACAGATGGATGGATGATGGATGAATGGACGGATGGACAGATGGATGGACGGATGGATGGTGGATGGATGGACAATAGATGGACGGATGGATGGATTGGTGTTTTTATTCCATAAATAAATTCTGAAAATCACTTCACTGGTTCCAGTCACACAACCACTATCGAAGGTGGTGCTTTTGGAGGCAGCCATCAGAGTGCTGCATGTGTGACATTAGTTTTGAGTATATTGTTGAAATGCTATTAGAAAGTACCACAGATGTTGTTTGATTTCAGCATCTGACCCAGATCTTTCCAAATGGCCAAACACAGCGGCCTTTTAATGACCAGTCATCCCATTTCATGTGAGTTGCACATCTATGAAGAAAATGCGATGGCCCATCCATGTGTCTGCTTCACGTGAGAGAGAGCTATTTAAGATTTGATAATGTGATCCCATCCACGTATTGAACTGTACCCAGATCTGTCACATGAGCCAAGGTGGAGTTATGAAAAATGCTATCTGCACTCTGTTATCACTCTATTCACCCACACCCCAGCCTGAAGCCACAGACGGCAGATAACGATTGATATGCAGTGATAGTCCCAATGATCCAATACTGAGCTTTTTTACTCAATATTGTGCAAAAACAAAAATGAAAACAGGCGATAAGAACACATACAGCATGTATAAAATCTATCCGCCCATTTCCCTTTCTGATTTCTCCAGCTGAGCATAGCAGTTGCGGATAAAATTTTCTGTTTTGACTGTGAGCTAGTGGATCAGAGGGGGACTATTCTCAGGGACTGTCCTAAGAAATTGGAAAGTCTTTGCCTCTTCACTTTGCCGCAGTGGAAGCCGGTGGTTACAGACCTCTGACAATCTCTTTCGGAGTGTTTTTCTGTGCGTGCCTCATCCGGCCCCATTTCAGAAGACACCTCTGCTCTGCGTTTGTCAGAACAGCCCTCATTAGGTTCAAATATGTTGGCCGGCTGACCTGTTATTTACCATTGATCAGTGGTGGCACACATGAGTGATAAAGAGCACAGGCCCCTGATTTTGAAAGGAAATGTCAAAGATCCCCTCTGCTAGCAAACATCGGGCCTAAAGCTCTAATGAACAGTCCGGCGCGATTTGTCCGCATTCAACACGCATTCAAATCGGTGGTATTTAACAAAAAGGTTACGTGGAAATCAATTTGCCATGAAACGATACGGATCTGTGAACTCAGGTGTGAACAGCAATGTTGAAAGCAGAAAGTCCAGGCAACGGATGCCTGGATTTTTCAGGTTGCCATGCCTTGGCACAGTTTCTTGGGCCTCGGATGCTCAGAGACGTCACTAGCTATGATGCTGATGCCTCCCATTCATCTGGCTTTAAGGACGCCGTCCAAAGTGTTTTATTTCTGGACTGATGATAAACCAATAGAGCTCAGAAAGTAGCTTTACATGCATCTAATGCACGATCGATTTGAACTGACTGTGTAAAATCGGGAACTTTGTGATGGCAAACAGGCCCACAGGACACAAGGACTGGAGAATGGAACCAGGATTTATTGGCACCCACAGGATGAAACGGGCAGGCAATTCAAAACAACCGCTGGGCTGTTTAACTTAAAAAAAGACAAACTAAACCCATGGGAGGCAGATAATTGCTTCTGATTTCTGTCCTAAACACATAAACCCAACTTGCTTTATACTCTTAATGCAATTTGGAAAGGCTGAGTAGCTGAGTAGAGGCAACGGTGATTTTTACAACTACTCCGAGGTATGGGGGGGCTCTCTGTTTTCCACCAATGGTCACTACACTAGGGGAGAGGGGGGGGGAGAGGCCCTAAACTGACTTTTTAAGTGGAGTTCCAGAAAACAGAGCTGCCCCTGGGTAGAGAGGCTTATGACTTCATGTGACTCCTCTCCTTAGAGGCAGCGCCAGTCAATGCCCATGTGGGAAGCTTCACTACTGCCGCTCACCCCCCCAGCAAACTTTGCCATTGGTGCCTGCCCAAAACATCCCCCCACCCCCCACCGTCCAAGACAAAGTGGAATTTTCGGTTACATTTTATTTATAAATATGTATAAAAAGGTGTAACACATCATAACCATAATTATGACTGCCTTACGAAGCTCTCATCCATAATGCACTATAGATACCTTAAGAATGCAGCATAACAAAGCATCCTTAATGCTTATATCGACTGTTATAATGCATTATAGTATATAAAAGGTATAAAGGGTGCCAATTTCAGGCAATTTCACTTTGCCACAAACTGGGGGCACTGGCGGTGATGCTCATTAGGGCGCCACATTGGCTCGGACTAGTTGTGCTGTTTAACATTTCACTAAAGGGCAGCTTTTGTGCCCACCCCCCCTTTGTAATGAAACAGAATCATAGACTCCCACGGGACACATATTACAGCATCTCTCAAATCACCGATAAATACTGAACCACTGAGTGTATTTATAACCCATGGCAAAACGTCCAGCCCGCAGCATCCAAGCGGCCTGCTGATACTATCTGTTATTTGCGGCTGTTGGTGGAGTGAAAATGTGTGGTGCAGGGAGTGAGCTGGTCACATAGGCAGACAGAGCCACATTTATGAGACAGGAAGGAGATAGGAGGCTGTGGGAAGAGAAATTGAAAAATAACCTGAAAACAAAAATGAAGTGACGGCAGAAGGTTTTAGAAGGTCAAATATTTAAATTGTTTTGTCTTTAAAAGATGTTTTAAGGTGCAAACATAGAAGATGATTTTATTAGATGAGGTTCAACTTTGTCATTGTGCTGATTACATGTACAGAACCAAAGAAATGCAAACATTTTATCATGGTAATATTTTTCATTTATCCCCTATAATATTAAAGTAATGAATATCAATGGAGAGAACTTTCACTCCAAAACCAATGCAATCACTGAAGCAATACTGAACACTTCCTGCCACTTTTCAGGCCGGCCAGAACGCAAAATTGTGTTATTTCAAAACACAGCGCGACTTCTTCCACGACACTTTGCATCCTATGTCAAATTGTGTAGCAGCTAGGTGAAGTTGCTCAAATTACTTGGAAGCATTAATTCGAAGTCTGCGTTCAAGGGCTAAGATTTTATTTCACATCTTTAATCTTTCCCGAAGAAAATCCGCATAGGTGTTACATGCAGCCTCCTTCATTTTCTAAGAATGCCTGTGAATTACTTTTGCATTTCCTGTCATCTGCATGTAATCCCATTCTCGCCATTATTGTCTTAATATCAAGTACAGGAAGAGATAATGGAGAGACACTGTAATAAAACTGTGGTCTAAAGAGGTCTCCCAGGGGAAATATATTTGATGCTTGCAGAATATCAATACCTTTGAGGTCTTTGCCCTCCCTGGTTTCTTTCATCATTTCTGCACAGCTACATAATGGCCGTCATATACATAACAAAAACCGGTGAAGAAAGGCACAGTTGCTTTAATGGGCATCTAGGCCATGCAAAATTCCCGCATATAACACCTAATTTCTCTGTCCTTTTCGGGGACCTTTGGCCTCAAACATTTGCTCTGATGACTTCAATAATTTGGACACTTTTTTTTTTCTTAGGATCTAGCACAAATCTTTAGTTTCTACTTGCAAATATGAGCTAAGTCAATATGAACCACTTTATGATGTATCTAAATCCATGCTTGGCATTTTGCTCACCTAGAGTATCAAGATTTTTTCATCTACTATTGACTGAAGCCATATACAATATGCGCTACAATACATCATCATTCAATCCATTCATACATCCATCCATCCATCCATCCATCCATCCATCCATACATACATACATATCCCAACTGCTTTTCCAGTATAGGTTGTCATTCCCAGGCACCCTGGGATACAAGGCAAGAGTACACCCTGGATGAGATTCAGTTGAGTTCAATTTAATTCTGTTCAATTGATTTCAGTTCAATTTAATTCAGTTGAATTGAACTGATTTCAATTCAGATCAATTCAGATCAATTCAATTCAATTCAATTCAATCATATGGACCTTTTTCAGCATAACTGCCCAAGGCACTTGAGCACCGCAAAAAACTCCTTTAAAAAACTCTGCCTATCATCTACACACTACAGCCGTTGATGAACTCCTCTGGATGCTGACTCCTGACATGCATCATCTGTGGACTGAGCTCATGCAAGTCACGCGCTCGCTCTGGGGAAGAATGTGACTCCGTTCATTAAACCTCTTCTGAAAGGTAACAGCGAGTGGTGGCTGAATGCAGCTTCGTTGCTCTGGTTTTTGCAAAGCCCTGAGATCCTTATCGGCTTCAACTTCCCCCTTGGTCAGAGCTACTAAAAAAAGCTGTCTGTAAAATACGGGCCAGCTTATGTGTGGGAGGTGCTATATGCTACCAGCATGTGGCTAACACTGACTTTATATGCATGAGAAGTCACAAACAAAAGCTTAGTCTGGAACACATCAATAAAATCGTTGTTGAGATCAGAATCAGAATAGTTTATTTATGGCCAAGTACTTTTATGTATGAGGAATTTACTTTGGGGTGTTGTGCATAACAATCAAGAGACAATCAGGACAACAAAATAAATTGTACATTTTGAATGAAAGTTTGGTTTGAGGATGCTTTTTCATCATGATTTTGATGGATATGTTTAGTAAAAAGAAATAATGTGACAACATAAATTAACTTCAATGAAATCCAGCTTAATAGCTAGTACCTGCTAACTAGTAAGACAGTTGTAGCGTAATGTATTGGGCTGACTTTGTGAATTTGCATTTGGTGGTGACTGGCGGTGTATTTATGGTGAGGAAAATGCCGGATGCTTTCCACAGCCCACTACAACACGTCAAGTCAAATTACCGTCTTCATTTGAGATGGCCACGCAGAGCTCTTGGTGTGACCTTTGCGGCTGTTTGGGGGGAGCAGCGGGGATCCCCTAAGTGTCACAGCCAAGTCCTCGACTCGGTCCCCTCCCCTTATGGGCAGCTGTGACAAAGAGGCAGAGTGACAGGGCCACTGACAGGTCACCGGCGAACTTCCAGCCCTCTGCCACTCAGTGCCCATACCTACTATCTGTCATACACCTTAAATAAACAGCCAGATGGAATCCTCTCTTGAGATCGAAACCTTTTTGGAAAGATAATCAAAGACAAACACCACTCTATTTATCTTTCTTTAATATAATAGAAGTCGAAAGCAAAATAAGACAACGAGCTAAAAATTTAAAATAAACTTTAATGCAATTTCCTAAGGATCACAATGATACCCTGACCTTTGCGTGTAAGGTCAAAAGACTAACAGCCTTGCACACTCATGAATTATTAAGTAAGTTATTTTACTAATCGGTTCACAGTTGTCACACAGTTTCCACACATAACGCATAGCGAAAGCTGAACCTGTGGCATATACATTAAGAGTAGTATTGAATGTAATGCTAAAATATATGCAATAAATGAAAGTATCAACATAACATAACAATCCTTTAGAATATTTAGAATGCTGAGCAATGGTCCTACTAATCTGCATATTCAGCATGTTTCAAAGAAAAATATGCTTTCTGCTATCCTTGAACCTTGACAATCTTAGTGGATACGAAATATTTGGAATATTTAATAGATCCAATGAATCATTAAGGCTTTTGCATAAAAATATAATTTTACAGCTTCAAATATATTCTACCAATATACCTTAAAGTTTTGCTGCCTTTTAAAATAAATCCTGGCATGTTCTCCCTTTCCTTATGCAACACTCGGCAGAATTATTAACTAGGCATTTACCACCCCATATAAAAGGTGCTAGAATGGACAATCTGTGCTAATTTATGCTATTGTGGATTCGAGAAAATCTATTAAACCTCTGCTCATCCACTAAGTACATATGAGACAAATAACTTTGTTACTTATAAGGTCAGCTGAATATTTCATTTAGAGGCAACATTGTGTGTGAATGGTGGCTCTTTGGATAGCACTGTCACCTCTACAGTACCTGTCAGGGTTTGGGGCTTCAATCACAGCCCTGTTCCCTGTGTACGGAGGTAGCAGGTTCTCCATGTGTGTTCTCGGTTACATACACACAGTGTCTGCCTTGCGGTGGACCAGTATCCCATCCGGAGTGCTCTCGGAACTGTGCTCCCGGCTAGAACCACTGCCCTGTACTGGATAAGCATTTGGAGGATGAATGAATTGATTATACACTCTAAGAATGTTATATGCTGCCAGTTCAAACATTTGTATGTTGCTGAAATGACTAGGAAATTTCGTGATCAGGAATGCTGCAAATACAGGGAGAAAACGAGCTATTTGTAAGGGGCCAACAGATCAGGAATCACTACCATACCAGTAAATACTCTCTGGGTAAAACAGGCTATATTTCTATCTTCTTAAAATGGACTTTGCAGACTGAACTGTTTAAATCGGACACATCCAAATTGAGTTCCGTGAAATGCACACATAAATATGGTTAAAAAAAAACTAATAACCCACTATTTTTTATACATGTACTGATTACTGCCACATTTGAATTCTTTCCTATTGTTCAACATTGCTCCTCTGAAGAGATGTGGCCTTTTTGTTTACTGCATATTTTATTTTTTTTGAAAAAAAGAATAGATGTAAAATTGCAGCCTGGAAATCACCTCACTGTGGCTTTGACAGGATTTATGTCCTGCTCTCTTTCTCAGGGCTAATTTTAAATAAGGATAATGGAGGCACGTCTGTCCTGAATGTGTTACGCCGTGAAGTTAATCCTCGCGAGCGTATCTCCCAGTGATCTGCCTCTTTCCCAGTGTTTTCTGTTTTTCGGTGCTGGAAAAACCAGGTGACATTAAATTATGGGCACCTTGTGTCCCCCATTGGCAGAGAGATAATGTCGATGTTGTCTCCCATGATCTGCAAGTGGGGGGGGCATGCACGTGGGATTCTTCACCAAGGTGTCCTTCATTCTTGTTCATCTCCTCCTTATTCTCACCCTCACACACAAAACTGCAGCAGTTATTACACATGAAAGACCAAAAATGAAAGCGTTCCTAAAATTATGCTTTATTTTAACCGAGGTCTGCAGAATTATTTCAGGGTGGGCCTGAACACCGAAAATGCTCACAGAAAACAAAACAAAATTGGCATAAACCAAGATGTATTCAGTATATTAGAGCCAAAATGCTGCTTAAAATAAATATTCAAAACACAGCATTGCAGAACTGCCTAAGGGAAGACCCAGGTCAAATCAAACATAAGGAATTCTAACCACAATGGTGCGTGATGCATTTCTGCTAGATTTCTGGAATCATTATTGGAGAGAAGCTACCCCAGGCTTCCTACAAGAAAAGAATAACAACAATGTTGTTGATAAAACCTGTTTAATGTATTAATGTAAAACATTACAATCTGATGTTACTATTAACCGGATTAATAAATAATTTTCAATGATCACCTTTAAAACTGAAATTTTATTATGTAATGTTCATTTATATTTGAAATTATAAAAATGTGATTAATAGCTTCACTATTGAGTTTTGAGGTTGTTATTCTTAATACTTTAACACTGGTGCAGACTGAATTTCCCAAATTTCCAAACTCTCAGTTTTACTAGTGATTTAATCCATTCAGTTCCATATAAAATTATCTATCTATCCATCCATCCATCCATCCATCCATCCATCATCCATCCATCCAAGATCCCAGGCAGCATAGGGCATATGATAGAATGCCAGTAAATTATTTTCTATTTATTACATTTATTTATTAACAAGTTGCATTTTACAATCAAAGCTAAAATACATTTCCAGATTTTTCGGACAGAACTGACAAGATTAGCCAGGTAACGAAGGTAGCCATTACGTTACCTTACTTGGCAAATGGATTGTTACTGCTCATGCATAATACATGCATTGTAATATATAAGGCAAAGGTTTCAATAATATTGTTATCTCTGAAATATATGCCATTAAAGATATTGTAGATCTCATTATTCTGACTATGGTACACAGAAAGCGTGAACAATAATATTGACCAATTGGTTCCAGATGACTGCAAGCTTGAATAGGCATCAATAAAAATGAATCATTATAAAAATCTGCCAAAATAATTGATCTAACAAGCAGACATCCCTAGTAAACTAACGACACCAACTTTATGGAAGCGACGTTCAAAGCAGCTCTTGGGTATAGCATATTATGCGTGGGTAATGATGCATTTTATTTGGTCTTTAAGTTAACAGAATGTTTAGCCTTGCTAACGGCCTTTAAAAACGTCACATTCTAATGAAGTCTCCGAAAGCTGAAAGATGCCATTATGGGGTTTACAGCCATAGCTCGCAAAAACCTCTGCGTTTTGGGGGGGAGAGACGCAGCTGTTCTGAATGCAGTGACAAAGCCTTTGTATCTTTGAGAAGCTAAAGACCATGACAGAATAGGTTAGTGCAACCAGTGGGGCTCATTGAAGGATAGGACACCAGATCACCTCTAGGAGAACATAACCTTGGGCTGAGGAGCTCCACCATGAGATGATGGGAACCTGATTTTAAAAAAGGCCTTATCTTTCTGCTGAATTATTTACAATCACAGGTATATCTTTCCCTCAACCCCATCCAGGTCAAGTGGCTGGGAGATAGATTGATGGATGGATTCTGTATCTGTGCCTAAAATCAAATGTAATCTATCGTGATATGAAAAGCTATGGGTGAATTGTTACAAGAAATAGAAAAATATACGTGAGTATGGGGGACTTTGCTTCATATTCCATTGTCTTTCACTGTGTATAATCACAGTGTGATGAGGCAATTAATGTTATTTAAACCAGGGATCCTGTGTCTTGCAATATTGTTAGAAAAGCCTAATTTAGTACTTGTTATGGATTATAATGGATTGGATAATGGATTTAAAAGCTGCCTGTTGATGCATAGAAATGACTCTGCAATGCTCAGCTCGCACTGTTCATTTAGAATTGCCTGTAGAAACCAGGAAGTCAAAGGAAAAACGTGGAAAAACATTGTCTGTGGCCCACTGGCTCAGTTAATATTCAAAACAAGTATGTCTGTCGCTGGCATTCCGTTCAGGGTGTCCCATGTCTTTTGTCCTTGTCACCTGTGGTACGTTCCAGGATCATTGTGACCCCGTACTGGATAAACAGTTTGGAAGATGGACAGATGGGGTATTCCCATTGACTGGATGCAGTGAACCCAGTGTAAAAGTCAGTCTCAGTTTTTATTCAGATCATCAAAAGTGGTTTTAAGTTCTGAGGTCTTATTCAGGGACATATATAGTTTTGTTTTTGCTAATGCAGATTGATATCGGATGCTGTTAGTTTTGACATACTTTGTCATTTAAATACTAACCAATTAAAAATGTGGTTAGTGTGTCCGACCGGGCGGCATGCTTACTCAGCATCTGGATGTCCTCCATCTGATTTAGGGGTCTCTCCCTCACAGTCCAAAAAGAAGAAGGTTGCATTGCTATCTCTGACGTGCCCAAAGTATTTGTGTGGAGGAGGTGTGTCTGTGTCTGTTTTTGTAATTATTATTACAAATTGTGGGGACCAGATTTCCCCAAAATATGATTATGACTTGGGTAACTTTATTTAAGGCTGTGTTTTTAGTAACTTATAAATACATTCATAACAAATAATAATGCAGTCATAAAATGTTATAAACATGGCAATACATATTTATCAAAAAGCCTAACACATTATAGCCATATGTATTATGCATTATAAATGCTTATGAAGCTTTCATCTATAATGCACCATAGATAGCTTTATAATGCATTACAATGGTCAGTGTAAGCAATAAGGATGGTTTGTATTGCATCATAAAGGTATCTATAGTTCATTATAGATGACAGCATGATAAGGCAGTCATAATACATAATGCACATGGTTATAATGTGTTATGCCTTTTTATAAATATTTATAGCCATGTTTATAATGCTTTATGAATGCCTTATAATGCATTTTGAATGTCTTTATAAATTACTAAAAACATAATTTGGTAGAGTGTTACCAAAACTCGTAACATTTTTTGGGCCCCCACAGGGGGAAACTCAATTTGATGAAATTTGTGACTGCAATCAAAAATCTAAAAAGGCCAAAAGTTTTGTCTTTTGTTTGATTATTTATGGTTAAGGATAGGGCTGGGATTGTCACGGCTGGGATTAGGGTTTTTTCCCATAGAAATGAATGGACTGTCTCCATAAACATAGGAATATAAACATTATGCAAAATAAATACAGTTTACGAAAAAATAATCTTGGCCTGAAATTTTATTTAGTGACTGCAAAACCCAGAAACTCTGTGCAGTTGCAGCCGGATCGCTCTCACTGCGCAGTCCGGGTTTCTATGCAGGCTTTTCTCTCCTGACACTACAGTAACACCATGTTTGAAGCATGTACTGCCCTGACAGGGAAGTAAGCCATGCCTGGTCAGTGCACACCAAGCTTAAGGCAGATATTACATTTCTTCACTTTATTTCATCAGTAGTCAAGCAGGAGAACAGAATAAAATTCTACTCACTGCTTCCATAGTCTCCTGTCCTAGGAAGGTGAGAAAAAAAAATTGTTGCAAGTGACTGTAACCTTCACGGTCGTCTTTGTGGTACTGCTTCCTGTCTAGGTGCTGTGCCACAGCCCGGGCTGATCACTCACCAAGTCCTCTTAAACGTCATCTCCCTGGCCCCCCCGGTGTCTCTCCTCGGCCTCCCACCTGGTGCCCGAGAACATGGGAAGGAAATCGCATTTATGGACAGACAGCGATGAATATAAAAATAAAAAAACAGAAAAGACAGGAAGGTTTTTCCGGATCCCAGCTGGCCTTAATTCAAGCTGAGCTCCCCTCTCAAAACAAAAACAAATCTTTATTCCAGCTCCGCCGGTGCCTCTTTTCCTCGCTGACGGTGCAGCCTTTACTTCCTTGTTTGAATATGCTGTTGTGAGCACATCTCCTCTGGGCTCTTTAAAGCATAGAGTCTGATGCTTCAGTTAACTGGATTAATAAATAATTTGCATTGATGAGGGAGTTTATTATATTTAAAATTATAATTTAATTATGTAAACTTTATTCATATTTACAATTTGTGTATTGTTGGATTTTAAGGTTGTTATTGCTGTTATTTTTTTTTTATTTTGAAAACGTTGATTTAATGCCATGTCTGGTTTCTAAATCCACTCATTTTTGCCAGTTATTCAATCTCTTTCTTTCGTTCATTCATTCTTTCTTTCTTTCTTTCTTTCTTTCTTTCTTTCTTTCTTTCACCCATCTCTCTATCTTGAAACACTGTAAAGGGGTATATCTCAGTGGTAGAGTGTCTGCTTTGCATGTACGAAGGCCAGCGTTCAAGCCCCAGCATCTCTGTTGTGGTGTGGCCTAGGGGGCAAGGTCTCTCTTCCTGTGATCAGAAAGGCACCAGTGTGAATCCTTTGGTTGGCAGATTGGTGCTACCTTTGTGCTTTTGAGCAAGGCTCTTAACCCCAGTTGCTCCTGGGCCACTGGACATTGGCTGACCCTGTGCTGTGTCCCCCAAGCTTTCTCTTGTGTGTTTCATGAAGAGCAAGGTAGGACAGATACAAAACACAATGTCCCGACAGATGAATAAAGTATCACAATTCTATTCTATTTTTCTGGTGAGATCCTCGAGGCACAAAAGCTGTTTTTTTTTTGTCTTCTGATTAACACAGACTCTATGGAGTGTTTAAGGACTGTGGTGTGGTTAATTAGCACTAGTGTCTTACTATTGCTTTTCTTGTGATATTGATATTCAAAATAAAACCTTGTACAACGTAACAACAAAACTTACTAACAAAAGACTTTCTCTACAAAATCTGCAAACTCTGCTACCCAGTCATCCTCAGTAACACTACTGACAATCCCAATTGGCGGTTAATCCCGGAATTAAACAAAATGACTCCGGGGTTAATAACGCAGTTTGGAGCAGTAACATATCTGAAATAAAGCAGAGCCAGCAACCTGGGTTTTCAAGGGAAAAGGGGCGTCTGGGGAAATGGCAACTTGCCACATTTTAGCTGCCCAATGCTGCTAATTACAGAAGCCAGAAAGATCCACATGTCTGGTTATTAGCAGGAAACGCGTGTCTTACTTGATTCCACTAAAAACAATATTTTCATACTCCACCTGAGACAAGCTTTAAATACCTGCCTAACTCAGAATTATGAATGTTGTGTGTGTGTGTGTGTGTGTGTGTGAGTGATTTCAAAAATCGTAGGGGAAATTATACCTCAGATTGCCTGTAATAATTGCTTTAAGGCTGTTTTCGGTCCAGCTGGTTCTTCTGCATGAAGAGATCTGAGCTTTGCTGCTAGTTAAAAACATTTACACAAGTACACATATAGGATGAATGGCTGACAGGACAGCAGTAGACGATTGTGTGGGGCTGTGTGTACAAGTAGAAATTCACAGGCTGAATCTCCACACTGTAAAATGATGAAATTACCCTTTATTGCTTAGGAAAAAAAGCCTGATGGGAAAACAAATAAACACGCTTTGCTGGAAATTTTAGCTATAAAAAAGACGATTACATTATATATGCTGGAACAGTTATGGCAAAATTTTTGACAATTAGTGTTTATTGACTTGTCATGGCTGTAATCTCATTTCAAATTAAATGTAACGAAATGTGAATGTAGCAGAGTGCTTCCACTTACATTTACAAATGAAGGGCTATATTTTCCTGCTTTTTTCTGGGTAATTCGGGAATTTCTGTATTCCAAACACGGCATATATCTCCAGCAATCATCCTCTCTATTTTCTGAAGGCATACCTCCAGATGAGAGTCATGCTTTACACACACAGACATTAAAAGAAAACGTGAAAGTGCCTTTGCTATTTGACAATAAAAATAGGTTGATGAACATACATCTTTAGGCCACCTTAAAATGTGACTGGTATAGTGGCTTACATGCAGTTGTGAGTTTCATGCTGCACAAGAAAGTGATGAATAAACATATTTCCGGGGGGGGGGGGGGGGGGGATTTCCTGGATGACACATATATCCACTGTCATGGTCCGCGGCAAGGCCATTACAGGCTTCATTCACTGTCAAACACTTACATTCAGAAGGTAATAGGAGCAGTATGAGAAGGGGCATTAAAACACACTGTGAATGTGCCATTTTACATTCTTATATTATGACAAATGCCAGCGTTGCATTGAAGAATATCTAATTGAGGTGAGTAGGTATGACGTTCAGGTCTAGAGTTCCTAAACCTGTTTCAGAAATGCAAAAAGCCTTTGTTTGGAGAGTTCTCAGTAAGGGTGTTGGAGGAGCATGGAGACCCTGGCAGGTTCAGAGGGCCCAGCGCAGCAGGGGGGCCCCCTACCCAGCAAGGTCAAATGTACTCAGGAGACCCTAGCTACATAGGGTCAGGGATAGGGATCCAGGTGGGAGCAAAAACATGGACTGGCTGTCGGTCCCTGAGGGCCGGACTGGAAAACACTGTACTAAATATATAGATTACAAGTGTAGCTTAGACTTCATCATCGGGAGGAGTCCTTGGCCCTGGGAAAAAACCACACCCATAGCATGTGACGACTAAACTGGAATCTGGACCGGATGTGACAAGAAGCATAATATAATTGTCACAATGTAGGTAAAGTTTTCGATAAAATTACTCCTGAAACCTGCAGCCTCTGTGTCATATTTTCATATCCATAACACCATGCTGTTCAGAATGGGATCAAGGAAAAGACACGAAAATCCACTGTGAAATATTCACTCAATAAATGCACTCCACCGTTCCTGCTGCAAAGAATATCCCTAATTCTTTTCACATTTACAACGAAAAAAGACTTGGAGTAACATTATTATTTTTCAAAGGAAATTTCACACTCTATCAAAGTCAACAGACGTAACAGTAATGGTGCCCAGCTCTTTGCTGGGAATATATTGGTCGCAGGTGCAGATCTGTTGAATATGCCCCTAATGGTACCAAAGACAATTGGAACAGCAGTAATTATCTCATCTCTCTGGCCTCATCTGCCAATTCTCAATAAACACAGCAGTAAAACAGTACATCAACACAAGTATGGAATTTCACTGGCTCAGCCTATGCACCCCAGATTTTATTGCTGATATGATTTCATTCAATTAATAGAAACACGAATGTTCCATCTATGCAACCTTCCCTCTTGGTCCTCGTATTCCTGTTTGTGTTTAGAAGAAGCTGGAACTGGATGTCAGTCATTTCTTTATTAAGCGGCAGAAAAAAAATTAAAGTTACATTCTGATGTGGGTAATGAAGTGCTGCCAACTCATGTGTCTGAATGCTTGAAAAGAGAGTAATATCTGTGTGAAAAAAGAGTGACATGAGTTCAGCTGGCCCCTCCTATCAATCTGACTGTCAAACGCTGGTCATATTGGCAACATCACACCATGCACTGTGTGTAACTTCTGTCTGTGTGTGGGTGTGTGCTGTGCTACAGTTGGGCCTCCTATATACATACAGCAAATTCAAGTTTTGATTTTTGGAACTTGCTGGACTTTTTTTTCCCCCCAAATATTTTCAAGCTGCTATTGGTTGAGTCCACAGATGAAGCCACGGATACACAGGGCAAGATGTGCTTAAAATAGACCAATAGACAACTGGGCATTTCTAAACTAGCAGACCACGTCATACAGACCAATAGACAACTGGGCATTTCTAAACTAGCAGACCACGTCATACAGACCAATAGACAACTGGGCATTTCTAAACTAGCAGACCACGTCATACAGACCAATAGACAACTGGGCATTTCTAAACTAGCAGACCACGTCATACAGACCAATAGACAACTGGGCATTTCTAAACTAGCAGACCACGTCATACAGACCAATAGACAACTGCGCATTTCTAAACTAGCAGACCACGTCATACAGACCAATAGACAACTGGGCATTTCTAAACTAGCAGACCACGTCATACAGACCAATAGACAACTGCGCATTTCTAAACTAGCAGACCACGTCATACAGACCAATAGACAACTGCGCATTTCTAAACTAGCAGACCACGTCATACAGACCAATAGACAACTGGGCATTTCTAAACTAGCAGACCACGTCATA
>JAODJU010000033.1:14279034-14313170 GCA_026776725.1 Gnathonemus echidnorhynchus
GTGGGGGGGGTGTTCGACTACATCATTCTGATAAATGATGAAGAAAAGTGGCATGCCTTTCGCTTCCTGCAGAGGGAGCTCTGTCTATGTGTAGATTAGTCCTTTTTATCAGTGGGCTGTGTGTGTGCTCACTCCAGTGCGTGTTTGTGTTGAGGCAGGGGGGGGCAGTGGGGGACACTTGGAATAACTCCAACACAATAATGCCGGTACTTTCTGCAGAATCTATGAACAGCTCCTTTTTTTCAGCGGAAAGAGGGCGTGTGGCTTTGTGCCGCCGTCTGCCCGGTTTCCATGACGATAATGGGCATCACCAGATTTCTGGTCCCGTGGAGTTTGCACTAAGTATGCAAGTGAAGACACAGGCTGACTTCTGGCACAAAAAATGCGGTGTGTGCCAACTACCATTGATTATTTCTGCATTTTTCCCCAACATTATACAAGAGATTTGCATTTGCAGGCTTGACTTACAGCATATAGTTCATAGTATCTGTAGCCAGATTGTAAATATATTTATATGTTTGTGAGATCAGAAAATCCATTGGTACATTTCTGAGATGCTGGGGATCATTCTTAGGAATAAATGTATCCAACTGTATGCAAGAAGAACTCATTTAAGAATTTAAAATACAACATGACAGCATTCTCACACACTGAGATCACTGTATCAATGCAGGTTTTTATAACTTCCTTGTTTTAATTGCCTGTATTTATAGAAGTGGATAGTCTGTAAAGGTAACCTTGTGCTGCAATTTATTATTAAATTAAACCCATTTGTGAGCCTTTATTTCTCAGAGGATTGTTTGTAAGCCATGTTATCCCCCAGGCAGCTGATGGTACTGTAGGTCCATTGATGCCCATACAGTAGGTGTTCAGTAATTCCATGGAATGTGATACCAGCGTGTTTTGAGTGAAGGATCACATCCCTTCTTGTAACCTGGGATGAAAACCTTTGAATGATGTCATCTACTCGTCCATCTTCCTAAACCACTTATTTAGGGTAGGGGCCACCGGAGTCCATCTCAGGAAACACAGGGCACAAGGCAGGGGACACCTGGGAGGTGATGCCAGTCTGTAGTAGTACACACTCACATAAATTATTGGAAATTCATCTATCTGCATGTTTTTGGACTTTGATGGGAAACTGGAGTACCCAAAAACTTAGAACAGGCAAACTTCACAAACACAGTGCATGAGGAAGGACTCAAACTTGCAGCCCTGGAGGTGTGAGGTCACAGCACTACCCACTGAGCTTCCATGCCGTGCGCTGTAAATAAATGCACTATAAAGAGCGCTTTATGGCTGCAAGCTGCTTCATAAGTCACTTTGAATAAAGAGTAAGTAAATAACACTGGTGCGAGGAAATCACTCATCAGTTTCACTCATTATCAGTGGCAGGAAGACATCAGTGAACAAAGTGACGGTAAACCTTTAGAAGCCTAACATTCCCTGGGTTCTGCTACTGGGGTCAGTAGGCCATGTACGAGCAAGGCAGCTATGGGTTGTCCTCAAAGAGGGCATCATTTTGTGGAGACAGATGAGCGAGGAGACCCAGTGGTCACCATGTCACCTAATTCGTATGACAACAAACAGCTCTGGACAAAAATGAAAAGACCACAGCAACATTTTTAGTTTCACTTATTTCTCAGTTTATGGGAATGCGTTTTTTGCAAACTCCAGCCTCGCTCTTCCCTGCTTCTCATTCATGAGATGGTTTCTTCCTTGCTTTATGTGTCTTTAAGGGCTTCTAGGAGTCCTAGCAGTCCTAAGTGTCCTAGCAGTGAACTTCACACCACTTAACATTTGCCATTCTTTTTGAAGGTCACTTGAGGTCATGCCCCGATTCATGAGGCACTGTCTGTTAAATTGACCGTCATCTGTGGGATTAGAAAGTCGCTTCTGCCCTCTTCTTGGCTGGTTTTTGGTCATTGCCAGTGTTTCCTGCTACACCTTGCGTGTTGTCATCTCAGAAATGTTGAGCCTGGAAGCAGCCTGCCTCTCAGTATAGCCTACAAGAACCAGGATTAAACCAGGACTGAAGAATTTTTTTATTTTTTCCAGAGCTGTATATGTCCCCCCACCCAGACCAGTGTCACATTCACCCATATTCAGAAGGACACAAATGAGCTGCAGACCGACATCTGATTATTTCAAGGTTTTATCCGCTTATTATGCCCGAAGCTTAATTTAATTGTAGTCCATCGGAAGAATGCAGAGAGCAAGGAAAAAAAAAAATCGAGAAATGAGTGTGTGGTTGTGTCTGTTTTGCACGGAGATGGTTTAACAATATTAATGCTAATTAACAGTAAGCAGTTGCTATTGGAAATGTTAAATGGCACATATTGTTACAAAGAATGTGCCAAACCAAATAAATACATTTCCATCTATTAAGTCACAGGTTTGTCCTTTAAGTCTCCTCTCCTTCTTCTAGAACTTACGCCATTCTGCTCACAATTCTGTAAATTCTAAAAAGCCGCTGCTTTATTTTAATGCTACCTTTAATGAATGTGTGCACTCCACAAAATGGGGGGGGGGAATTCTTCTCATCATAAAAATGTTTTTTGGCATTTGCAGTTAGCAGAACAGATGGTGTGAATATGCAGGCCAGTGATTTTCGAATCAATACTGTGGCACATGGGACTTAACGTAGGTTCTGGAGGAGGGAGGCTACAGTGCAACGAGTAAAGAGGGATTCTTAGGAAAACTGTGCTGATATGACAGAAGCAAATGCAATCCTTAAGGATTTCAGGTCATTTATCACCATTTAACATTGCCTCACTGGAATAAATGTGTGTGTGTGTGAATGTACACATGGCAGTGTGCACAATTCCATTAAACAAATCCCTTTTAGTACAAATGTGCATGAAAACGCATCCACGTATTTAACATGAAGACCTGCTGGCCCTTCAACATTATATACCCAAAAAGAAACCTTTAAAAGCTGAAGATCCAACAGGACAGAGGTGGTTGTCTTGGGTGAGATACTTGCTGCCACACTTAATGCTGCCATTCCATACTAAGATGGTGGTGCATGTTGACGGCTTCATTCTCAGTTGGGGAAATCGACCTTTTGGTGGCCTCATTTCCTCATCGTCTACTCAGCAGGACAGTGAAGGGGCCGTTAAGAGATCTGTAGAATATTATTTTCAGTGTGCAGTTTTGGGCTGTTGATTTGGTGACTCATTCACACTCTTTATTAGACACTGACTGGTTCAAAAGAAGGAAAATGTCCACATAAATACCAGCTACACAGATATAGAGAAGGTAACAGTATTGATTATAGATATTTGAAGCTAGATAGGTAAAACTACACATGGCTTCATTGACCTGGACCTTTCATGACTTCCAGTGCTAGTTTATATTCTGGTAATGTCACTTGTTTGGGGATAACCTTCATTTTCGCGTAAACTTTATGGAAATTTTGTCATATAAGCATTTTTAAAACAGCTGGAGCAAAGTATTTTCATCTGTGTAAGATCGAGAGAGAGAGAGAGTGAGTGAGAGAGAGAGAGAGAGAGAGAGAGAGAGAGGAAGGAGTAAAGACAGAAGAGGCGGAGAAACAAACAACCCTGAAGCTCACTTTCATAGACAAGCTGTTGTTTAATATGAGTACAAGATATAAAGTGGGAGAATTGTAGGCCTCTAGAGTCTGATAAACTGGAGGGCGAGAAAATCTAGGTCTTCTTTCTCAAGCTATTATTTGTCATAAGTCATGGGAGCAGAATCACAGAAGCAACTTTATATCACTTGTTATGGATCATTAAATATTTGGAGAGCAATGTACTCTTGTTATCATTTGCAATTACTGCAGTGAAATAGAATCTAAAACCCCTTGTTGGTTCTTGGTTATGCTGTTTGAGAAAGATTCTTTTCCAAACTGACTCCTGTTATCTGTATAGAATATTACATCAGTTGCTACAGTCTATCTGGCTATTAAAGTTGCTGTTTCACCCCAAAGTTCTCATTTAATTGGACTTTTTTGTGTCTGGATAAATACTCACATTGCACAAAAATCAGTAATCTTGATCAAACATGACATCAGTATTTAAATTGTGTTATTCATGACTTTTCCTTCAGTAGTTTCTTCAGTAGTTCACAAAGGTTTACAGAATTAACAGATATAGTAACAAATATAGTAACTGCTTGAGATAAAACATGCATAACTATTCATTAATGATGAATTTACATTCAGGGTCACAGGTTGTCCAGAGCCTATCCTAGGCTATGGGCACAAGGCGGGGAACAACCCAGGATGGGGCACCAACCCATGGCAGGGCACACTCACATTCCATTCACACCGATGGGCAATTTGGTGACTCCAGTCAACTTCAGCATGTTATTTGGACTGTGGGGAAGTATCTGGAGGTAACCCCACTGCGGCACGGGGAGGGCATGCAAACTCCACACACACAGAGCCATGGCAAAGACTCAAACGCTGGTGTAAGGCAACAGTGCTAACCACTGTGCTGCCCTTAGCTAGTACTTAGCTAATTAGAATTATTGTGCAAAATTCATTAGCATTAGCCAGACATATTGACTTGTAAGGTTGTTGTTTTGTTTTTTAAGATGATAGCTTGTTTCATAGACCTCGAACAAAACCACTGCTTTGCACAGTGGGATGGCTTCTTAACAGACTCCCTGAAGTATTGAGCATATATGAAATCTACCATGAAATCATAGGGAGAGACATAAAAGCCAGTACATTTTGGAGAATCTGGTCCGTGGGAGAGCTGAATGGGCTAGTACATAAGAATGAGATTTTGCTAAATGTGCTGCTTACATTGTGCTACAGATGTATCATTAGAAAACCAAATATTAATGTTTTACAAAAAAGGTCAATAAGCATCCAAAACCTATTGCATTATTAATTTCTTTGCAGTCACCCTATTCGAGTCAGACTATTCTTACCCTTTTTAAAAAAAGTAGTGCTTCAAAGGGTACTGTCACGACCTGCTGCTACGATCCTCCTGTGTGCCCCCTCATCATCCCTGTGTGCCCCCCATCAACCTCGTGTGAATTCCTGATTGTTCTTAGCCGTTCTGCATTTCCGTCCCTCAGTTCTGTGTATTTAGTCCGTGTGTTAGCCTGTCTCCCGTAGATCTGTCATTGATGTTCGTCCCGTGTGGTTCCCTGTTTGGTCCAAATAAACCCCTTTGTTCTGGAATACCGTCCACTTGACCCTGATTCCCAGCTTCCTGCTTGCTCGCCTGACATGGATTGTAAGAGGTACAACAGTAATGTTTCTTCTGGGATTTGAACATGAAATATTTTTACACAATACTTAACAATCTGTTCTGCTCAATAGCTACTGCTTTTTAAAAAATTCTCTTTGACTTATTTGTGTACTCTAGATAAACTAAGGTTTAAAAAGAAAAAAAAACTCACATTACAACAGGTAACCCTTTGTTAATTGTCCATTAGCTACATAGATTATAAAAATTGCTGTCTGTCACAAGTTTACCGAATCTATGTTTTTCTTGATTTTTTTTCACTGGGGGAAAAAAAAAAAACTTTTCCACGTAATTTCTTTTTTGACATAATGCATAGCTATTAGCTCTGCATCTGACGCCAACGCAGGTTTTTGAGTTGAATAGTTCATCCTCATGACATATGTTTCTTCAGCTACCCCAACTGACAAACATAGTGCATTCAGTCTTTAATTTCCCCTGAAGCCCCTAAGAGTGTAATAGAGCACACGGAGCTCCGAGATTTGGGCCCCCCCAGCCATTCTATACTACATTTCCCGGCTTTTGAAAATGCTATACTACATTTCATGTGAGTTTACCATCACTAGTGGCAGAGATAACAGCTGGGCTGCTGAGGGACACCCACCGGCCCCTGATGGCCCCAGGAAGCGCCGCGGCTAATAGCCAGAGAGATCCTGTCACTAAATATTTCAGCGAGGCCCGGTGTCGAGAAGTTTTATGGAGATTGCGTGCGAAAGCGAAGGAGTTTCGTCAGAAGGTCTCTGATATTGCTCCGCACAGCTGTTGTCAGGGGGGGGGTTTGACGAATGCGGACATAAAACCTTTAAAATGGAAGCATCTCGTACCTTAAGAAAGCTTGACTTCCGATGTTCGTGATTGCTGGGTATGATCCAGTGGAACAGGGTGGTAGACAGGGTTGCAGAGCAGAATTTTTCAGCTCCTCAATGATCCCGCTAAGAAACATATTAGAAGCAAAGCCTTTTACACCTGGTAAGAAAAAATATACTTCACACTTTCAGAGCCAAACAGTAACAGCAGGAGTGTAATACAACAGAAATGTTTAATCTATTTTAAGTGTAACATGTTAAATACAGGAAATACATAACACAGGATGTACGTAGAGTTTGATGACTAAGCTGGAATATGATAATACAAATGAAACTATACCACAAAACCCAACTTTATTTCCGTAACTGCTTCAAGTATTACTATCTGAAGACTCATGTTTTGGTTAATATGAGTGGGTTTAATGGAGTTATGCAGGTATTCAGTAACTGCATACTAATTTAAATCAAGTTTTCTAAAATGTCATTTTACTGTTGATCCATTCATTTTATTTTTTATATTTTTTATTTTATTGTTAATGCAGACTGTTGACTGAAATAATATCTAAAACTTGAATTCATTCTTTAGAATTGGTATTTTGAGTCGGTATTTCTCAAGATTTCAAATTTCTCGTTCAATCATACCAATGTTGATACATTTAAAATACAGTTACAGGTTAATATGCTAATTGCTATTAGCACTGTATTAGTTGGAGACTCCAATACTACATTAGAGGTTTATAGATTCACGGATGAATGGTGCATATCACTGTTTTCATTATTAAATTGATAATGTGGCGTCGTGATGCAGTGGCTAGCACACATCTGGAGACCAGACCAAGTCTTTGGGGTCTGTGCCCACAAATTGTCTGTATATGTGAATTGGGTGTGTGTTTAGGATAATTCCTGCTTTGCACCTATAGAACTCCATGATTCTACATATGGTGAGTGGGTACAGAATGGATGGATGATTTAACAATCACTTACCAATTGATAAATCCTTGTGATGGAGGAGTCAGATCTTCCTCTCTCAACATTGGTCCTATAAGCTGCTGGTTCTGGCACAACTAGGAAAGATATTAACAGTTGTTTTCTCGTATGCGCAACGCCAGAATGTAGCTTACAGTCTTGGCAGAATCGTTCGTTTGTGACAGGCTGGGCGGTTGTCTGCCTGCACGATGAATATTGACCCAGTGTTAAGAAAGGCATGCAACTCACACAACTCCATGGACAGGAATTCCAGGTTAACAAAACCAGTGACATACAAATGATTTCCCTTTCCTGTGTTCCTTCATGGAATCACCATATTGTGTGATACATTTATAAAAAAGCAGAACACCACTGTGGTTCAATGGTCAGCACTTTTCTGATATCCCCTTAGTCACCTCAATTCTTTTCCTGTAGATTGCGATGATGCCAGACGACCATTAGAGAAGCGTGACGCTAAGGATTAATTCGTTGTAGTTTTGGCTTTGCCCCATGGTCATCTGTAGCCCTGCCAAGCAGTTGTGAAATTCTCATGCTCAGCATTTCTCAAACCTTGATATCCCTGAAGGCATCTTGACTAAAGAACCAGTTGGAAAGTTGGGAATCATCACTATCAAGATAGTCTTTTATCATCCACAGATGGGTAACTTGGTGTAGCTGAAGCTTTCCACCACCAAGAACAACCAAAGGAAGTTTGAAGCTGACATGTATCAGGAGTGTGAAAAAAGGCTGCCCTTCACAGTGCACTCAGTTGCGGGGTGCTGCCTCAAGCTCAAACTATATTCTGTCCGACTCCAGCTTATTTGTGACATAGACTTTACAGCTGCTAGGTACATTGAAAGACAAGAAAATCTCGATCTTGAAGAACGCTGGAGTCATTAAGCGTTTGATCAGATTTCGCTGAAATCCCACGATTGTCCTCACAAAGAACAACGAGGACCAGCTTGGCTGCACTGCTCTCCCACATGTCGCTCCTGTTCCCATACAAAAAGCACCTACTACTGTAAATAAAATACATGTAAAACGTAAATGTAAATATTTCAATTCACTGTCTTTCCATGTCCAAAATAGATGAGTTGCTCTCAATGTTCAGAAAATAATAAATCACTGCTTTATACATCTGTAAGGATATCAGCTAGTCTTGCAGCTGGGAGGGGCCTTGTCGATCACAGCTGCAGCTAATTGGATGGGGAAATCCACCTGGATACTGACCATCATGCTCCAGAGTGAGTCCAGACCCAGAATATTAGAAGATTTTATCTTCTACAACAGGCCATCATGTTTAAGATAAGTCACTAGATGGACAGCCTTAATGTCACAGCAGCCTGCCTGCCCTGATTGCCAGCCAAAGTGAGGGGGGCAGCAAACAGTGAGTACATGGCTCCCAGATTGCAGTACATACATATTGTCACAAGTCAGATTCCTACAACAGCTACTGCATCAATATAAATTCAAGCACAATCTTCCAATTAAGAAATATACAACATGTTCAGTACAAATGGTTAGAAAACAAATACTGTAGATGGATGGATGGATGCATGCATGCTGTTCTAACAATAGTACTATGTTGGCAACCAAGAACTCTGGGCATCTGCAGCTAATGGCTACTCCAGCCACTCGGGTGTGGCGCCTTTCATCATTTACAAGCGAGACTTGGAGGAGAGGTGTAGAGAAGGAGAGGTGTGGAGAAGGAGAGGTGTGGAGAAGGAATGGGACAATAAGCTGTGACTTTCCATCCCTCTGTAAAACACAGTCCCCTTAGTGACTGTCGCCACTACACCAGGCCTTGGCCCTGCACCACTGGGATGGCAGGGTCCCATCACAAGACCCACAATCATCCGCCATCCCCCATCTTCCATTGGTTTGCCATTTCATCATCTCACACCAGGACCTAATGTGCCCACTCATCTCTGACCATTTTGCATCTTGCCACAAACCCTACAGCTTAATCCACCCATCAGTTTTCTGTAACTATTTATCCTATTCAGGGTCACCGGGGAGGGGGTGGGGATATCAGGATGCAAGGCAGGGAACAACCCAGGATGTGGTATCAACCCATCACAGGGCACACTCACCATTCACTCACACCATTCACTCACACACCAGTCACTCACACTCACACACCATTCACTCACACTCACACACCAGTCACTCACACTCACACCCCATCCACTCACACTCACACACCATTCACTCACACTCACACGCCATCCACTCACACTCACACACACACACACACACACACACACACACACACACACACACACACACACACACACACCATTCACTCACACTCACACACCATTCACTCACACTCACACACACACACACACACACACATCCTGGTCATAGAGATGTGAGAGAACAATGTTAACTACTGCACCACTGTGTTGCCCCATTGACAGTGTAATGCAATGTCAAAATGTGAAGCGATGTCACATGGTTCTGAAGATTAGTAGAAGTCAGCGCCACCTGCAACAGCTAATTGAAATGTAATAACAAAAGGAGAAAAACTAAACACACCTAGGAAGGCTAAAATACCTACATGACTGGTCACTATTAGTCAGATGCCAGGATGTTTCCCTTTTTTTCTGCATCAGGAAAGTATTATGCACTAAATCATGAATGTGTGCTCAGCTCAGCTGAAGGTACAGACCTGAAGTAAAGTTAGCACAGCCCTGAAGTTAGCACAGCCCTGAAGTTAGCACAGCCCTGAAGTTAGCACAGATCTGTTTGCTGAAGATTTCCGGCATCTTTCTCTGGGGAATTGTCTTTAAATTTAAACAAACAGCTGATTTTAGATGTAGAAATATTGGAGCACAAACAGTCTGTGATTATTTTCTTTTTTCTTGTGAACAGATGATCACCTGAAGCACAAGTTTGTCATATTCTTATAAGTACCCCACAGCTTATCCCGCCACACGCTGTAATGTAAATGTCATGTGAATATGCATTGTGATATAAGGGTGCTATGAAATGTCTGAACAGCCGCCCACGGTGCCCTTTAAAGCTCAGCTAACCTTTTCCACTCCCATCCGCCTTCTTGTCACTCTCTTCAGTCTTATTTTTACTTTGGTTGAGCGACTTGGGACCTGCCACCTGGCTTATGGTAGCTTAACCCACGGCGTACAAAGTTCTTAAGTCTAGATTGCTTTTCAGATTTAGAGAAACCAGGATGGGATCAGCTATTTAACATATTTAACGATATTCAGGCATCAGTACTGCAATCATCATCTTGTTTTTCTTTAAATCTTTGGCTTCATATCACTATCTTGGAAATTCATTATAGTAATATTAAAGAATGTTAAACAAGTATACTAAAGAAGTATGAGGCCAAGAAGCCTATTCTCCGAACTCCACCTACCTTAACCATGACCAATGGTCATGATGACCCTTGACCCTGTAGCAGAAAGCGCAGGGCACATACTCATCGCTGAAAATTTGGAGATGCTAGTCTACCCTGACCACAGGTCATGGAGTACCCAGAAACCCCAAATGAACAGAAGGATGGATCAAACTCACAAGCCTTTAGGTTTGAGGCTTGAGTGCTACCCAACAGCAGTAAATATAAAGGATAAAAAGCATTTTGCGGAAAGACTCGAGTCTCTGTAGCTACTTCTACATTATTACTTTTTATGAAAACTCTGTCGAGTATTTAGTGTGACAGTTGCATTAATAAACATTTTTATAAGTATAGTAACATACGTAACTTGACTACATGCTGATGATAGGAACACTCACAGTCAACATGCTAATTTCAGTCTTTTTAGTTGTTTACCGTACAGCATCACAAATTAGGTTTTTTCCACATGACAGATCCATGGACTAATAAAGTACTCTTTTCAGATAAACAATACATTACTCATATGATAATTTGAGCCACTGTTTAATTAAATGTACTCCTGCCTGAGTGATTTAAAAACACAACAGTTGCCATGTTACTGTATGCATCCCTGATATCACTTAATTGAAAACACACTTTCTTTAGATATTAGTAAATTATGACAAAAACAATGTCACATATAAATCTTTTCATTCAGACTATCCTATCATAAAATCTCTTCTGGCCCAAGGTGACACGTGCTTTTATAATTCAAGAGAAAAAGTCAGAGTAAAAGAGGTAGCTGTGTACATTTATGTTCAGCGTAATCTATCTGTTACTGCAGGTCTGAGTTCAGCTTGTGGTCCAGTAAAAAGGGTGCAGTATATTTTAAAAGGCTGAGAGTTATTTGTGCAATATACAAAACCTTGAATGATTCCCATTTCAGTTTAATTTTCAGCTGTTGAACAAGCCCATCTGTCATAAGCTTTTAAAAGTCAACGTAGGAAATGACAAAGTGCTTCGGGAACATTGCTCAAATCTAAAAGGGTAGCATGTTATGGGAACATAAAATGAAAGGCATGTAACTTATTTTCCATTGACAGGCTTAAGGTAAACAAAGTAAAAATGTAAGTTTCTTTTGACATTTAAATAGTGAAACAAGAGATCAAGTAGGAAGTGTATGGAGGTGTGTGAGTCAAATTGAAATGAAAAAGTATCCCAGAAGTCTATATGTTTTTGTTGGCAAATGTATAAACCATGGTTCCTGTAAACACACCTAGACTTAAATAATAATTTTATTATAATAATTATTATAATAATATAAAGAGCGATATGATTCAAGGCAAATCATAAACAGCATGTATACAATAGTTATTTTAATCACCATGAATAATAACGATAGTCATAATAATTATTGGGTTTGAACTAAAAGAATTGAAAGAGCTGAGTGCTCTTCTGCACAATGTCTGCTCAATAGCTTTCCATGCACTGTATTCATAAAACATTTACTAGGCCTTTAAACTTCTTTGCAAAAGTCCCACATGCCAGTGTATTAATCAGTGTGACATTTTCAAATCCCTCTCTGTTTTATGCAAAAAAGAAAAAAAAAATATATGAATCACTTATACGCTTCCATAAGCTCACATTGTTCTATGCAAACGTACAGTGTTTATATGACAAAAGAACAACAACATGAATGCAACAATAACAAATATAATATTATTTAAAATATTTTTTTTTTTTGGAAGCCTATAAGAAAATTTCATCTGCAAATCATCTGAACTTTTCTGATCCTAATGGCAGTGCTTGCTGCAAATATTTCTAATAGACTGCTGCCAATTGATGCAGTCAACTTAAAAAGATTTTTACAATGGAATATTTACATTAAAACGGGGGCTCTTTTCAGTTTCAAAAAGCTAAAGGAATGTGAAACACAGCCAACAGAATGGAAAAACGCTCACTTGAAACCAAATGAACTCATCAACCACCGTTTGTAATGTACATGCAAGGAAATAAAGCAAAAATCCTCAGCATGAAATCTGCTTTGTCACAGATACCCCCTACAAGAAAAAGCAGACAAAAATAATAAATTGAATTTTAGCAGAATATTCTATTATTTGAGAATTTTTTTCTACTTTAAACTGTAGGCATCATTTTATTGTATTTTCCAGCACTTAGCTCTGAAACTCGGGAGCAAAAAGCAATTGCTCGGGGTGAACACATGATCAATTTGTGGAATTCTTCGATAAAAAAAAAAAAAAAATACCAAAGTACAAATATTTAACCAGTTGGTTCTGGCCCATTATTATAATAAGTGTTTTCATAAGCAAAAATCAATGTGTGTAAAATATTACCATTCTTTAAGAGGTTGAGAGATGGCAGCATTTTACTTATCACTGAGACCAGATTAATATTTCTCATATGAAAATGTTGACTGTATATGAACTCTTTGGTCAACAAACTAAGACAGCTTGGAGACCTTCCACTGCATGAGAAATCTCACTCCAGATGTTTCTCATGTGTGATTCCCCGATGGTGGAATAAGCTTCCCTTTCCACCCTCAAGAAATGCCTCAAGACCCAACTGTTCCAATAACTCCTCTATCAGCCTACACCACTCCTCAAATGCTCTCAGCGTTATATTTTGTTTGATTTGAAAAGTAGTCTTATTAGGTTTGTGCCACATTTGCAAGATGTTGTGCAGCTCTCACCCCAAAACTGCTTATATTTGTAGCTGGACATTCATTGGAAGCTCAGTCTAGATGCACTTATGCCTAATTGACTCTTTGACAGCCGTACTGTATGTCTGTAATGTGATATTTGCCTCACTTGTATGTTGCTTTGCAAAGGTACCTGCTAAATAACGTAGATGGAAATATAAATGTAAACAACATGAGCACACAGCATGGAGATTATTGCTGAAACAGGTGTGAGGATGGGAGTGCTAAATATGACAAGGCGCCGTGTCCTTGAATTGCCCAGATACTGTGACTCATTCTAACTGACCACTTGTGTATAGCATATCACAAACTGTTGCCTATAATATCGACCCCGGTGGCTTATTGATTTGTGTTGTATAATGTAATATAAATATGAATAAAACTACTTGAAATTATTGACAGAAATTCTTAGATGAAAATATGTTACTGGCATATTTCGTCCACCTTAGGCAAATGGAGGTGCTGAAATGAATGATTGGCACTATACTGCTTATTGAACAAACACAAAGAACGGAACTTTGAAGAATAAATACAGCTTGAGGAAACAGACAATATAGTACATTGTAAAAATAGCTGTCCCACAACAACATCTTGGATTGCTTAATTTGTGCTTTACGTTTAATGGAGAAAAAGCAAAAAACAACATTGTCTTGTTATGGGCTTTGTGCCAAACGTCGTGTGATTTTCAAATGCAATGTACTAAAGAGAGAACTGAGGCATCTAATTGTAGCACATGATCACAGACAACGACACGACTAATTAGGCAGGACACAAGAAATGCAAGGTTAGGAAAATGCCGCACCTGTCAAATGAGACCAGTCCTTGCAGGTTCACTCCATAATTAGGTTTAACACCCTGATGTTATTTATGTATTAACTTGCTTCAAGCACAAAGTATATATTCTTTTGTCCCAACTGCCAATCTTCATATCAGCTCCCAGTGGATGACTAACTGATGATTAACGCATTGTGACACACTTATATACAGCTAAGATTTGGCACTTCGCAAGGGTCAGTGGAGAACAAACCAGTTACACTTGGGAAGCATTTGTCATTACCAAGAAATATAATTAAAGCTGGTGAAATAGGTGGGCCCATTAATTTCTTTATTCTATAAACCCACTTCCTACTTTAGCAGCGACTAATAATAATCCATATCTCCTTTGAGTCACCTGATTGTCTATATTTAGAGTCACATTTTCACACAGAAGCTTAACAATAATCTGGGGAAAAATGTCCACACTCCTTCAGAACTGATGCAATAAGATAAGATAAGATAAGATAAGATAAAATAAGATAAGATAAAGTGATAAATGTTATTGTCTTTTTACTTAGATGTTAAATGATAAATTGTCTTTATTCTTCAGTACAATGTTGACATCTCTTCTTGTGCAGCAATTGTGAAAAGAATAACAGAATCGGACAATTGAAAAACACTAATTACTAGACAGTACAGCAGGTAATTCAAAAAGAAAGTGCAGACAACGGACACACCAGCATAGGTCTTGCTTACTATATATAAAGTGGCATTATGCAGAAGGCAAAGTATAAATATGAAATATATAAATATATCTCGAAAGATAAATATATTTTGAGGTTCCAGTGTGCATATATAAAGTACCTGTATGTGTGGTTAATGACAAGGTAGTGTGTGGTGTAAATAGCAGCTCTAGGGGGGTCCAGCTATGTGTGTAATGATCCTTGAGGGAGGGCATGGGTGCTTGGTTTGGGCGGGG
This sequence comes from Gnathonemus echidnorhynchus, assembly GCA_026776725.1. NCBI lineage: Eukaryota > Metazoa > Chordata > Actinopteri > Osteoglossiformes > Mormyridae > Gnathonemus > Gnathonemus echidnorhynchus. The sequence continues at coordinate 14,293,826 of JAODJU010000033.1, forward strand.
GGGGGCGGGGGGATACTGAAAGTCATGGCTCTGGAGAAATAGCTGTTTAATCAACTAGTCTGGGATTCATTAGTAGTAGATCATTAGTAGATTCCAGGATCTGAACAGAACCTGAGTTCACATACAGGCCGGAACATTGAGCTATGTAATTAACCCAATAAGTAATTTGCAGAAATATCTAATGAAAAAGGCAAAGAGGGACAACCTACCATAATGTAAAATGAGCCCTGTTTGTAAATGGGAGATATGGAAGTTATGTGTTCTTTCTACTATGGATACTAGGGTAATAGGGCCACTTTCAAATGGGGAGACTTCTAGGCAAGACCTCTGTGTGACACATCCTCTTATAAACTGGCACTTTCCATGCTAATTTTTTTGCTGTTGCATGTGATCTTCTCTTCTCTGAAAGTGCAATGCATGTTCTCTCCAGCTAGCAGAAACCACAATCTGTTAAGATCAATTGGTCTTCCACAAATTCCAAACAAATGTCAATGAGTATCCCATCTTTAAGATTTTTTTAAGTAATGGAAAATGCTACTTCAATGACATGTCATTACTTTAGAAAAGAACACGGCCATTAGTATGATTTATCTGGTGAGCTTGGAAAACATTTGGCTACATCTTGTCCGTTATGGCATCCCCAGTACCTCTGTATTTATCCCGATTCCCTACATTAGTCACCTTTACTGTACACAACAAAACGACAGTTCAGTGAGTCTGTTTATGCTTGTCTCCACCGCTGGGAACGTCCTTCGCTTTTCCAGTAGCCCTCTGTGCATCGTTACTAAAACAAAAGAGAAACATTGCTACACATAAAGTCATGCAAAGTGCCCCTGGAAAGGCAAACACTTAAAAAGGAAGCCTTCCCATCCATGTCCATGACATGGGCACAGTGCAACTCTGCCACCTTTTTGCCAAGGACAATTTAAGCAAACAAACTGTGTTTGTTTTCAGTTCCTGCCAAGTAGATGTGGCCTGTAATGTACACATTACTGACTGGAAGCCGGTAATGGATCCTTTAATGCTTTTATGGAGCCTAAAACAATCACTCTTTGGGACACTGCTCATGATTCTTTTTAAAAGCTGATAATTATACAGACTATTTGTACAGTAGATAAAATACAGTGACATTTCAGCATATGTGTGTTAGCTAGTTAGGTGTGTTAGTGTTAATACTTGCTGTGTTCCCGATTGTCGTGGGTGCCCTTGCCTGTGTCTTGTGTGAACCCTGTTCGATCCTCGTGTGTTTTTAGCCATTGTATAAATTACCCACTGCATGTGTGCCTTCCTGTCCTGCATCTGACCTCCCTCTGTATACTGATTATACGTGATATGGTGGATATTTAGTGCCAGTGTTAGTCCATTTAAGGGCTTAATAAAATGGCATTATTTTCTCTTCAAGTAAGCCTCCTCTTCTTTCACTGCTGCTGCGATACCCTAGTCTGCTAGACGATGCAATATGAGCAAACATACAAGAATGTCAGTGCTATAATTTAAGAATATTCTATTTTTATGGCCTATTGCTATGTGAGTTAAAAAAAAACAGGTAAAAATTAATATTCAGAATATGAACGTTTCTCAAAAGAGTGATACCAGAAAGCAGACCATACAGAACTTTATACCTGTGCCAAAAAGCAAATGAATAGCTCAAGAAATCGTTTCAAAAACTTTGAAAACTATCAATTAACTTTTTTCCTTGTTGGACTGTGATGTCTCATCTAGTAGACTTCTTGCATCCTGAATAATCCAGACCACCTTTTCATTCTGGGCGTCCTGGAAACCAGTTGAACATTAAGGAATTAAACCTCCCGTTGTGATAATTGCCAGGTGCATTGATAACTTCTCGACTGACTTCCGAGTGCACCTGCATATTCATGACATGGAAATGGCCTTGATTATTATTAATGTAATCTGAACGTGGTGTGCAGGTGGTCACATGAGCCTAGTCAATTGCCCCTGATGCAGTTAAAAATTCCACAAATCTGATTGTTCTTTGCAAGGAATGCCTGTCATCAAGAAGAGGAAATAAAATGGTAAATTAAATCAAGCTTTACAGGAGCCTGAATTATATGCGGTACCATTTTGCCTAGTAATAGAGCAATTTTGCCACTTTTATTATTCTATAATTTTATTTACATCTGTCTGTTATATATATAGCTTTCTGGTCTTTTAATAAAATCAATTAATAAAATTCCATGAAATCAATGCAGCATGCAGCATAAGATTCAAAAACACAGAAGCAGGTTCTGTAATGTTATCTCTGCTCTTTAGGCTGTTTTCTAATAGCTTCTTAATGACACAGCTACCTTTACTGTAACACATTTGCTCATCTCATGCCTGCTGTTTCCTAGCATCACTGACAGTGAAGAGAAGACAAATGTTTTTATGCATCCATACAGTATCTATCTATCATTCTCAGAAGAACATGTTTGTTTCCAGGTTAATAATGCTCACGATCTGGTAGAAAGATTTGACGGGTTTCCTATCTTAATATCCTGCTCGTTAGACAACATCAGGTGCCTTTCAGATTTTCTGTTGACCAGTTAGGTCTTTCTTTGTACTCTGAACTCATTCACTCAAAAGATTTTTTTCCCCCTAACCTCTGAGAATTTATATTGCTGTAGATACCATGGACTGGACTGGACTGGACTGTGAGAATACCTTTGAATGTGTTATTTTGTGATATCATGCAGACCTTCCTTTTTTAGCCTATTCCCTACAGTATATCAGATTGACCTCACATCTTGTGACACTTGAAGGTTCCGTGATTAACACCACTGTTCCATTTGCCCACATCAAGCCAGATTTATAGTGTAGACTCATCGGTTAATCAAGGAGTGAGCTCTGCTTACAGGACTCTGCTTCTGAGAATGAGAAGGTAATTATATTAAGTCAAGACTAGTGTGTAGATTTCTGTGCAAATAAGCATGGGTATGAGCACATTGATTAAACAAGACTGCCCTCTATAAACAGAAGGATTAATCACAGAATCCGACATGAGGCTTCAGACCAACCAGCCTAGGAGTTCCACGCAAAGAGAACCAGTATAGCTTTGCAACATATTATTGATACATGATCTTTCTGGATACAATGCAAGCTTATACATCTTAGAGCAGAGTGTGGCTCAGTAGGTAAGGGTGCTGCACATGAACAAAAGTTTGTCATAGAGTGGTTTCACGGTTGGGCCTTTGAGGCCAGTGCTCCAGGGGCTGGGTGACCATGCTTTCTCAATTGTACATCACTTTGGATAAAAGTGTCCTCTAAATGAATAAAGTTAAAGGTACCATCTCACCTATATCTGAACTCTAAGGCACTGGATTGCTGATTATCAAAACCATATGTTCAAAACAAAAGTTGATTTTACTCTATGTGTCATTCCCATAAACAGATCTAGTACTTGATGATTATCTCCCATGTCCTGTGTTTCAGTTGCATGCTGAAGTCCGTACCTTGTTTGATCCTTTCTTTCTGCTCTGATCTAAAGAACATGCCTGTTATTTCCTACATGCATGGAATGGACTCCTGAAAGGGAAATCTAATTTACAAAAACAGACCCCTAATCCAGTCTCAGCTCTTTATGGTGGTTTATTAGGTAACATGCTGAGCAATAGGAAATCATTTGTGTGATATCATAAAAAAGGACATTTTGTTAGGGGAAAGGGAAGGTATTGTACATTAAATTAAGACAAACGTCCCTACAAGACCGAAAGGCCATTTGTTTGTGTTCCCTGACAAACAAGTCAATACATTGACATCCCAAAGCATTTCGACAGCTGGCCCTGGGGACTATGACTGACATGGGCCTATAGTGAAGAACTAATTTTGGCATATTTTTGTCATGGTTTGAGAGACACAGGACTCGAGAGATGGCGTTGTAGCAAACTAAAGGGGGTTTATTTAACTCAAAGAACAGTGACTGGAATTAAACAGGATTGCGAGGGATCACAGAACAAAAGGAGTAGAATGATGAAGAGCACAGGCAACAAGAGGGTTCGACATCAATAACCGGACTGGGGAATGTGGGACTGGGAAGCACGTAAATATGGGACTAATGAGGGAACAAACGAGAGATAGCTCGGAGTGACTTCCACATGAGGGTTAGTAACAAGAGGCAAGACAAGAGGGACAGGTGTGGCTCCAGAGGAAATAGGCAGGGATATGACAATTTTAGAGTTCCTGGCCTTTTGAAATCACATTTACCACTTAAATAATGAGAAATTCAAGTAAAGTACTCTTGCAACACTAAATTCTAGGTAAAAGGTAAACACAAGACACATTCTATTATATTTGTATGAGTAAAAACAGATCAATGTATAAGCAGTGAATGTAGTAGAAGAGATTTTGATCGACTTTTCACTTTTCCTTACTGCCTTATTTTCCCACTTTTTCTTCATTTTTGCAATTCACATTTGACTCTTGTTCATCCTGGATGAAGAGGCTTCCAGGTATGCAGACTACAGAAATATATATGAGATTGTTACTGTTATGGCGATGGGAGAGTTAGTTAGTCTAATAGAATGTCTTTCATTTTATATTTAAATATGGAGGCAAAGGGGTTATCCCGTATATTATCTGGACAGATCAGTGCATGAGGAGCCCTACAGTTTATTTATTCTAGGAAGTACCCGGACACCTGTATACTTCAGATACTTCAGAGCATGAGACATTAATCCATCAAACCATTCATTGTCTTGTAGGAGTTGGATTTTTTTTTTCTTAATGAATGGCATAAGAGAAAGCAAGCGAACTTCTCAAGGTGGCACGAACCAAGGTTATGAACTCATTCATTAACCTCACCTGTGTCTTATTACTAAAGACTGACTCAAGTTTCCTCTCATTTCCAGACCTCCGTGACTGACCGCACACTTTCCGTGACCCAATGACCATTCCGTACTTCTTGAGTGTCTCCCCTTGTTATGTTCTGATATTAGACAGTTTCTTTTAGTTGTTTTTCACCGTTACCCGTATCCACCGGAGCTGATTTGAAGGAAGACCTTGGTGCTGCAGCCTGAGCTCCTTAAACGAAAGAGATAGCTGCAGAGGATTGGAGGTAGCTGGTCTCGCCTCCGTATCTGGGGATTGACGACAGCCTTACGGAGTTCCTCCAGGAATATCTGACATTGATGCAATTTTCCATCGTTCTGCTGCCGGTTCGGTTTGTTTTAGTCCAGACACGTTGACAATGTTGTGAAAAATCACCAGGGGCTAAGAGGCTGTGATGCGTTGGCAGCTGTACGTCGGTCTCACCTTATCAAGGCTGTCGATCCCTCCTTTTGTAGAATCGCTATCCAGGATTTGTGGCTTTTTATAACATATTTTATTCAGAGAATCCTGTTTATACATTCTGCCCATTACAAGGGCATTCCAGATTTTCTCTGGGCATTATGATACAACAGCAAATCTTTTAGAAAGGACACATTTCACAGAATTCACTGATCTACTCTGCATTTTCAGAAGCTTATTAGATAGCTCTGAATTTGAGATGGTTTTCCAGCAAAAGCCTTCATATTCTAGCTGGATTGGCCATACTACTGAAATCGTGATGCTATACCTTTCAGGCTTGTTTGGCAGGTATTGCTAAAAGGCACCTTGTTCTCTGTATGGAACAAGGTATCTGTCTGCTGTTACATGGGAGCCACAGTGGTACAAGTAGTGTGATCTCCACCAGTTTTTCTCATACATCCCTCATAGCAGGTTTCTAGTTACTTTTTCATTGAGTGGCTCTGAAATCAAAACACATCACCCTAGACATGATTTGAAATGATTCTAGCAACATATTTGCTGGAAAAAATTGCCCTTCCACTCTCTGCATTCCATAAATAACCAGTCGCTTCTCCTTTCGATTTATAATCCCAGGCTAGTTAGGTAACCTGTGTAATTCTATTGAAACACATGCCTCCTGTTCACGCTCCTCCTTTGCTTGGGGTATAAAGGGTTCAAATGATGATTGGATTTGAGTGGCTGCGAATCTTGTAGGCCCTGGTGTCATATTGACCGCATTGATTACCTTGGAAGGTGGCTGTCTGCTTTGGCAGACAGTGCAGTGTTTCCATCTTCAGAATTCCATATCAAATGTCATCATGGCACTTGTGTTGTTTCGTTGTTTCTTGTGGATGAAGGCACAGCTGTGGCCTCTGAATCATCATTGGACCTGGGATGGCAGCTCACTGGCTGTCCTCTTTTTTGTGAACATTCTGGAAGAGAATTAATTATTATTAATGCGCCTACCTTTGGGCAACCAGCCTCCCCCCCCCAAAAAAAAAATAAAAAAATCTACAGCAGCATAATAGAGGGTGGTATGTGGCTCTATGAGTTAGGACAGTGTGCTTGTGATTGGAAGGTTGTCGGTGCAAATCCCTTGGTCTCACCACTGGGCCTATGAGCAAGGTCCTTGCTCTTAGAAATGTACTGTATGTTGCTTTGGATAAAGCATGTGATAAATAGGTACAGCAGCACGCCGAGGTAATGTTGTCTTTTTGTTTCATTAAAAAATCATGTTTTAGGAATTACGTCCTGCTTTAAATCTAATTCCGTGTCATGTCCATAGGCATCAAGGTATGAATATTTAAAATAGCAAATGTCATAAGGTCTTATCTAGAAAACCTAGGTCTCCTTTCTCTATTCCTGATGGTACAAGGTGTTGTCATCAAAGCGCAGATGGCGATTGCTGTCATTCTTTCCACAAGTTATACTTTAGCTCTACGTCATATAAAAACCTGTCTCTGATGTGCTGGTGCTCTTCTTTAAATGCACAGGCTGACTAGGTGTCATCCTACCGCCCAGATGTTACCACTGCATCTGGCAACATTTCCCAGCCGAGTCGGTGCGGCCCTACATTATTTATTGTTTCTCTCGGCTCGAAAATTTCCGACATTTCCATAAATTATACATTATGCCGAAGTCAAATTAGCCTCGGAAATGAAAGATGCGTCTCCGTGACCGCACTCCTTGAGTGAAAATCTCGTCCGGATGGAGCGCCTCAGTCTTTGTGCGTCCGTTACCGGGAGCAGAGAGCAGGCAACTTCTCATTGTATAACCCCGGTTCTCCAAGTTAATGGAGGCCATATCGATGGCGCAGGAAATTTGACTGCTTCCCATTAGGCTTATTTTTGTGTAAGACGTTCATTGCATGCTCAGTCACTCGTTGCATGCCCAGCTGCATTTAATAGGTGATTAAGCATTCTCCTGGGACTCCCTCATACTTCTGGAGGGGAGTAAAAGGCGGGTTAGTTTTCCAGTCAATCATGCAGGCATGTGGGAGTCAGAGAATCAAGTAGCTTACACCCTAGTACACTGTAACCATACCGACGATGGAGGGCCAACCCAACAAAGTCGTCCATGGCTATCCTGACCGGCAAAGGCCTCCAGTGACAGAGGGTAACTGCCATGAGGCATTGGAACACTCTGGGCCTCCTGAAGAAGTATTTGCAGCATTCAGTGGTTTTCGGCGTACAGCAAGCTGTCAGCTATAGGTGGGCAGGTGGTGATGTGGGGTAAGTGTGTGTTATAACCATGACCATCCCAGCATCACCTTCTCTCTCCCCCCCCGCATGAGAAGAAGAAATACTGGCCAGATTGTTCAGCCTCAGGTTGTACCACACGGAGATAGAAAACAGATTCTGAAGCTAGGTAGTTCTTAATTATATGTTTAATGCCTTCGTAATCTCCTAACTTAAAATGTAGTTAAACCCCAGATGAATTTGAAGCATTTAATTTGGGTGAAAAAAATCCTCTTAGTTTAAGCGTAGCACAGAACAATAATCTGGAAAATGCTGTTGAAGGCTCAGTGCAAAAAGCCGGCAAATGATCACCCCGAGCAACGGCTTCAGCAAACTCCCTGTAGCTGCGTTTGATAACCGAAAGAAAAGCTCTCCTTCCCTGACAGCTCCGCCGTGTTTCTCGGAGCTGAGTCTTAGCACCCTTGCATATGACACACTCAATACTAATCCGATCCAGAAGATTATGTTTGACCTATGCATGTGCATTTGGCACGTGACAGCGAAGTCGAGATCAGTATTGAAGCCTACATTTTGTCCATGTCAAGGTGTCACTATATCAGGCCCGCAAAAAACAAAAAAAAGAAAACAGGAAAAGCCAAAGTGACAATTAGACATCAAGCAAATCAGTCCGCTACAGAGCTGGTAGATTGTGCTCAGTTTACTTACCCACCCCCAGTCAATTTTACCATAACATAGAGTAGGAAAGTGAACCTTCAGATTTAAAAAAAGCAAATCAGATGGCATTTGTCATTTTCCTTGAGGAAAAGTCTAAGGAACATAGTGATAGATACAGAGCACAGAGAACAATGGGTGTAAAATGTAACTATTTATATGACGCACTGAATGCATTAGTGTTTGTATTTTAGCATTAACCATGTCAGTCTATAGGATTCTGTGTAGGATGAATAGACTTCTGTGCTTAAAGGCGTGTCACTCCATCTCAGCGCTTATCTGTCACTTGTTGTTTTCTTCCCTAATTAATTAATATTAAATTTAGCCTTCATCAGCTGCAGCCTGGCCTCTGACCTGCTTCACTTTGCCAGATCCTGTCATGCTAACTCAAAAACTGTCAGTCACGTTGAAAGCACTAGTATAGGATTTCACGTCCTTCCTTCAGCTCGCTTTTCTTGCTCATCTTGCTCTTGCCTGCACTCACAGACAGGCGGATCTCATTGGATGGTACAAACTACCCCTGTTGTCATCTTCTCTACTTCTTGCGGTGGAGTGTTAGCATAAACACACACAGATAGCGGCGGTTTCATGAGTACAGGAGAGATTATTTTATTCTACACAAACAAGGTGAAGCAAGGAGCAGGGAGGATGTACTGTAGGAGTATGGAGGAAGTAGGTTGAACTGAGTTGGGGAAGAACTCTGAGGAGGAGGTGAAGGAGGTCTAGGATGGGTCCATCTTCACTTGGGTCCAGGTTTGTATAAATTATGGATGAATGAGAGAGATAAAATGGAGCGATTTCATTTAAAAAATTGAAAAGAGGACAACAAAATGAGATTATGCACATTTTATGCACACGTATGATTTGTAAATCAGGCAGTAGAACCTGCTTTGACCTCCTGGCACTGCTGAGTGGGTAGTTTTAAACGGAGTTTGGACATCAGGAGAGTGGCTGCAGCTGGTGTAATCAATCATCTCACCAAGCAGCATTAGGATGGAGCTTCGCAGCCATGTGCTGACCAGCGATCCAAAACATGAGTGCTGAAGTTCTGACCTGCGGTCGCTGTCCGTGGTCCTGCAGCCGGTGCAAGGCCACCTGTCAATCAGCCGGAGCGCTGAACATGCGCAGCTCCCAGAGGCTCCATTGCAACAAACTCCGTCTTCTCTTTCCCCTGGACCTGCCGGTCATGACTGGTGCTGCATGTGACTGAAAAGTAGAAATTATTTCCCTGGTTTTTCTATCCTCCTCATACTCGTATTTCGGCTACATGCTTCTACATGTTGATACTACAACCCACCCACTACAAATGTCTTCTTCAGTCATCATTTGGTTTCTCCAGCTAGAGAATAGCTTCCCAGTCATTGTTTCAGAAGAGTCTAAGGCTTCATAATGCTATCTTCTCCCTTTCATGCACGTCATGGACCTTGAAACCTGCATGATGTTCAGTCATGGCCTCCTTTGTCCCCCTGTCGTCGTCAGACACTGTGTCATACTTTTATCTAAACCTTGATAAAAACATTGTCAGGCTGACAAGAACATTTGCTTTTGATTCTGTACACCTTTGCTTCTCATGACTTTGGCATTATTTTCACTGTCCTCGATTAGGTCACCTCCTACCTATCACATTGGTTCTATGTAGTCACATGACGGGCTTTCTATTCTGTCAATAATAGCCTCTCTTTGTGGGTCCCACAAGCCTTTATTCTAGACAACCTGCTGTTCTCTTTATAAGATCTGTAATCTGTGCTATTTTTCCTGTTAGAGCTAGACAGACAACACTGAAGTCTTCCTTTCATTCCCCCTCTCTCTGAATCACAGGTGTCCTAGCTAATCTCTGTTTACCTCAGTACTACTTCTCTCTACAACTAAATCCATCTAAGACTGAACTGACTTATTTACTGTGTAAATCATTACCTGTTCAAGAACCCTGTATAAACACAAATACTCCATAATTACCCCTCCTAGGCCAATCCCTGGGCATTGCCATTGACAACAGCTAGGCCATCATGAAGAACAGTGTGACTGTAACCAAGTCCTACATACCACATTCTTCAATAGTCCTCCAAGTATTGATTCCTGCACCCTTTCAGATCCACCCAGTTGAATTTATTTAATCCAAACAAGGCAATCCTTACAATCAGGGTCAGCTGAGTTTCTTGTAAGGATGGGACTGGCCTCCCTTGTTATGTGAGCATGAGGTAACACAATCATTGCTCTTTGCGTTCACTTCACCTCTGAGGCTCACCATATATGCTATAGCCTTTTAAGCACACACTTCTGTTATTTGAAGCATTTAAAACTGAACCTTCACTTTTGACACGGTCTTCCAAAAAAATCAATGTTTGTCAATTTTCCCCCAGTATACAATAGATGCTCACTTAATTTGGGTGGTGTTTTGTAACGTATGACAACATGACAGGACAGGATGGGTGGAGATGCCAGACAGATGTATTGCTCTTTATTAATAAGTTGGATCAGTACCTCAGGGATCATTCCTAGATAAAGCTGACTGTTTTGTCCTGGGGAAAGTACCTGTCATTTTTCTGATGCTATCAGTCTTATTTGTAATTTGTCAGTTATGAAAATAAAAGGGTTTCTCAATGAAAGATGGGTATAATTTATTCACAATTCATTTCAAGGAATGTCAGTATTGTTTTTTCTTATTGCGAAATATTTTAATAAATTGGTTAAACCAGACACAGAGGTCGTAACTAATTAAACAGCATGACTAATTAAGTATTTTAATTATAATACAGGAGAAAAATAAAAACAGCCTTACCTGAAAAAAGCAAAATTGAAAATGGACTGATGGTACCAAATTGTGTTTGTATTCTGTTCCCATAGCAGTCACTTTATTAGGTACATCTGTGCAGTACTCTCTACATTAAGGTTCAGTGGCTTGTGCGTTCAGATGCCTTTCTGAACACCACTGTTGAGCTGTTATTTTTGCACTTGTAGCCTTCCTGTTATACCTTTAATGAGTCTGACCATTTTTTCTGATATATCTCATTAACAAGGTGTTTTTTTGGCCGCAGAAATGGATCATTTTCAGACGCTGCAGTGTGTGAAGATCTCAGGAGGGTGCCTGTTTCTGAGATGCAGGAACCAGCCATAAAACCACGTCCAGATCTCCACTTAGATCACGTATGATTCGCTGTCTGTAGGAGCAGGCTGGAACAGGTGGACCAAACGAATTGCTGTATATCTAAGTGCATGTACATGCACTTTTCAAAGGCGTACATAAATAAAATGAACATAAGCATGTGATGTGAATGATGTGGTCTTTAATTTGTATGATTATAATCGCACAATGTATGTGATTTGAAAAATCTTTTTTAGAATGAAAAATATTATTAGAAAATACTTCTGCTATGTTTTAAATTTGTTATGTGGTCATGTGTGACGTGGCTGTTGTTTATTTTGGCAGTGTATAAGTGTTAAGATATTAAAAACTAGTTTTATGGTTCCAGGGAAAAAAACTGGTACTAGAATGAGTTTTGCATAATTCTCTGCTTCATGTTTGTTGCATTAAACTTCCAGAAAGTATAAATAAACATGATATAATGACCAAGGGAAAGGAGGCTGTTTGGATGACACGTTTATAGTTTTGGTTATACTAAAGCTGCTGTACGCAATCCAGAACGTTTACAACAATCACTGTTGTTGGCACATAAAACCAGAGTGTCGCGAAACCGTTTAAAGTCGCTTTGAAGCAGGCGCTTTAAATCGGACGGGTGTTTACGGAGGCAGAAACTGTCAAAATGACATGACTCAACAAGTATGCCGGTTAGAAATTGCAGGTGGTGTTGACAGAAAAGCTCCATCCGCGAATACCGTTGCCAAAATTCAGAGGCGATGTCCGTATCCCCGATACTGACGCATATTGATTCTGTCCATCACGTTTATGAAGGCGACTCCAGCTGTCAGATGGAAACGAATCTCTGTGCGCTGTTTTACCCCGGCGCACTGAAATCAACGCCTTAAATGCCTTCCACCTGTTTGCCCTCGTTTATATTATGTATCAAACTTAATAATATAATATAAATTGAGTTTAACATAGGTGTATAGAGCACGTTTTCTTTTATTGGCTGGAGTGGCAGTGAAAAACAAAGTCGTAGCTTTACTTCCGGGAGTATGGAAAGCGATCCATTTAGCCAAGCGTGTTCTGCGAGTGCTTCTACGGTTCATCCTTGATGGGATGTCAGTCCTTCACAGAAGGCACACACATACTGTACTAGTACTTTACCACAGGGAAAGTGATTTACATACGTAATCGCGTACCTATCCCATCACTCAAAATAAAAAATAAATAAATAAACAATAAATGCTTTTAACTCCTTTTGTTCTGGTCTTTAATATTAACTTTAAAAGATTCTCTCCACATCATTTGGCTGTTCCTTACTGTGGAGACACTTAACACTAAACTGATACCAAACATTAATTTTTGAATCAGTTATGTTAGAAGCTTTTAGATCAAACCCTGCCCATTTCCCTTTCACATCCTCATTTCCCTAATGTACCATGTCAAAATCGAAATGTTAAATACTCCCTTTATTCAGCTAATGCATGTTGCATTCAAGAAATGCCTCAATTCAACTAAATGCAGATAACAATTGACTTTTTTTTTTAATTGTGAACTTAATTTTCACTTAGCAAGGCATCAACTGAAAAAAAAAAAGATCTGTGACCCTCTGGATCATATGGAAAATATCTAACAGTGACACAGTGGGCTGGGAAAACATCTGTGTCTTTGTTTCAATGTTTCCTATTCTTTTTTAAGGAAGTGCATTCATATATGTTTTATATGGTCTTATCTGTAAGGGTCACCCAGAGATCACCGGGGGACCAGGGTTTGAATCGGACCCTCATTGATGGAAAAAAGGACAGAAAATCATGGCAAAACATGTGAAAATGCTCAACATCGTTTCTTGCTTCCATTTAGCATAGCCCAGGACATACATACATACCACACAAATATACTTGCACATCTTATATCTGTATAATATATTTCTTTCAGTACTTTAATTACTCTAATCTGTAGCTTTACTATTTTTCTATTTTTAATTGAATTCACTTAACTTGATATTTGTTATGTGTGAAGGCACCATAAAGACTGCTACTCAATTTCATTGCACTCTGTACAATGACAATAAAGGAATCTTGAATCTTGACTCTATACAGTACTGCTTTTCATGATTGACTTTTCATTATAATACTTTAGTTTTTTTATTATTATTATTTCGGTTCACTTCTCTTTGCTCTGCACGTCCTTTGGCAGCTATTTATTTATTTGGTGCTGGAGATAAACTGCTAGTGATTTGCTGAGCAGTTGACAGTGTGAGTTTTGCCTTCACTCTCGGGCTCCCGTTTCTAATTTCAATGCTCCGGTATTGAAAGCACAGCTGAGTGTTTGGGGAAATGTCATTCTTAATTAAGTCCCTAGTCTTAGAAGATGGAAGGCATTAACTTTACTTAGGGCATAAAGTTGCAAGGATCCAAAGTTTTCTGATGTGTGTATCCCTATCCAAGCTTATAACTTTATTCCTATATGTATTTGTATTAGAACCATATGCATTTGACCATGTTAATAATTCTTTCTGGGGATTAATAATACATTACTAACAAGTTCCTTAATGGTTACAGAAATGCTTTCCAATTAATTGCTTTGATTTTAGTCCATTTTATTCTTTTTTGTAACTTTTACAGAAGCTAAACAGGAGATTACAAACATACACGTTGTCCAGGAGTCAACTAAGCTTGTGGGACTTTTACTTACACAAAAATGTTGAGGGCAGAATGAAAATGATTAGTTCAGAGAGATAACCAATAAGAAGGTAGAGGAGGTGGGAGCAAGACATATGATTGGTTGGTCCTGCCTCCTCTAGTTGCTTGGACCCAACTCCTCTACAATCTTATTGGTTGAATATGCAAAATGTCACGTAAAAAAATTGAAATAAAGGACAGCACCAGTCATAGGTGTGGGAAGATGTTATGAGCTCAGGGTGCTGAAAGTTGGAAAGTTGGAATGATCAATAGACTTTACTGAAGTTGTTTTGTATCATCGGTAGCTGTCAACGGCTAACAAAAGTAGTATTTTTGGAGAAATAGTCATAAAGGTGCCTCTGAGCAATTGTGACATAAATAACGTTAACAATATTTTTCCTTTGACAGGAAAACAGACAACTTCCAGTGCTACTGGAGGCAGTGGGACTTGGGTCTACTGATGGACAGGCACAAGACAGAGGGCTCAAAAAGCACAGGAAAATCGGGAAAAGGGACCAGGAAATGGTACTGAGACAAGCATGATTAACCTAAAACATGACACCAGTTACATGGGATGCCAGCTGCAGAACTGAGGCTTATCAAAACCACAAAGACAGAAACAAGCTGCTGCTTAACCAGAACCATGAAACTCAGGACATGACAATATAATCCAGAACTGCAACTCAGAAAACAAGACAGTGACAATGCCAGCATTCCTAACTAAAGCTTCCAAATGAAATGCAACTAAAATAAATAAGAAGCTAGACTCAGAACCTAACCAATCACTCAGCCTTACGCTCAGAGCAGTGACAACAGCAATACTCACTGCTTAATGGAAATAGCTACCACTGGCTCAGGGCAAGGTCATGCGGACCTTGCTTAATTGACACACAAATGAACAAAACTAAGTTTTATACAATTATCTTTAATTGTTTACATGCTTCCCTATGTGAAGAAAAAAAAAAACATTTCAAATTCTTTATCTTCATCAGAATTTAATTTTTGATGATAGAACTAATTCAGCGACTTCAGTTATTTTTATGTTGGGAAGAAGCTGGGCACCCAAAATCTACTGTAAGCAAACATGGCACAGAGCTACTGCATTTCACCTGCAAAGAGGGTGAAAGAGACAGAGAAGGAGAGAGGGATCTGTCTCTAAGGCCTGCAGTCCACAGGCCTGGCAGCACAGGGGTGACCCAAACCATAAAGCTTCTGTAGTAGCTTAGCCATGGCTGGACGAACCAAGTGTCACCGTGCTTTAAGTTACACGGCCAGCTTAGATCCTCAAAGACATCAAGAGCTGCCCACAGCCTTAGGCACATCGTATTACAAATTATAATGTTTTTTTTTTTTACATCTCATCTCAGAGGCTTTTAAAAATATTTTCTGCGTTATACACATATTTCTTCCTCCTTTTACTAAAAGCTAAATTTGCATTGTTCTTGCTGCTTTGAGGTTATCTGACAAGATCTGTTGTAGTTCATTGGACTGTTTGCAATGGCTGCAGGGAACAAAACTTAAGTGTCCCACTCTACCAGTTTTTTGTTTCTTGCACAAAGTCAGTACAGTAAATGGCATCTCACAGTTTAGTTTTGAAATTGACTGAAATCAGAATTTCAATGTAAAGCAAATCATGGATTACTTATAATAGGTGTTGGCATTTAAACAGCCAAGGGTTTAATGCAATGAAAAGACAAATAAGTTGTTTCGTGAGTACCCTGTTTTTCCACTGGTATGGCCCTTCTGCACACTGTGAACATTCTCATATTGTATGTAAATTGCCATGTCGATTATTTTAAGTATTTATTCGCCTGGAGTTATTTGATGACATATTTGGTCTGCACGCACCACTTTCAGCAACGAGGAAAGGGCTCCTCCTGATCACGTTTCGTAAATCTCCGTATGCCGCTCGGTAATTCTCGGCCATTTCCGTGCGCGCTTCCGCCACCATTTTGTCGCCCCTGAATGTTGTTGGCCGAAGAACTGCACGGAAGATCACATCCATAGTGACAGTCTCCGGCAATGGACGGGTATGTGTTTTTTTTATTACTTCTTATTGTCATTTTTATTTGGCAGGCCTGGTTTAATAACTAGACATGTCAGAAGGTTTTTCCAACGCGTGATCCGTGTGTAGGGTGTGAGTGTATATCTGGATGTAGGAACTCCTGAGTATGACGTTAGACACCTGGGGCTCCTCCAGGTTACACACCGATTTCTATGTATCTTCGCTAAATTACTAGTGCAATCGGCCATAAGCTTGTTGATACTGGAAAACTATATGCATGCATGCTTGCACGGGTAGTGTCGATGAAGCCAGCAGGCTGGGGACGAAGGTGCGCCTCTGCCTGCTTTGTTGTGAGTGCATCGGGCATCCCTTTGTGTGGGCGTTTGCCTTTATTGATCTGCGTCTGGATTCACAGGATGGGGGCTATTATTTTGCATGCTTTGACAGGAACAGCATTGTCTTTTTGTTAAACCCTGGTAGCGATCTCAGCAATCAAAGTGATGTCTTATTACATTGGGAGTTTACTAGCCTAGACACCCCCGGTCACACCTCACTCACTTTAACATAGGAAGTTAAGATTTTTATTTATATATTTGTTTATTTATTTAATCATGCATACGTCATTCAAAGTTTTACACATAGATCTCTTTGGTTTATGCTTTCAGCTAACCAGCTGCTTTCTGAAAGGCATCTGAACATCAGCGATCTCGTAAATATGAGTTAAATAAGATATAAAAGTTCTGTATAAATATTTGGTAGAAAGAAAACTTTAGGGCTGGGGGCGGAGTAGCATGTGTTTGAGGCGGATCCAGATCAGCTTCCTAAATCGCTCCTGTGTGTTAAAAAAAAATCCCATTATAATTCCAAAGTAAATGTTGTATTAAACAGTAACAAAACATAGAAAAATGTAGACACCGCTACAATGAAAATAAAACTTTGAAAAGAAAAGCTTTAAAACTATTAGACTTGATGTACCCCTCTAACTTGCCATAAAATACAACATAGGTGATATAGTGTATTATGTGATTTATTATTATTATTAAGCATATAAATAGGAAAAAGGGGTCATTCTCACTACATAATACAAACCGTATATCACATGCATCTGTAGTGGAATTATAATTAATAGTCTGGGGGGTCTTTCTGTTGACCAAAGATGTTGCATTGGGTTAAGGTAACAAGTAGTGCTGTTCGTGTGGGTAGAGTTTAACTTGTGCTGTATACCTCATGGCAACAATAACTTTTTTTTTTTAATTGCAGCATTGTCAGTGATGTGACCGTTGGTGTAAAGGTAAGCTTGCCTGTTTTCTCATGTTCAGGATTTTCGTCAAATTTGTGAAAGGGAAGCTAGGTTATTTTGATTAGTATTTTTTTTTTCGTTTAATGGGCAATATAGTGGATGCTATTAAGTTTATTATTAAGTGAAATGGGTCAGTTTAGACCAAAGTTGCACTCTGAATTGAGGCATTTTCCTTATGAAATTCCCACGGGGAGGCATGTGACTCAGTAGGTAGCACTGCTGTCTCACATCTACAGCAGTGGACTGTAGGATCACAGGCTGCCTTTGCACGTGGAGTTTGAATGTGATTCTTGTCTCATGCGGGTCCTCTTTGGGATGGGGGTTCTCAACCTTGTCCAGGATAAACTGTTAGAAGCTGGATGAATGGATGGAATTCATATTTGTTAATTATTAATTTCTACCTGATTTCAAACAGATGAAATTAATTAAAGTACTCCTTTTGCATGTCCCTTTTATTTATGCCAATAAAATGTAAATGATAAATTTCAGCCAGATTAAGAGTAGCTCATGATGTACATGGCTGGAAAAAAGTAAGAGACCACTCTACATTTTTTTTTACAAATCTGCATTTTTAAGTCCTGGTTTAATCGTGGTTCTGCGGACAGAAGGCTACACTGAGAGGTTGGCTGCTTCCAGGCTCAAACCATATAAAGACAGTAGTACACAAGAACAAGGTGAAGCAGGAGACACTGGCAATGACCAAAAACACGCCAGGTAGAGGGCAGAAGCAACTTTCTAATGTCATAGATGACCTCCAGTGACCTTCAAAAAGAGTGGGAAACATTAAGTGTTGTGAAGTGCAGGACATTTCATGACAGCCTGCCTAGAAGCAGGATTGAAGACGCATAAGGTCAAGAAGAAGCCCATCATCAATGAGAAACAGGGAAGAGCCAGGCTGAAGTTTGGAAAAAAAAAAAAGGTATTTTTTTACACAGGCGCATACCCATAAATTGAAAAATTAGTGAAACTAAACATTTTCCTGAGTTATACTTTAAAAACTTTGCCCAGCTTGACTTGTAAAAGTTTCTTATAAATCATGTTCCCCTATTTTGGTAAAAGCAGTAAGAATGCTCTCACCTACAATGAAAAGTGGGTAGCACCAAAGACATGACTAATAACAGTGGTATGATGACACGAGGCAGACTTGAGTTCTTTGCCAAAGTGCTGAGAATGTTCTCGATCAGGACACATGCTCTCAGGCGAAGGTAGACGCCATTTGGTCCAACTGTTTTTGTCTTGCAGCAACTCTTCAGATATGTGGCCTTATTGTGATAAAGTGACCATTGTTTTTCTTATTGAGGACGTTTGACAGGGGTGGCCCGGTGATGCGGTGGTTAGCACTGTCGCCTCACACCTCTGTGGCCAGGGCTCCATGTGCAGTATGTGGAGTTTGCATGTTCTCCCCGTGTCATTGTGGGGTTTCCTCTCGGTACTCTGGTTTCCCCCTACAGTCCAAAAACATGCTGAGGTTGATTGGAGATACCAAATTGCCTGTAGGGGTGGATGTGTGAGAGAATGGTGTGTGAGTGTGCTCTGCGATGGGCTGTTTGCTGTCTTGTGCCTGTAGCTTCCGAGATAGGCTCCGGACCCCACGCGACCCTGAATAGGACAAGCAGTTACAGAAGATGGATGGATGGATAGATGGATGGATGGAAATTTGACAGTTTACTGCAGAGATTCTTTATTCAGAACAAAAGTCTGTTTCTTGTCTAATTTCGCTATAAGTTTTAAACTACATAGTTCATCATACCAAGCTGAAGTTGCCCTTTATGACTCGTATGACTTCAGATATTCAGAACAACTCAGCATATCTTTTCTAATGAACTCTTTCTCACGTGATTTTTCCCTCCAGTGCTTAACATGTCAGACATCCAATGCCAGTTATTAGGCTACTGATGTAAAATCTCTTCAGAATTTCAATTTTCTCAGGTCTGCTTTATAAAGGATGCCTTTTCAGTGTCGTAAAAGTAAAATAACTGATATACATGTGGTTTCTGTTGTCTTCCTAGTCTGCCAGTCCCCTTCTAATATGATGCCCTTTTCAAACAATACATATCTGCGCGATCTATTTCAACAGCGACACCATGTTAATGTGATCATATGCAG
>JAODJU010000033.1:14321277-14332440 GCA_026776725.1 Gnathonemus echidnorhynchus
AACAAAACCTGTAAGTGAAAAAATTAAAATAATTAGCCAGAAATGGACCAAGCCTTTCCATTAAAGTTGTGTTAAAGGAAAGTAATATTTACTCTGAAACACTTTTAGGTTTCACTTTATTCTGTCGTCATTAGACACTTTGATTGTGGACTTTAGCGTAATTGGAGTAATGAACTGGGACCTTTGCCAGAGTTGCCTTGGAGAGTTTCCATTTGTTTAGCATACAGAGTCAGCCTAATGGTATGCAAGGCCAGCGCCGTAACGGCACAGCCAAGCTCTCTTCTCTCCTGCAGCTGTTCTCCATGATTGTGACGACCACGTTACAGTAGAGTAGCTTGGTTTGGGCAGCGCTGTGCTCTCGTCTCAGTATGGGGTTGGATCGGCTCCTGCTGAGTGACGCTTTATTATTATTTTTTGCTGTCACAGGGGCCCTGAGCCCGCTGGGCGCGGCGGCTGCAGCGGCAGTCGCTGCCGGCAGGGCGGCGCTGTCGGGACACTCTGGCACCAACGGCGTGTTGCTGGTCAGCAATCTCAACGAGGAGGTCAGTCAGACTCCCTCTCCCTCTTCTGGCTTTCGCTCCACTGCTCACTGCACACTGTGCTTCTGTTATTTTGCCTGTTACTCCATCTTCTCCCCTGTCTATGTATACAGAGTAAATATGATCTCTAAAGGTCACTGTATGCAACTGTCATTTATACCAAATCTTTGCAAACAGTGATCTTACAGAATTTAGCTTTGTCTGGTTAAATTTGTTTGAGGTTTTTTTCTGTTCATTTCAATAGTGGAACAAAGTAATGCACAGTGTCGTAAAAGTGATTTGTTAGTAATTAACTCATTATTTTTATTTCCCAACAATGCACTCTGGTTAAAAAATGCTATAATAACGGATTTCTTTCTTGGCATTGATTTCTTTGTCATTACCTCGTTTTTTTTTGTTTTGCTGTGTTGTGGCAGCATGTCCTGTCTCTGTCTTTCTGGGTTTATTCTACTGAAATCCATTTGTCTTCAAGGTTCTCTCCAAGAGAATGGATGAACACCTCTTTTCCAGTCTGGTGTTTTTGCTTTGTGGGTTTCCTAAACGCACTTTCTCTCTATCTCTGTCTCTCTTTCTCCCCCTCTATCTGTTTCCTGTTCTCGCTCACGTGAACTGATATGTTAACGCTGCTCACTTCTACTCTTCTGACTTAATTTCCCTGTGTGCTGTGAAAGCTGATATGAAATGTGGGAACTTCACTGAGTCTACAAACGGACTGTTCCAGATCTTTAAATTAAACAAATGAAACATTTTTCGGGCACAATTCTAATGATTATACCTTAACTTTGTAAGGTAGTTTTCATGGGGGAAATTGCTAAAAAAAAACTATTTCAGCTTAAATCGTGTTCTTTGTCAGTTTACCTGCATTTCATATTTCATACTGCTGTGGTATATTTTGAAATTCTACTGCATGTCCTTTTTCCCTCCTCATTATTTATTAGAATATACTTTTTAAGACTGATTTACTGTGCCCACAATAGTCTTGGGTGACTACATTTGGGACAATTATATACAAAAAACCCCATAAACCAGCCATTTTCTGACAAAAGTCCTGCATTTTCTGTGTACTGACCTATATTTTATTTTTGTTTCCCTATTATGTTTTTGTTCCATCGCTTATCCTTTCCCCCTTCCATTCCTTCTTTCTGTTGCCCTGTTTTCTCCCCATCTCTCCTCTTCTCTATTGTCTTCACCCCTCCTTTTTGCCCTCTGTTCATGCTCTGTGCTTGAACAAAATGTACCCTGGAACAACTTGCCCCAATTAACTGCCTTGAACCATGATCCATGACCACCTCACCATTCTACGGGAAACCACCCTTCGTTATGGATGATCTGTTCATCTACGCTCTTCCTCGACTCTTCTCTCTTCCTGTCTTACGCTGCTTGCTCTTCTCTCCTTCTAAAGATGGTTACGCCCCAAAGTCTGTTTACCCTCTTCGGTATGTTATCGTTAGCACTCTTTTTTTATTTTAGAATTATTTTTAATGTTTTTCATATTTTGACTTCATTATGAATTTTGAATTTATTATGAGTTCTTGACTTGTAGTTCAATTGCATTTTTATTATAGTTTCCTTCATTGTTTGTTTATTTTTATCTCTCTCTCTCTCTCTCTCTCTCTCTCACTTTTGAAGTCTTTGTCCTTAGTCAGTTTTATTTTAATGCATGGTTAAATTATTTAGCATGTATTTTTTTAATTTTCCATTTGCGGAGCTTTTTAGAGGGTATATCAACAAACAAACTTGTTTTGTTTGCTCATTTTGTTGAACATTCTGTCTGTTCACTTTGTGCTAATTGGCAAATGCTAACTGTGCTAACAGTGATTTCCCGTTCTATCTCCACACCTGGCGATCTCTCACTTCAAACAGGTGTGTATGGCGATGCTCAACGTGTGAAGATACTTTACAATAAGAAAGACAGCGCGCTCATACAGATGGCTGATGGGAATCAAGCCCAGCTTGGTAAGTGAGAGACATTTTACCCAAGGTAAAATAAATACAATGGCCAAAATACCATACATGATGATTGTCAGGTTTAACGGACTGAAGGCTGTCCTCATTTGACACTCTTTCTGTTTATCAGAGTTCAGTTTTGTAACTGAGCCACAGAGAGTACTGATATTTTTGCTTCAAGAGAATCTTTTTTTAAATTATATTTATTTATTTTTAAGTTTTTTTTTACTTCCATTTTTGCTACAGTTATACTGTTAAAGAAACATTGAATATTGGTTTTTATATAGTTTTATTCAAGACATTTTTGTAAATAGCCTTTCTGTAGAGGGAAAAATGAAAAATGTGTATAGGTAAATACAATTGGGATGTATATAGGCATATGTAATTTGTGCTTTATTATGCTAATGATTTATTTCTAAGAAAACCATTTATAATCTGTGGGCAGCCCAGTATTGGTGGTACAATATTAAGTACTGGTATGTTGAATGTTTGTACATTTCATTTACATAATTGTACACTGTTAACATATTTAGAGTACTAGCACCCATGTAAACAATACTTATCAGTGTTATAGTGGAGAGAAATATGGTCAGGAAAAAAATATCGCAATCCATTGTTATTGAGTGCTAGGTAGCTCCTTTACGTTCACACTGATGGATTGATGATGTGCTGTAATTAACTTGTGCATTCATTATTGATTGATTGTCTCCAGTGTTTACCTCCTTGTTTATGCTATGGAAATGGCTCATTGGAAATGGCTGTTTATGAGAAGTGTAATTTTAGCTCCTTTGCCGTTATAGCAATGAGTCATCTTAACGGGCAGAAGATGTACGGTAAGATCATCCGGGTCACGCTGTCAAAGCATCAGATGGTACAGCTTCCCAGAGAAGGACTGGACGACCAGGGGCTCACAAAGGATTTCACAAACTCCCCCTTGCATCGTTTCAAGAAACCCGGTTCCAAGAACTTCCAGAACATATTTCCCCCGTCTGCAACTCTTCACCTGTCAAACATCCCGTGAGTAAAGGCATTATTTATGTTGGTTTTTTTCTTCCCTGTTATGTACACTGCCAAAATGGTGACCTGTCACCTTATTATTTTTGCAGACAAGACGTAACGGAGGATGACCTGCGGGTACTGTTTTCAAACTCCGGTGGCACTGTGAAAGCCTTCAAGTTTTTTCAGTAAGAACTTTGCTAGTGAACTTTTGAAAAGGGGTATTTCAGTAAACAAAAAGAGATCTGCGTCTAAAATCTGAGAGGACCATGGCTTTCTGAAGTAACATCACCATTATAAATCTCAGAAATATTGACTAATTCTAATTTGTTATTGCAGGGACCGCAAAATGGCCCTTCTGCAGATGTCTACTGTTGAAGAAGCAATTCAAGCTTTGATTGACCTCCACAATTACAACATGGGGGACAACCATCACCTGCGTGTTTCCTTCTCAAAGTCAACCATCTGAACGCATTGGTGGAGCTATCTGTGTCTTCACGGTCTTTAGTGGCAAAGCCAGTTGACTTTTCAGACGTGGGACCACTGTTTTGACAAATTCAAAATTAACGTCATTCCTTAAGAAACGATGAATTTGTTACATGAAACTAATT
The DNA here is from genome assembly GCA_026776725.1 of Gnathonemus echidnorhynchus. Taxonomy (NCBI): domain Eukaryota; kingdom Metazoa; phylum Chordata; class Actinopteri; order Osteoglossiformes; family Mormyridae; genus Gnathonemus; species Gnathonemus echidnorhynchus. The sequence goes on from JAODJU010000033.1 coordinate 14,325,371, forward strand.
TGTAAGGATGTTGTACTAGTATGCTTTAAAGACATTTCTATCCCTCTTATTCCCATTTCTTCCATTTCAAGGAAGGTAGTTAAGTTTTATAATTGACGAGCTATGTGCCTTACTTGATAAAAATATATCAACGCCTCCTTGTTTGTTTATTTGCATAAATGCTTGAACTTGGCTGTCAAGGCACTTACTCTCTGTCAAATGGATTTGTAATTTTAATTTTTTCCTCCTTTCCTCCTCACGTGTACCTGTACAGCTTGAAATTCTGCCTCTGAAGGTTTCTTATCATTTATGACGGACCTTACTTTTCATCACTTTGTTTGTTGTTGTAGAGTAAGTGTGGGCACAGGATTTGGACTGAGCTGTGAATTATCTGTTATAAAGGAATGATAATTCTCTAGCAGAGTGGCTGTATCCAAAGCAGCCAAAGATAAAGCTGAAACTCTAGTTTAATTAAGACTTCGGTTCTTTATTTTGTTTGTTTGTGCATCACCTACTGTTATGGTGTGTAATACTAGTGTTGCTTGTGACTTGAATATACTTTAGATGTTCTTTGAAACTTCCTTATGTGCATTTATATTTTGTTTGGGTATTTTAAAAAGGCTGTGGTTTTCTGAGCATGTACTGAGTGGTCTAGTAAGTTATCATTTGAACTGCTGTTGCATGCATTATTTATAAAAGGCAAAAAAAGGCTAACAGAAGTCATTTGACAGTGATGCCATTACTTGGCAGTTTTTTTGAAAGGAGATCCTGGTAGGACCAAAGTTTATGTGCCTTTAGTCTTAATTTACATTTCATTGTACAAAAAAAAAATCTGATTTATTAAACTTTTCAAATGTTTTATATTTCATAAAGAAAGAGTAACGCTTTATAAAACACGGTGCAGAATCAGCAGGAACTGGTCAGGCGGTGACTTCATGACCTCAGTTGTATACAGAACTTACGCGAGTGATTCAATACATGAACTACCTGCCTAAGATAAACCTTGTCTACCCTTGCCAATAGAAAATGCAAAAAAAAAACCTTTGTCTGCTTTGGGAAAATGTCATGTATATTTTATATTTTATTTGGGTTTTTACATCTTTAGAAATGTATGATTCATTTATAGTTTGGAAATGGCACAATTAAAGGTTAATTTTCTAACAATCCGGGCGGTTTGACGGTTTGATTTCAGCGCTTACTCTGCTTCTTCCTCTGTAGCACGCTCAATAAATACTTCTGTAGCTCTGCTCACTCTTTCTGTCTGTGCTGCTTCTCTCTTGTATTTCACCTCACTTTGCTTCTGATGTCACATTCTCAGTCAGGGTGGGAAAGGTGCACCATTGTACCACACGTTCTGTTGAAAAATAATCCGTAAGAAAGGGGAAAAAAACCCAATATCATATTTCATAAAACTGTATATGTGGTACAGCTAAATGATTTCCCACCCTGTTTTGTTTTTTCTTTAGATAGGTCTGTCTCTCTGGGTTTTGCCTCTGCTTTTTTTCTTACTAACCCTACTAATCACACTGCAAGGGTGTCATGTTCTTCTGCAAACCATTTCACCTTCTCTCTGCTAAAGAGGCTACACTCAACCATTCTGTCTCAACTAATGTCCACACAGCCCAGAAACGCTAAGACCAGACCAAGCATTCTCATTTCTGTTCGAAAACCATTCCCAATATTGTTATTCTCATAGGAATTTCTCCGGCATGGATTCAGACTCCACCTGATCTTTTCTCAAGCTCAACATAAAAATAAAATAATAATGAATGTCTCTTTGGAGTGAAGTCTCTACTAAGTTAATGACTTTTTATGAGATTCAGAAGCTGAAGTACAAGCTTTGGACTGTGACATGGTCCAATGTGTCAGCTAGTAGCATCATGGCCTCCAGCAGTGATGGGTTCTACAAACCCAATATACTTTCTTAATCTCATGCTTCAAGGCCGTTCATAGAAGGTATCAGCACCTGAGCTTTCGGACAGCTCCTTTGAAACCTCGCTCCCCTTTGTGGTCAAGACTGAGAGCCATCCAAGCGACATGCAGGTGTTATGTAGTAATTATGGATGGAGGGTTCTAGAGGGCGATGGAATGTAATGAGGCAAGGAATGGTTCATGAGCTGTCTTAGGTTTTTATTTTGTTCCTAGGCATAGGAGCCAGTAAGAGTAGATCCTGGAAGGACGAGATGATTGCCAGAAGGCAATGTTTCCCTCAGTATCTCCTTTACTGCTTATACTGCAGGAAGTCTTTTGTTGGTTTATTGTCTTAATTCCTTTGCTCTCCGTTAATTTTGTCTAAGTAGGATTGTTTTAACTTGCGCTTGGTTGCTTGATAAAGACTCGGCATTGACTTTCCTGCTTTATCATGCTATTTCTAAGTTGCCTCCCCCTCCCCCCCCCCGAGTCAGTGGCAAATGTCACACCTCCCCTCAGTTATACCTGCTGTTCAGATGTGCGCGGTGGGTATGTGATTGATCCATAGGCTGGAGATAATTATCTTTGAGATTACCCCAGAGTCCATCAGTGGAAAAATTTTTGAGCCGTCTAAACTGCTTAATATTTTACTGGAGCACTACTGCTGTGTCCCTCACTGCACTACTGCTGTGTGCCTCACTGCACTACTGCTGTGTCCCTCACTGTACTACTGCAAATCCCTACTTGGAACTTAGAAACTGCCACCGTTCATGTTATTCATCTAATTTACCACTATGCTACCTGTTGTCCAATGTACAGTATATACACTACATATGCTTATACACACACACACACACCGTATACTGTTCCATAAATTCAAGCCTACATCATTTTATATTTCATCTCCAGATCAATAGGTTATGCAACTTCCCTGAGTATTATATGGTTTGGAATTACAATTGCATTTTTCCTTTTTTTTCTTTACCCCTGTCGTGTCCCGCAGTTTAGCAAGCAGGATGTTAGTCTGGGTGCTTTATTGTGCCAACACATTTATTTGGATTTTTCACTGCAAGTTGCAGGCTGGCTGATCTTTTATTTCAGACATTTATGTTGGAATGTTTATTTTCCCCATCTATGCCTATAAACAAGAATACCATGGAAAATCACAACACAGACTTCATCACTAATGGAGGAAATCAGTGTCTTATATTCGACAAGTCATATTCTCAAAATCTATTAATATGCCATGTCACTTTTTTGGGAATTCATTATTTACAGAATAAATTGTATTAGTATTACATTCCATACATAATAATGTATGAAGATTGCAATGTAAGATTGAACAGCACAAAAATACACTAGTTATTCATAAGATCTAAGACACCTGTAGAATAGTGTTCTTTTTAGGCTAAAATCACATGTTTGACTTCATGGGCTGTAGTGTGTGTAAATATAAATACAGCAATGTGCTGTGTGGGTGGCTGTCATTCTGTCGGTATTGGATATGCAGGTCCTGTTTTCTCATGACATCTTTTGATACCTGTGGACACAATGTCAATAACTATAAATACATTAAGTTTACAATTTAGTACAGAGACAATGCCATGTAACATAGTAAGCCCATTTTAATACCATGATGGTAAAAACGTCACATGACAATTTATAAGTAATTTAATACAATGATCATATATTTATGTATGGGAATGATGTCATGGATAATATAAAAAGATGCGACACAAAGGACTAAAAATATATGTGGAGTGCCTAAAGGCCAAAAAAGGTTAATTTTAAGATTTGTTGCTTACTTTTTTGAATAGAATGCACAATTTTAACACGAAATTGTTTGCAGCTAAGTAAAATCCCACCTTAATGCAGGATTATGATTTTTGACTTAAGTGATGCTTTTAAAACACATTACCTAGCAACCACCCTGCTTTTTAGCCCAATCAGACGACAGCGTGTCTCTAGGCAGGTGGTCTATTGTTTTTGATCAAGCCAACATCAGCATGGTTAGTATTTAGTAGGATCTATAATTATGCTTATTGTAGGCATGTACTGTAAAATAATAATAATGAACTTTCCTGCAAGATACACAGCACTTTTTATCAACATATTCTCTGCTACTGCTAAAACCCTACATTAACCATGGGCATTACTGCAGCGCCCAACCTTTTAATCAAGGGGAGGGCAATCTGAAACTAATTGAGATGAGGCAAATTACTGCAAACACCTGTGCTTAATCAATCAAGCTAAATTTGCATTTGGAACAAGTTACCTAACCCAGTTACACTTACATATTATGGATATTCAAAGTCATTAAAGATTCCTTAATGCCAAAATCGAAACACAGAACCGGGGTGAACCAATACCCTAGATACATATCAGATATTCCTCTTCCAATTAGACAACAAAGTCATTTCCCAGTTTAAATGACTGATAATTTCTTTCTCCGTGTTATTAGCTCGACCCACTAAATTAAGACTTAAAATTGAATTCACCACGAATAAATTATATATAGTAATAAGGTAGTTACAATTAGTTTTGTTTTAACAATGTCCAGTGTTTATCTATTCAATCTATTACAGTTCTGCGATATTTTGTTAGCAAACCATGTCACTCTAAAAGAACCAATGAATAAAATATGAAATATTATGTAAATGGACATTAGATTTCCATTTTTCATCATTGAGCCTATTGAATAATTAAGGTTATCCTAAGACGCATGGGGTACCCTTGTTACATTTCAACTCATAAAAGGGGTGATTAAAAAAATGCACAACCTATATTCAGTAAGTCTGATAATTACAAGCTAAGTACAATAAAAAACTTCAGAATAGAAATTTCTTTGGTCTTTTTTGTACGGCAGAATTGTTTGCATGAAAGTATGTGACAAAACAATAATTTACTCCTTTTTTGCATACAATATAGGTGATACTCTTTTAACATACAGTAATTTCTGTGGTTCTATAATTATTTTAGACTCTTTAAAGCTTATTATATAGCCAACTATAATACATTTCAATATTATCCTTTTCATGATATTATACACTCAAAGTGATTGTGAACTGCACAAGCTTGAGTTTTACAGTTCCAAATTAGGTCATTGTACAAAATAGGTTTTCTGGTATTCAAAACTGACATCAGTTTGACTGCTGCATGCATTTCATTAATTCAGATGAATGCTGAATTTTATTTCCTATTTTGTTCATTTTAGGGGTTGACAAATATATAAGCAGATATACATAAAGTGCTTAATATACACCATTTGTATTATGTTACTGGATTTCAAATGCTACACTGTAATTTATGTGTAAGAGGACTGAAATCCAAAATTTGATTGGTTTAATGAGATATTGTGTTATGTTTTCAGGAAAGGTTTGTGCCACAGATTTTCAGATTGGAACAAGGCTTTGACTCGATCATTGTAGGGCTTTTACCTTGTTGTTTTTGAATAACTTTAATGTTACTTTGTCACTGTGTTCGAAATCATTCTTTCTCCCAATTTTCATTTGTTTAACAAACTGATACACTGGTTGACATAATGTATTTCATTGCGATTCCCACCGTCCACTGTTGCTTTTAGTTTAATAAGATGCCCGGTCTTTGCTGAAGTCAGTGTGGATAAGGTGTTTTATGAGGAATGGGCAGTGTTAGATTTGCACATATTATTTAGAATTTTGACTAAAAAGCTCTTTTCCACATAATAACTGGGTCACTTCTATGCCCTTTGGCAAACTGCAGACATGCTTTTTAATGCCTGAGCTGCGTCGTCTCTTGTGCCACCCTCCATGCAGGCCAGTGGTACGCGGCACTCTTCACACGGCTGACTAATGCACCCTTCGTCTGTTCTCAGCCACTGAGCCTCGCAGCACCTTCAAAGTGACCACCAGCCTCTCTCTGGCTTCTCTTACAAGTCTGTCTCTTTTCCACATAGGCAGTTTTGAGGGATGACCTTTACTAGGTAGCATCTCTGCGGTTTGATGTACCTTCCACTACCCGATAGTGATAGTGATACTTTATTAATGGCGTGGGGATACTGAGCCAACCATGCCCACTGACACATCCAGATACTTAGATATGGTTTTATACTATGCATTCTCTTACATCATCTTGAAATCCTCCTTAAGCTTCATTTTCACAGCTGTCTTTCAGATTCACAAGCAGAATGATTAGCTTTTATCTGTGGTCTTGCCTTACAGAATACAACAGCCTATTGAGTCCTCATTAGGGCAATTGTTTTTCACCTGTGTAAAATTAGATCTTCCTCAACACAGGGAATAACTTAACATTTTCTTAATATGTTCCAACATAAACCATTGTTTTCTACAATGATTATTATTGCGTTTCAAAGTTCAGAAATGAATCAATGAATACCATATTCAACACACACACACCCACAAATACATACATACATACATATATGTGCAGTGTGTGTATACAGCAATTTACCTTGCACTTTTATCCAAAATGACATACATTTGAGAAGACAGGTAGTAATTGGAGTTAAGGGCCTTTGCTTAGTGGCCCAGTGGTGAAATGACTCCCCCCGGCCCTGAGATTTAAACAGGCACAGCATCCTTTCCCGCCGTGCTGCACGTCCTATTTCGCCGTTAGGCGCGGCAGGGAAACCTCCCACTGGCAGTAGATGAATGGTTAGGGGGTTTTATAGTTTACAGAGTTTTAAGTATCCCTGCAGTTTTCAGATGTACCCATGTAGCACATTAGAAATTTAACACGAAGGTTTTAACAGTGAAGTGTGTGCATGTCAAATATTCCATAAGTCATCTCCCGAAGAAGATTAAAAATTAATCTCTAACCATGTTACTACTTTTATCGTTTTAACTTTATGAAATTCCTGCAGGCATGAGAAGTTGCACGAGTATTAATATATAGTTTAATAGTAGTTATATTAAGAACATAAGAAATTTACAAACGAGAGGAGGCCATTCGGCCCATCAAGCTCGTTCTTACCTTTAACCTTATATATTACCTTTAACCTGTTACCCAGAAGTTAAAAAATAAGGAATGACACAAATTTGTTCACCCACATCTGTTACTTCATCAGCAGTCCTGCCCTTAAATAAGGATATATTAACTGTGGAAACTTCTTTAACCGCTTCAACCCTTTCTTTTCCAATGTAAGACTTGTGTGGCTATAATTATTCAACTAAAAACATTAT
>JAODJU010000033.1:14334863-14346645 GCA_026776725.1 Gnathonemus echidnorhynchus
CCCCCCCCCCCCCCCCCCCCCCCCCACCCCTAAAATGCCAACAGGGACTACAGGAAGCATGGTACCTACAATCGAATGCCTTTGTTGTTATAGTACAAAACAAATACGTTAAATGCAGGACATTTGCAAGTAAATGCAAATGCAGGACTAGCAATGTTCTCTTGAGACCATAGGAGAAGAAGGTTGATTCCTTCCAGACTAACAACAAAAACTCAGGTTTGTGTTTTCCTGGGGTTGGCAGGGTATTATTGCCGATTCATCCCCTCCTTTTTCTCCATGGCTGCACCCCTGTCAGACCTCACCATGAAGGGCTGGCCGAAGAAAGTTTTCATCTGTATATCTCTGTTTATCACACACTTGGTTTTAACCCAGTGAGCTCTGACCAAACCCCATGTTGCTACTTGCACTGTTATCTGCAAGTGTTACAATTGATAACTTGCATGGAAAAATAAGTTCTGCTATGCCATCCTGGGTATGCCCTGCTATATGTGCTGTGCTTCCTGGGATGGGCTCCAGGCACCACAAACATGTACTGGCTGAATGTCCCCTGGCTGAATCAATGATGGACTAGATAGGCAGTATGGAAAATGAATGGATGGGCAGACAATTTAATAACCAAAATGAATTAAGGAGAATAAGTTGACCATAATGTTGTGTTTTGTAAAGCAAATTTGATTTGTTATGTGTTATATAGCAGAGGATGCTACCAAAAATGTGCCAGATAGATGCATGTCAGAGGGAACTGGATTTAGAAGAGTAAAGTTGAACCTAATGGTCTGTGTCCCGAAACTTGTTATTGTTATTGAGATGACTGTTCATGAAATATTACTAATGAACTGATTTATTTATGTCATTAAAATTTTTAAGAATTTATTTGAATGGGATAAATATAAAAAATATGTTTTCACGTTCTAGGAACAAGCAGCAGGTCTCACATTCTGTTGCTCGTTTTTCTTGCTTTGCTTCGACCTATTGGATAGACAAGAACATTTTTATCTCATGCTCAGGCCTTCTCTTTCAGAGCAGTATAATTGAGCTTTCCAGATACACAGTGATAGTAATGAAGTACCTCAGGGTGCTATGCTGGGCCCTCTAGTATTTTACCTACATGCAGTATACCAAGCCCTGGAGCTGCCATTAGGAAACTGCTATACTGGTGTGTTTAATTAGTTTCAGGACTGTCAAATACAGTGTGATTTTTCAACTACAATCAATGTAATAATTAATTTGATTCTAGATTTATTCAGATGACTATTGTGTTATTGGTCATTTTGCAACAAAAGGTCAGTATCACAGAAGGGAGAATCTAACTTTCAGTTATCATTTTAGAAATGTTATATATATATATATATATTATTTCTGTTTACTTTTCCCCTTAGTTACCATCACTACTGATGGTAAAAATGTGTGAGAGTTAAGAGTTACTTAAAACCACCATGTCCTGTAGACATTTAGGACCTGAGTTCATAGTGATTAACAAACAAGCCACATCTGTGTGCAGGGCGGGTAACGCCTCTGCCCCTTTAAAGAGGAGTTGCCAGATACTGGTCACAGTGGTAACCCTATGCCAGGCGGGAACAGAAACCAATTAGCTTCATGCTTGCACTCAATGGTCAATTCAGTTCTTTTGAGTTTTTCAGAATGATTGGATAAAAGGTGATTTTTTTTTAAGAGTACCGAAGTACAATTACACAATTACATCCTAAAATCATTACAATAATTATTTATAAATTATATAACTTTTTGCCACATAGTGTTATGTACTGTTATGTCAAATGTTTTGTAGACTTGTATTTTGTTAATGTTAAATGTATTGGCGCTGCTATGATAGCTGGAAGAATAGTAATTTTCAACCATGAAAACACATTTCAAAACAAAATGTGAGCCCTTAAACACAGCATTATCATAAAGGCTAAGCAAATTTTAAATTAAAGTATTTTTCTTAAATATTAAAAATAAGTTTGGTCCTTTTTTAATTTGGACTCTGTGCTTTTTTTAGTTTAATAGACAAACATTAAAATGATCATTATAATAAGTTACAGATGCAGTTTTTGTCTGTTTGCAGTTCTGAAAAGCAACAAATGTGGGCCCACTGTCTGCCAATAGCTGTCAGACTAATCTGTACACTTATTTTGATACTAGTGGATTCCTCGAAGCAGATGTACTTGTCTCCTTCAGTGATCTGTAGATGTCTCAGAATTCATCAAAAAAAATCCACAGATCAACCCTCATTGCTGGCTCTGCCTGCCCTCTTACTATTTATAAAAATATGCTCTTCCTTGCAAAGTTTGATAGTGTACCCAATTTACTTCAGTGCTTGATCACTGGTTCGTAACGGAAAGTCTAACTGCTAATCCATACTGGTTCCTGCCAAGAAAGTCCCACTATTCTTAAAGCGACAGGACATGCCTATCCATCATGGGGCTTTTTAATGTTTATATGTGTCTGACCTCCGCCCTGGGTGCTTTGACATCTAATTCGGCTCAGTCTGGCTGATGATAACAGTATTGATTTTGACTGTTATTTTTGGTGGGTCCTTGTGTCTTTTTACGTAGGGCCTGCTGCTCGCCGAATTCTCTTCCTTAGTAACTGCGGGCCGCGCATCACCATGGAGACTGTTGTCGCCAAGCGTGGTAGTTGTGGAAAAATGCTCGTCTGTGTTTCTTGTCCAGTTTTCCCTGCTGCCTTGAGAGAAATCCCAAAAGTAGGGGGTGGGTCGACCAATTTGGCCTGCATGGGATTGGGCTAAAATAACACAAGAAGGCTTCTTTTGGTTCAGAAACGGAGTAATACATGACATTTACTCAGTGTGCATATACTCATGACAAATGCTTTCAGTAATCTGGTTATTCGTTTTTGTTAATAGTTTTGAATTCATCCACCCATTTTCCAGAACCTCTTATCCAACAGAGGGACTCCGCATGCATATAAATAGCTGCTGAAGTTTTACTGTAAAGTGCTGAATGTTATTTATTTATTTATTTAGTAAACAATGTCTAATTGGATTGTGGCTCAGACTGTCAATTACCTCGGCAGATGTCTGATATTTCGACGCCAATTTTCAATGTTATTTAAAGCTTGACGGTTGACTTAGAACATTTTCTTTCCTCAGCAATATTTCCAGTAATGCTGCTTGACAATTTCACACATTTATTGTAGCTTAAACTTAGACAATAAGGTAGACAAGAAAAGAATACAACTTCCCTGATTTTGTGGATTATAATTACATGTACCATTTTTACTGAATAGTCACTGGAAACATAATTTTTGTCTGAATAGCCCATTTCCTCACTGACTGCTTTACATAATTTATCATTACAAATTAAAATTAGGCAGATGGCACAATTTACAGTACCAGAGGATCATGCATATTTTATTTGGGGTGCAAAAGGCTTCAAACGGTATATTGTCAAAGTGGTAAACTTTTATTTTTGGATGGTTTCACGTATGCAATATTAATTTTTGAGAGGTTTTACCTTTGCATATCTAAATTTTGATAATTATAATACTTATTCTTTTAACCACTAACAATGTTTTTCATCTTTATTATTAAATAATGGTAGAGAAAATCACAGGTGCTGTTATATTACGAGTGACTGATTAAGTAAAAATGCAACTGTCCTTTGTGGGAAAACTTCATAATTATGCCTTTGAAGCCTACAATGAAAAACATGCTTTAACAGACATTCTCCTTCTGTGACTGACTTCAGTCAAACTCTCAAATTGATAAGCATCTGTTTATTTTCTGTACTTAGTTCCAATGAACCTTCCCTGCTGTAAAATGCCGCCTGTTCTCGGCCAACTCCCCCTCCCTCGGAACATGTGATTTGGACCTTACGTAATGCATGCTAATTTTCCCGCCATTCTAGTCACATGACAGGCCTATGACCTGGCTGCTTCGGCTGGCTGAAATATGCTGCCAGGTAGCAGTTTGAATATAATTGCGACTGTATGAGTGAGGACAGCAGGAGTGTGCAGCAGTAAATAAATGATCAATTATACAAAAGAAGCAGAATAATTGTGACACCTTTCCCTACGGTGTCTTGATAGCCCCCTGCTTATACTCCAGGATGGAGAGAAGATATTCATTTGAAGATTAGCGAATTTTTTTTGCAGTTGCTCTATAAAATGGTATAATTTAAGATATTAAGCCAACTTTTATCACTATTCAAATAACTTTCTTCCTACACTTACTTAAGTCATTTTGAAAGTTTTATGATATAAACATATTCTACAGTGGAGGTTGCAAGTAAGGCATTTGCAGTAAAAGAAACAATTAACTGTTAATTTCCTTCAAGGGTTTATATATTTCAATTACAGAATTTTCCCCAGACACAAAACCAGGATCGGTTTCTACTCTAATTATTCTACTTGGTGACTCTACCGTAGCATTACACTGTGGGTATTTAAAATTCCTCCTCCAAGCCAGGTGTCACTTCTGTGACACAGATTGTCTCATAGCGTTTCGACAAGTTTCTTGTTATGCAACAGATTGTCCAAGATATGTCCTTAACATTAACCATGGCATCAGTCCCACTGTCATTCGACGACCATATCCTCTCGCACAGATAACTGTTCAACCACCATGCACCATGCAAATATTGTGCATCAAAAACAAAACATTTCATTGTAGAGAACAGCCAGCAGCACTTACACGAACAGGTTTGGGCTGCATATCATTTTGAAGTACAGCATGGCTATTAAGACGGCACTGACAGCTGGTTGCAGAATACATCCAGTATATGCAATTTATAAGAAATAACTTTTTTAGTATTTTACATAAAACCAGTAGCACAACGTAATTAAATTTATTCTGCACTTTTCTGTATGATGGGAGAGGGCAGCCAAGACAGTTTGGTGAGCCATTACATGAGCACCTACTTTAAGTTCATCATCAGATAGCAGGTGAATGGCATCTAGCTGCTATTCAGTTAGAGATTCATTATAACAATCATTACATATCTCCTTGGAAGTGCATCAGAGGAACACACACCTTGTATGCATTAATATTTTATGCAACTTAATATTTAATTGTATGTATATTACATATTCCTTGTATATTGTATACTGTATATAAGCATATTGCGTGTGTCATTGTTCATTATTCTGTTACTGCTATTTATTTTGTTGTTTAATTCTGCAGGGAGGTACGCAAGTACTTGTACAAATGACAATAAAGCTTCTGAATCCTTGAGTCCAACTGTGCTCTTCCTTTTATGAATTTGATAGTTCGATGATAGGAAAAAAAAATCTGCCGTATTTCACTTTATTCACATAATATTGCATATAATTGAAAAATAGAAATTATTACATGGAAAAATCACTATCAATGATGTAGTCTCCCAAAATGATATCATACAGAACCCAATCAGCCAAACAAACATCTCTGTGACACGGCCCTAAGACTTAGTGGTATTATCACATATTAATGCCGCTTTGTAATACACCACAAAGCCTGGAGCCCACAAGGCTACAAATCTAAGCAGATCAGAACTTAAGCTTGATGTGCTTCTTCTTCTTCTCATCCATGGCAGCGCGGTTGGCCGTCATGCAGCTTTATTCTCCTCCAAGAGCCCTTTGCTTGGGGCTCTTAATGGACCCATATTAAGACTAATGATGCTCGCTTAGGTTTATGTCATGCACAAGTCCTTCTTTCTGAATTTCAAATTGTATTTCTTCTACATGTGGGGGGCCTTTTATCAGAAAGCAGTGGAAATGGCATGCCTAATTGCTCCTTTCTCCCACGCAGCCAAGTTTGCCACTCTCTCTAATGACTGAAAAGGCTCCGGCCAGCTCGAAGGAGCTTGCAGTGTGAAGCCAGCACTCGTCTGATCGGCCCGGCTCATGTGGCGCATTGACTTAAATTATTAGCCATGGAGACAGGGCCGCCATCTCGGCACCACTCCACACGTTCTGCTCCTGGGAATTTTGCACATTATAGAAATAAGTCCGGCACAAACTCTGTACCAAGAAGACAAGGTTCACAAAAGAATTTGTGACTTTTTTGAACTGACTCCTGGTGTTTTTTGTTTAAATAAAAGATTTCAGTGTGTCCCATACCAATCTTACAGGGCATAAAAAAACGAATGCAGTAATAGCAAATCTCTCTTTTAGTTGTTGTTCTTTTTATCGAGTACAGCTTAATAGACTGCATTTTACATTACAGTCTGGCAGCCCAAATGTATGCAGGCTATGAGGGTGTTCACTCAACCACGGCTGCTTGGTGAGTGCTCACAGAAATACTGGGGATGCTCTGCTTAATTCTGTAATAATGTTGCAAATTTATTGGTTTCTTAACAAAAGTCCATTGACAAGCAATACAACATGGTATGTGAGGTCTACGCAGGAAACTTTTGCCTCCGCTGTCTTAAAAATGCGGGCATTTACAAGTTTTTTTGGGTTTTAAAAGTAGTAATTAATGCATAAAGTTTCTGATTTTAATGTGAAATGAGCCCAAATTAAAATGCATGCAGTAATCAGCACTTTATGCATACATATGTAAATAAGAAGCATGTTCCAAAGAGTAGTGTGAAATCATCTGTATATGGTAGAAAGCAGGGGATGGTTCTTTAGGCTTTTATTTAGCTCTAAGTAGCCTATGCATATATGTATACTGTATTGGTTTATGAACAAAGTGTAAACCTCTTTACAGTTTTTCAAATGAAGTAGTTTAATTGTGGAGATTTTTATCCATCGTCTTCATAACAGTGTTATATAGTAGCATATACACTTACATAAGGTACATATGTACTGTGAACAGCTGCACTGTTTGTATGAGTGTGTATTAGAGATGGAAATGAAAATTAAATGAAACTTATAAAAGTAAAATAATGGATTATATCTTTTATCTTTTTTAGAAATTTGTGGGGGCAATTTAAGCCCCTCCATCACAGTTGTTAGGGCATTCTGAGATTTTTTGGGTTGCTTTGGGTGATTTTACCCCATTAATTTACCATAATGGGTAATATACTGTTTACATTCTGCTATGTAGGTAAGATATACACTCTAGAAAATTCTTCACAACCTACCTCATATCAAAGTATAAAGTCTTCAGTTACTTATTAGGCTGACAAGTTATTTGTGGAATAGACATCCAATTTAGTTAATTAAATTCAGGTATTGTCATAATAACGTATTATTTTAATTAATGTATTTTTCAGCTGATAGCATAAATGTTGAAGATGTATTAGTTACTTCATGGGGAGATTCTAATTAACACGCGGTCGTGTAAATCACATAATGCAGTCTGCCGTCCTGCCAGAAGGTGAGCTAAGGATACAAGTATGTTTGCTTCAGTAACTTTCTGTATTTGACTTCTTACTCGTGGGGGAAAGCTTGCTGGGAAAATAACTTGTTTTTTATAATGGTTTTGTGTGAATTAACATATTCAGTTTCTTTTCCCTAATGGTTCTTGAATAAACTCATGTTACAAAGCAAACGTGGGGAGAGAGACAGGAGATCAGCACACAGTCATGCACTATGGGTGACTTAGAGTCACCAAATTACTTAACTACGTATTTTTTGGACTGGGGGAGGAAACCTCTGCGAATGTAGGGAAAATATGCAAACTACTAAACATGCATGAGCCTGGGGATGAGAATCAATCCCACAGCCCTTGAGGTATGAGGAAACAATGTTAAGGAACTGAGCCATTGTGGCAGGCAGAAGAAGAATATGTCTTTCATTCTTTTATAAAATGAATGCTAATGTAATGTTATCCATAAGATACTGCCATGAAGCACAACTTGCATTCTAGAATAACTGAAGTTATTGATGGAAGTCTGGGAGAAAAGTTTTCAGACCAACCCTAAGCAAAAAAAGTCATAGAACCTATTCTCAAAGTATTTAGGAAGCCATGAATGTCCACAACCTCATATTAACTGCCCAAGCCTGGCTTCCTTTACCCATATATCCAGCTATTTATTGTTTGTTTCCGCTGTATGTGATCTGTGCTCCATAATCTGGCATAACAGACAGATAGGAAATCCCTAGTGGACGCTAGACGAAGTCTCCACATTCCATATGTACCCATTGTTCTGAATGCAGCCAGGCCTAAATGAATATTTAAATTTACGCATAAGCTTGGCTATAACCTTCAAAAGCAACTTGGAGTTGACTGGTGTCGCTATAATATTTATATATAGGTATTGATGTTCTGTGTTCATTAGTGATATCGTAAAAAATAGGTTCGTAAGAGACGTTTGTGATAACTGTGTACTGAATCATGTTGAAGAGGTGAATACATCGTTTTGGGGAAACATCATTAAGAATTATATTTTTTTTAATTAGTACATGTCAAACATGAATATGAGTACACTGTAAGAATATATCTATAAACATACATTTCATGGTTTTTGGACTCTTATTTAGTTCGTATAATGGTTCCTATGACTTTGTCTAGCTGTGGTGTTCTTTGTCACCGCAAGGCATTTCATTTGCAATCCACAGACCAGGGAATATAATATGAATGCAGTTAAAATAAAAAATCTGATAAAAAAAAGCAAGTATATTGTAGTTACCATACATAGTTTAGTATAGTATATGCTATTTACATACAATCATGGCCATGGGAAATGTATTGCATTGTTGTATCTGCCATAGTTATGTGTCAAAGAGTATCAAAAAGTTGAGTGAGAGCTGTAATAATATGCTGTAAGTTAATAGCAGCATCATTGAGGGATGTAGGTGTCAGTGTTACTGTAGTGGGAGCGAGCTGGGTTAAAAAGCCCCGTGCCACTGGCGGACAGAGATCAGTCAGTGATAGGCTGCTACGAAAAGGCGTGTCCCACTGGCGGACAGAGATCAGTCAGTGATAGGCTGCTACGAAAAGCCGTGTGCTAACTGGGAGCAGCAGAGAAGCATCTCTCCGGTCCGCCGTCCTCGATTGTTGTGAATATACGGTGAATGCAGAGATATTTTTAACGGAACACAATGTTAATGTGAAGCTGAAGAGGCGTTATCCTAAAAAGAAGGTTCTACCTAAATCACTTAAATTAACTACAATAACTATCCAAACGGGCATGTTTGAGAAAGTAGTTATGAAATATTAACAAGTATGTGAACATTATAACAGTAATACCCTATTGGAAAATGCGTAATGTTAATTTTGTTATTATTTGTCCATTTTCATTTGCTACACAGAGAGGCTGTTTTTCAGTATTCGATAACAGGAGCCACGCAACCTGGACTGTGCACATTATTGACAGAATGCATAGCATTCCAAAGATGCATTTTTTTCTTGTTGCTGTGGGCCGTTGACGTCTCTGTAGGTCTCCAGGAGCCCGCAGTCACGTGACTTCGAAGTATCAACAGCGATAATCCCCTGAGGTGTTCTTCATCTCAACATGGAAATGTTGTGCTCAGCATTGGAGAGCAGAGTTCATCTTCTCCCTCCCGCTCTCTCCTCTCCCTCTCTCTCCCTCTCTCTCCCTCTCTCTCTCTGGCTCCAGTGAGGCACTGCGGGATTGACATCTCTCCCTCTTCCTCTAGGTTCTTCTCCTCTGGGTCATTGCCTGCACTGCAGAGTCTCTCCGTCTGGTGGTGCTTAATTCTGAAGAGCGCTGTGCAGTAACCAGCCGGCGTATAAGTGCAGCACATGAACAAATCCTGTCTTTTAGACACATCTATAAATATAGTATAAAGAAGTATAAAATGCACACAGTTCACTTAGCAACAGACACTTCTCATTTTCTCTTTTTATCTATATAATTTTCTCCTGGTCCATGATATGTTGACACTATTTTATATTTATCTTTCTTTTTTTAGTTTTACATTTTAATTCTTCCTATGCAAAATAAAAAACACAACAGTTGAGTTTTATGGGCTAAAGATATATTTTGTGCAATCCTCTCTGCCAAGCCTCTGCTTTGCACAAGTAATCAGGAAAATCCTCGCCTATGGGATGGACCTTGCGGAGTGCATCTGAGGTGAGTGGCAGGGCTTAATTCACCAGCCTGCCCTCCTGTTCTATCTCCTGCCACATCACCCCCCCCACCCCCAAGCTCCAGTCAATCCCACCAATCCTCCAAGGCAGAGAGATCTATTTGCCTTCTAAGTTAGCTAATCACCTCCATTACCATTTATCAGTGCGTTTATCGAGGGGCTACTTTTCGGACCCCCCCCCCCCACCCCCACCCCATTTTATCCTGCAAACTAAAAGGGAAAATGCTTCATTCCCCCAGCGGGATGAGTGGCTGAGCTGGAGTGCAGTGGGGGCAGCTGGAGCATTAGTATTAATTGATGGCTTTTGGACACACTGGAAAACAAGTGGCTGAAAAGGGAATTGCCCCCAGCATCTCTCTCTAGAAAATAAATAAAAAAGTACTGAAGTAGGCATTTCTGTTAAGAGCCTCACAGGCTATGCTAGTGGTGCCACAAAGCGTCCCCCCGTTTTGGAAGCCGTCACAGTGGAAGCGCGTGGGAAATCTCAGCGGGCCTTAGTGCCGTGCGCCACAGCCCTCTGACGAAACCCGAGGCGGAATGGACGTCAGACAGAGCCAAAAGCCTGACGGCATCCTCGAGAAACCCATAGCCAGACCCGGCGGAGAGCTGGCGCAATCGAATTACCGTGGACAGAATGCCATAGACGTCCCTTTTCCCGTGGGCTGACTCCATTAACGGGGCAAATTAGATTTAAAACTCTCCCTGTGATTGGATGGAAATGATTTGCTCAGAAGGATAACTAGTCATAGCATGTATGCTT
This sequence comes from Gnathonemus echidnorhynchus, assembly GCA_026776725.1. Classification (NCBI taxonomy): domain Eukaryota; kingdom Metazoa; phylum Chordata; class Actinopteri; order Osteoglossiformes; family Mormyridae; genus Gnathonemus; species Gnathonemus echidnorhynchus. The sequence goes on from JAODJU010000033.1 coordinate 14,345,566, forward strand.
TTCAAAGCTGGTGTTTGTTTCGTGGTTAAAGGCTGCAGCGTAATTGTCAGCAAACTGGAATGTGACCAGAGTGAGCAAATCAAAAGATTTTCATTTACACATATATCCTGCTATATATTAAAAATGCATATTTGGCACCTTTGTTAATATATAGCAGTGCTATCCAATATGATCAGAGGCATTCTAACATAGAAGAGAAACAAAACAACAGCTGAAGACACCACATATGCTAATTTACTGATTTTATATGTAATGCTCATATCAACAATGTGCTCACTGAAACCCATTCAGAATTCTATGGAATGTACCTGGAAGGCTTTTCTGAATGAATGAATATTTCATTTATACAGTATAGTGCTTTACAAGGCACCCAAAGCATTTTACAGAACCAGTGGGGTGCCACTTCATCCACAACCACTGTGCAGCACCCACTCACCAGTACGCTCACCATACAGTAGCTAAGGTAGTGAAGGGGCAGGAGAGAATTCAGCAATTAGATATGAGGGATGATTAGGAGGCCAGATTTGAAAGGGCCATAGTGGACAATTTTAGCCAATCTCTACACTGCCAAGGGATCTTTAATAACCTCAGAGAGTCAGAATCACTCAGGGGTTTTATGTCTCATCTGAAGGACAGCACCATTTGTAATGTCCCCATCACTGCACTGGAGCATTGGAATCCACACAGAGCACAGGACTGGCATCCCCGTCACTGCACTGGGGCATTGGTATCCACACAGACCACAGGACTGGCATCCCCGTCACTGCACTGGAGCATTGGAATCCACACAGAGCACAGGACGGGCATCCCCGTCACTGCACTGGAGCATTGGAATCCACACAGAGCACAGGACTGGCATCCCCATCACTGCACTGGGGCATTGGAATCCACTCAGAGCACAGGACGGGCATCCCCGTCACTGCACTGGGGCATTGGTATCCACACAGAGCACAGGACGGGCATCCCCGTCACTGCACTGGGGCATTGGTATCCACACAGACCTCAGGACTGGCATCCCCGTCACTGCACTGGAGCATTGGAATCCACACAGAGCACAGGACGGGCATCCCCGTCACTGCA
>JAODJU010000033.1:14346745-14357491 GCA_026776725.1 Gnathonemus echidnorhynchus
ACTGCACTGGGGCATTGGAATCCACACAGAGCACAGGACGGGCATCCCCGTCACTGCACTGGGGCATTGGAATCCACTCAGAGCACAGGACAGGCATCCCCGTCACTGCACTGGGGCATTGGAATCCACACAGACCACAGGACGGGCATCCCCGTCACTGCACTGGGGCATTGGAATCCACACAGAGCACAGGACGGGCATCCACGTCACTGCACTGGGGTATTGGTATCCACACAGACCACAGGATGGGCATCCCCATCACTGCACTGGGGTATTGGTATCCACACAGACCACAGGACGGGCATCCCCGTCACTGCACTGGGGTATTGGGATCCACACAGACCACAGAATAGGCTGACCAGTTGGCCACACCAACACCTCTTCCAGCAGCAACCCAGCTTTCCCATTTGGTCACCCAAGTGCTGGTCAGGCCCAAACTCGCTTAGCTTCAGATGGGTTACCTAGTCTGAACTGCAGGTGGTGTGACTGCTGATCATGTTTCCCAGCAGTGGGGCTGCTGTATGGCTCACTGGGTTAGAACATTGTGGTTTGAAAGTTGCTGATTTGAATCCTTAGATCAGTCAAATGTTTTCACCATTATGTCCTTATCCCCTGTTGCTCCAGGGACTCAGCTTTCTTAATTGTCTATTGCCTTGGGTAAAAGTTTGCTAAGAAAATGTAAAATTGCTTAGCAAGTTGAAATGTTTGAATGGCTATAATGTAAGAACCTAACTGGTATTCCTAACAGCTCACTGGTTAGCCTTCATGCTAATAGCCATTGATCAGAATGCACAGCATTTGCTTTTTTCTATAACTTTTTTGCTATAATTGATGAACAGCTTTGGTAAGATGGGAAGATCCATATCTCTAATTGGTGAGTACAGGTGTGCCATTACTTGAATTAACCCAAAGTAATGTATATTTGACATACAAGCTGGTCAATTTTTGACCTGTTCCATGAGTTTAGTTTTTGTTATAAGTAATAATTAACTAAGAAGTCCACACACATGAAATTACTTATCTAGCTGAACAAAGAATTTAAAGAAAGAGAGATTTATTGACATCGCAGGGCACAAAAGAGGCATTAATCCGTTGTTTAAATAATACAAGCTGATAGACATTAGTTTGGTTTCGTAGCAGCTAATCACAGAGATGGATGAAAACAACTAATGTGGGATGGAAAAGAAGCTGATGTACCAGTCAAAGCAAGTCCCATCATACCCTATAATTGACTTTGTCAGGAAGATTAACACAGTGACAAAGTTAAAAACAGACAGGAGGGAGGAGGAAAGAAAGCAATTACAAGACCTTGACAAGACAACTGTAAAAGCACTCAGGAAGACACCTACAAAAGACCCAACGCTGGCTGAAAGAGATGTTAGGGAAGACACAAGTGGGATCAAAGTTTTCTCATCTAAAATACGAAAGGGGGTAGCATCAAGGTAATTTTCGCCAGCACAGATTTTTCAAGGGAACCACTTTGAGGAAGTATTTATCCTTTGTGAAGGGAACAAAGGGGCAAACCCTTTTTCTGCAGCCTAAAATAAATTCTCGGGTTCCAGACAATTGAACTGATCGACTGAGGTACCCCCAGAGCATACGCTCAGTAGTTCTGGGATTAAAGTGAGGTCAGAGAATGAAAACAGTGTCTGCCTACCATATATGAGTGTAAGGTCAATCACCAGCAGATAGATATAGCCTTTCTACCTTCTGTCTCAAAATTAATGCAAAATCCAATGCTGCATTTAAAAGATGAATTATTACAATTATGCGTGAAATTATGTTTTTAAATCACCTTGAAATTACAACCATTTGTAATGATGTCAAAGTTTTTGTAACATTTTCATTCCTTCTTGCTCATCAGGCAGGATGTATGCGGCTTAATCATTGAAAGTCGCCGCTGGATCTTCAGCCATGTTGTTTTCACATTCACATACACATTTATATGTCGGAGAAGAGGTATGTGGAAAAGCTTTACAACTGCACCTTGTGGTACTGCCAATTACCGGGGGTCAGAGGTCAAGATCCCGCCCTGTTTCAGTCCTGGCAGGCTTTCACCATTGCGTCAATATCTTAATTCGCTTTCATGTTCATTGTCAGCCTCTCGCTCCGAGGCGGACATTACAAAACAGCTAGCAACGTGGGCTATTTTTAACGGAGGCCCAGACCACACGGGCCTGTCAGAGACAATGACAGGGACAGAAGCGATATGTTGAAAGGTCACTATCGATTCTCGGCGAATGGGAGTTAAGCTTTTGCTGCTGTTTACTGTGCATGCTTACAAATATTTCAACCCTTGTGCGAAATGTTTCCTTAGCTGACTGCCGACCACAACTCTACATACATTTCTCGACATTCTGTTTTTTTTTTATAGCATCAATTATTATTGTAGATTTAATTGATGCTCCTCAATAAGAATAATGGTTACTACAGAGTAACAAGCCTTCATACATCATAAACATTAATTGGGGAAAAAAGCAGCAAAAAATGCATTCTATAATTACAGCTATTGCTTCAGAGGATGAATTGTTATCTAATTAGTGAAGTACTACGATTCCTCAGATATGTTTGTTTTCACTAATTATTTTCAGACAGTGATAGAAGCTAACACTCATTTGCAGTGATAAGTGTCAGGTTTTCTTTATGGGTGAATTTGGAATGCATTCTGCAGTGTAAATCATCCTGGACAATGGCATCCACCAAATAAAAACATATAAGAGAGATCAAACACATTGTAATTAGCTCACCATTTACAAAAGCCCTGTGACAGTAGCTAAGATGAACAGCATTTTTCAACATTTTTATCTTGTTTTAATGGCTGGTGAGGCGGTTTGTGCTGTGGCCTTGTGCATATCCCCTTTGGTCAAGAGCACTGATTTTAAAATATGGTTTTCAATTGAATGAGCAGCATTTAATAGTTGCAGATAACAGATATGTTGGGCTGCTGTAGGATCCCCACAAACAATCGCCACCCTGTTTTCAAACTTTAAAGAAGCTGATTAGGTAAAGATAATGTAATGTCATATTTTTACTTAAAATCACAGGAACAGACATAAAGCACTTTAAATTTAAAAAGAAATGAATACAAGTTGAAAATAGCTGTGCAGCCTTCCTGCTTCATTAAATTCCTAAAAGAAAGGAACGCAATTCTTACAGGCATGGAACAGAAAACGTGTGTGTTTGCTTCTGCAGATGGTAAACATACATCACAGTTTCACATAGCATTGTGTGTGTTTCGTGGGTCCAGTCGCAGCCAGCTCAATACATAATATAAATTGTTGCTTTGAATTTTATTCATACCCGTATTTATTATTTACATTTTTTTTCTAATCAAAAACCATATAATTACAATACATCCCACAAATATTTCATTGTTTATCTTCACATTGTTGATTTTTTTGTGATAAACAAAATAGACACACACATGCACATACACACACACATGCACGCGCACACACACACACACACACACACACGTATGTATGTATGTCTGCATGTACGAAACTGAGTTGAACGCTACAAATAATGACATGTGAGAGAGAGTTTGTGTGCATATATATTTTCCTATAATTAAAAGTGTTTCTTAACTGAATTTGCTAGCCTTCTGTCAAGTTAACATGACAAGTATATTTTCTGAAAGGCATTTACAGTACATTTAGAAGTGTTTGGGCCACTCCGCTCATATTTGTGTCTCCATGGGACCTGATGAAACAGCACCCTCTAATGGAGAGCAGGCTCTTGCATTCCTTCTAAGGGTATGTTAGCTGAAGTAAACCAATTTCAATTTAACGGCTAACGGTTAAGTAAATGCTTCAAAGTAGGTTCGCACTCACTATTACCTGACTATTAAGCATATTTACAATTTTTTTCCTTATTTATCAATTGCATTATTTATTCAATTTGGTAAATGTGTTAATTCCTGTAGTATTCGCCCTGAAGTGGTGTCATATCTTAATCTTGAAACCACACAGCATAAAAGTTTTGGAAGGAGAATTTAGCCCAGCATGTCAAAGGGCCCAGATCTCTGGCACAGGAGACTTAATGATCTCTTACAAACCGACTCAACATGGTGACAAGACCATCTGTAATGCACTCATTATTCCAATGATCCCTGATGCATTCCCTCTGGTCTGGCTGCATAGTTAAAAAAATCTGGCATGTCCGATGGATTGTAGCTATACTCGAGTGGAGGTGCACAGCCCTTGTGTGGACGGCCCTAATTAAAACTAAGTACTGATTCATGGGAAAGGAAGCTTTACTTTGATAACTTCACTTTTATAGTCTCTACTTTTCACAGGCATGGTTTTCTCTACAATCATATATATATATGGGTGGCAAGGTGACATGATAATATAGCATCTATTGAGTTTTAAGGTTGGTTTAAATGTGGCCACAGATTTGGCCTTAGATTGCACAGTGTTTACATGTAAATTGACGAATCCTTGTTGTGCCGTTTATGAGGGTTTGTTCATATAGGTGCCCCTGTGTGGGCAGTGGTGACTTAATGGTTAGGGAAGCGCACTTGTAATTGAAAGATTGCAGGTTCGAATCCCCCACCAGCAAGGCACCACTGAGGTACCCTGAGCAAGGTACCGCCCCCAAGCACTGCTCCCCGGGCGCTGAATTAGCTGCCCCCTGCTATGTCACATGGACACATATGGGTTAAATGCAGAGGACACATTTCAGTGTTGTGCACTGTGTGCTGTGGTGTGTCAACAATGACGATTAATCACTAAATTCTATTGTAAAATTCTGTGAGTGGTGGCTGTTCCTGACTCATTACTTTCAGGTGTATGTAAGAGGGATAGGATATTTTTGCAAATTACTTTATTAGGTTATCATATAAAGGTATCTCAGGGAGATGCGGATATCAGTTGATCTCCAATTCTACATAGCTTCCGTTCCCTCACACTGAAAGGACGACGTCAATGCAAAGAGTCGCACAAAACATTTGCCATCCTTCTGATATAGCCAATTGGTGGGAAAGTCAATATTTCTGAAGATGTGCAGTGGAAAGAGGCATAATCTAGAGTATTAACATTTTCATTAAATCTAATATAGCATGGCTGGCAAACCTCCAACTACATAATTTACTAATTGCAATCAGAATGGAAAAGAAGGTGGTCTGATGTAATATTAAAGAAGTAGAGCTTCATGAATTACTTTAGATATGACTGGGGGTAAAAGCTCATATAATCAATTTTATTATAACCCATGCATACATTGAAGCGTGCAGAAACCAAGTCTATTTAGTTATTAAAGGAAAAAAAGAAAATGTAAGTCACTGATCCCTCCTGTTAACCCAACAGAGGCCTTTTGATGACAGTAAAACGTCACTGTATCATAACACAAAGGTGGAGACTTAGCTACATAATAATGATGAAAGACTCATGTTATCCTTCTGTATGGAATTAAACTTGACTCCCTGTCTCTGTGGTGTAATTTACTTCTGTACCTAAATATTTGTATAAATATTCACTTTTATAAATGCCAAAGGTTTGCCCAGCCACAAGGGGGTGTTGCACTTCTATCCCACGCCATTGCAGGAGATAATCTCAAGAAAGTTCCTAGTTCCTATTAAAGCCAGGGCACATCTATTACGCTTTATTGAGATTCTGTTAAAACGAACATGCAGTGCACTCATCAGTGTTTGGTTACAGTGCTTCTCTGATGACTTCCAGTGGAGACGTGGTGTCAGAATAGGAAAGACAGGCGAATCCCCGGGGCCCCGGGCAGGAAGAGCGCCCTCTAGAGTGGCAGCCTACGTAGTGCATTACAATGACAAATTTGTTTTATTTGTGTCTTTTGTTGCTCACAAAAGTGAAAATAAAGGACTTGTATTTTTAAAATTATTTTTCTTGTTATTAGTAATTTAGACTTTGTGCTAAAATAATGGTAATAAATTTCACCGTGTCTGAGGAGGGTGACTTGAAGGGCCCCCAGAGTCCCTATAATCACCTCTTATGTCAAGACAAATTAGCCTATTTCCTAACTTTCATTCTCTTCCTGGGTGTACTTTACTCTCCAGTTCAGCTCCCTCCTAGTGGTGGGCTGGGTCTGATGGCCAAACTGGAATTAATTCCCTATTATTACCGTTGGAAGACTAGAGAACAGTGGTGCTGGAAGTAGGGGTGCTGAGGGTGCTTCAGCACCCCCCCTGGTTGTTGGTGGTAATGCAGTGTCAGAATTCTGGTGGGCAGTGTGCCCATGCATACAGTGAAGAAGAAAAAAAGTTGGTCTATGTTTTCATGCTTGTTATCATGCTTCAGTGAAGTTTTGACTGTTCGTACTCTGAATCTTTCTGCTCCTATGCTAGAGAATAGTGTATAGAAGACAACATCCATTTATACCTATGGTCCGTTTGAGCAAACAGGTAGGCTGAACCAGTTTGCTCCAGATGTACCTGGGAAATTGAAAGGGAACCGTACTATTTTTAAACATTCGTCAGGTTAATGTATTTAACAATTGCTGCAATATAATAGGGAGCCCAAGTCTAGAGGTGTGATGTGAAAAATAAAGAAATAATGCAGGTCAAGAGATTTTCACTCAGTGCTACGAAACAGACAAGTGGAGCACTTTTCCAGCTGTGTCTATGCTAGAAAAAAATCAAAGATTAATTTTGAATGAAGAACAAGCATGGCCTCCATACTCCTTTCCATTTGCTTTTTTTTAAAGTGACAATAAATGCTCAGTACTGGACACCACAGGACGTTTAGACTGTGCTGTGTGCAACTAAGTACAGAGAGTCCCCAGGTTATGAACGAGATCTGTTCCCTAAGCCTCTCTTTAAGACAAATTTGTAGGGAAGTCAGAAAAATAATAATACAATAAGCACAACAATAATAATTACACAGTAGTAATGAAAATAAGTCCATGTGGTACTGTAGCTCGAGCCGACAAACCACTGATTCCACGCAGTGTTTTCACGACCGTCATTACACGCCATTGTATTTAACCCACATTTTTAATAGTTGGCTTTATGGCAGCCCATTCGTAAGTGCGAACTCTCTGTAAGTCGAACGTTCTTAACTCAGGGACTGCCTGTACAGGTGTTCAGAAATTTTTTGATATACAAACATATGACAGAAGTAGAGGTTCCACAGAACTACAGAAGCATAATTATTATTTCAAATCCCCTCCCCCAACTTACGTCCCCATTTCCAAATTACAAACTTTGTTATTCAGTTACAAGCCTCCCCCCCCCATTAAATTCTAACCATTCTTTCCAAGTTAGCATTCTCGTTTTCAAACTGAAAAAGAAACTTGCTTCAAATACACATTTAAATGTTAGTATTTTTCTGTAGAAAGCTTCCTGGGACTGTGGCCTGGTAAACAGTGACTCTTTGAAGGAGCCAACTGGCTGTTGGAAATATATTCTAATGTTCATCCTCTCAAAGGCTAGAAACACTTTTCTGTTTTTAGTATAAAATGCATTAAAAATATATCGATGTTTTGTGTTATGGGAAGTACGGTAGCTTTGTGGTTATTACAGTAGCTTCTCACCTTCTTTGGTTTTATTTAGGATTTCTCAGATTTATCTAGCATTTATTGCCATATATATTATTTAAGAATATTCATATTGGAACATATATCTCTAGTGATGGTGTCAAAGATGCAAAAGGTTATGAATAATTTACATTTTTGGAGTAACATTAACACAGACTTTATGCAGACTTTTCTTAATTTTTGTATTTCTAAGCAGGGTTCAAAACAGATGCTGTAGTACAATTTTACAATTTCAGGATTCTTAAAGTGACAGAAGTGGCTTTACTGAATTCTTGTCCAGCTCCCAGGATTTACACCCTGGCATCAGCATAAAGGTTGAAGGCTTCATTGAAATCCATGTATGTGATGTGGGACGCACACAATATAGTCCAAGGAAACCCTAAATATCTTAAAAAAAACACAAACCAATCTTCTAGGCTGTTTTCTGCTCTTGCAAGTGGACAATAATTAGGAAGGAAGATCTTCCAACTAATACAGGACAAAGAAACTGCATGCCGCTCATTTTATAATAATGACTCGCCTCCTTTTCTGAATGTTTGTGCCTCTAAATTTATGCTACGTACTTTTTCCAAAAATCTGCTCCAAAATCAAAATCAAGTAATTCTCAAAAAATCCACAGAAGAAGAGTTAGCTGTATTTTCTAAATGGATGCCATGGAAACAGAAAGGGACGGCAAAGCGAGCTCTTTTCAAGCTACTGAGATCAACTTCTAAGTAAGCAGGTCGATACACTAAACCAGATCAATCAGGGAATATACTGAGCCGGCTTCTTGAGGCTTTTCAGATGATATTTCACTTCCTGGGAAGGGATAGGAAAGAAGAACCTTGCAAGGAGCATCCATATTCAGGTTAGAGGGAGTCAGCCTGCATTATCAGCAGCTCAGAGGCCAGGATGCAGCTTGTCGCACAGCACACTTCTAAAGCCACTTGTTTGGCCCTCATTAAGCCAAGCGTTCACCCCTGCTCTACTGGAGTCTCAGTCCTCTTCCCTTCATTAGGCTGTTATTTCATTAAATGATGGTTTAAAAGCTCCTCAAGGCTTTCAGCATTGCTTTCTTGGCCTGTTCTTAAAGTACATCCAAGGACATGGGATGTTCAGGCAATATACAACCATGGAAAATAATAAGAGACCATTATATTTTTAAACAAATCTACGTTTTGAAATCCTGGTTTAATCGTGGTTCTCCTGGCAGAAGGCTACGCTGAACAACAAGTTACTTCCAGGTTCAAAATTTCTAAGACAGCAGTACACAGGAATAAGGTGAAGCAGGAGACACTGGGAATGAGCAGAACAGCCAGGTACAGGGCGAAAGTGACTTTCTGATGCTGCTGTTATGTGGTTTTGTTACTGGAAATGCAGCAAGCCTTTGGTGCCATACACAGCACGCAGAGGAATCACACAGTACATCGTTGAGCCTTTTCCAATGCAGACTTCCCACACCTCCTGTACTGAAGCGTTTTTTTTTTCCTTCACTTTTACGGGAAGCCTGGAGACTATGAATATGGAGCAGTGAATGAATCTTACCTCCACACTGACAGTTTGTTGTGGAAAAAGTACTTAGATTGTGATACATGACTTCACTGAATACACTGGTCAGGCTGGACATTTAATGGGCTGAATGTTTTTGGAGCTGAAGTAACCATGGATTTGCAGCAGTAAAGTGTTTGAAAGTGTTCGAAAGGGCTCAGTGATCATGAACCATGAATCCGTCTATACACAGAATGTACAGCTGTAAAAGGAGTCATCGATGTTCAACAAATTTGCGCAGTTTATAAAGGTGAGGGCAAGCTACAGTAAGTGCAAATACAACATAAAGTACATGCCCAAGCTATTATAAAATACAATATAACAAAAGACCCTCAATGCAAGTTAATATCACAAATGCACACAATAAAAGAAACAACTCTTCCTTATTCCAAGTATGTATTTCTTTAGATATTCTTTAGACTAGTTCACTCACCTATAAATGGGGTCGTGTGTGTCTTGGTGGGTTAGGACTCCGTTTCTGTGATTAGAAGTTCACTAGTTTGAATCCTGTGCCCAGCAGAGCGGTACCATAACCATCGGGCCCTTGTGCATGACCCTTAGACCACCAATTGCTCCAATGACGAGATGATCCTACTTTCTCGAATGTATAACAATTTGGATAAACATCTGCTAAATATGTAATTAAATTATTAATTCCATGTAGCCTCAGTCCATTCATTTTGCTGATGCTCATGCATGGTGGCAAAGAAAGTCTTTTTGGTAAGATTTACGATAAAGCGAGATCTTTCTTAGACGCCAAATGTCTAGTGCAGTTTTTGGAGCTACTGGGGAAAATGTCCCTGTTTCAAGCAGTTGTACAAGTAAGTTCCAATATTATTCCACACTGCAGTGACTCTGTTAATTACTTAATGCTAGCTTAATTCAAATGTCTTGGTACCTCTCCTCTCTGCAGTCAGTTAAACAGTTCCCAAAGGGATTGAGATCCAGGAGCTATTGTAACTCTGTATTCATACTCTTCAAATTGCTGGATAACTGTTATGAAATATAATCACATAATAGCTATAGATAATAATGTAGAATGCCAACCTAACCATCTGTCTTCTGATGGAAGGATTGGGCATGTCTAGAAAATGAAATGTCACTCTATTCTGTATAGTATAACTAGGAGCATTTATTTTTGGCATCACACACATTGAGCTGTAGAGGTTCCTGGACTGATGCCATGCTTGCTTACATCCATTTACAAAGAACATATTGAAGGACAATTAATCAGATCGTATCTCATTAAGTACAATAAAGAGCTGTTCTCTGAAAAGTTATGGTTTCCATGCCAACCTGAAGTGGAGAAATGCTTAAAGTGAAACACATCAGTAACATGCTTACGTTATCGTTTACATACTGTAGCGACAATTATAAACTATTGCACATTATATTATACATTATTAACTATTTCACTGATAGTCATTTATTGATCATATAAAATATACATTTTTAAACAAAAATTCTTTACATTCACCTGAGTGTATAGACATGTCCTTCTTAACTACAGTCAAATTAAATTTCACCAACAGCTCAATTAAATAATTAAATAAATTGGTTTGTGGCAGATTAAATAAATTGGTGTGACTGACAGAAGTCAGTGACAGATTGACTAGCTGTATGAGATGTGCTAGTGGCCAAGTCAAAAAATACATGGCTGCACTGGATGGTCGCTGCAAATACTGGGATGATTTTAGCAGAGGTTCTGAAATG
>JAODJU010000033.1:14365843-14391805 GCA_026776725.1 Gnathonemus echidnorhynchus
CAGGCTATGCATTGCTCTATGCTGTCTCTCTTAATCACACATGGCCTTTTTAACAACCTCTGCACTTAGTCGGGTTTATCTGCAATCACGTGAATAAATAAACATTTCTGTTTATCAGCACAATTCTCATCATTAAACATAAATGTCATTCAAATGTCATCTATCAATACAGGAAAAAACATGATAGTAAAATAATCAGTATCATTGTATGTAATGTCATTGTTAATAGGAGGGAAACACTCAGAGTAGTTGCACTCGTACATGCTATATTGTGTTTGGTGGATTGAGGCCTAACTTGAAGGGCAAATATTTGTCTTTACTGGAAGGCAGTGACAATACACAATTAGTTCTGTGAGCTTTAAGAATCGCAGTGAACAACATAGCTTTGATAAAACTGGACTGGAATTTAAATAATACAAGTAGCGGACATTAATTCATCCACAGAACCAAGGACAAAAACAGTGAGACTTCCTTTAGGGGGGTGGATGCCGGCAGTGACTCAAAGATTACGTCACAGTCAGTGATGCAAAGATTATGTCAGAAATATACACTGTGATAATTGTGGCATTTGGCATTCTGTCCAGGATGTGTCCCAGCCTTGTGCCCTATGCTCTCTGGAATAGGCTCCAGAACCTTATGTGACCCTGATCACAATAAGTGCTTGGGAGATGCATGCATGGAAGAACATTTGTGACGTGAATTAATAAAGTACTGCTGCTGCTTCAAACCATCAGGGTTACAGGGTGGATTCCAGGCCCGGATCAGCGTGTTGCATGTTCAGAGTTGCATGCTCTTCTCATGTCCACACGGGCTCCCTCTGCACCGCTCGCTTTAACTGCCAGCTCAGCGCGCGACTGTGTGTTAGTACAGGGTGCCTCCCGCCCCATGACCCGTGCCGTCTGGGATGGGCTGTGGAACACCGGGTCACCAACGCGGTTACCAAATGCGCTGGGACTGCGGATGATTAGGATCTTGATATTAGTAGCTGGGAATGTGGTTGTTTGGCCAGACCATTGTGTGTGTGTGTGTGTGTCTGGATTATGTTTATATTACATTGTGGAGACCAAATGTCCCCCACAATGTGTTAAAAACCTGTTATTTTGACATTGTGGGGACCATTTTCCAGGTCCCCACAAAGATCTGTGACTGCAATTAAAAAACTAAAAATGCCAGAAATCTCATATTTTGTTTGGTTACTTATGGTTAAGGTTAGGGCTGGGTAGGGGTTAAGATCATCATGCTGTGATTAGAGTTTTCCCCATGGAAATGAAGAGTCCCCACAAAGATATAATTACAAACCTGTGTCTGTGTGTGTGTGTGTGCGTGCGTGCATCTGAGGATGATGCGGCCATCACTGACCCCGAAGGTATGCATGTGTGGCATCTCAATACCTGGTATCCCGAGTCATTACAAGTCAGGTAGCATTTGCCGCAGTTGATGCACATGTCCTTGTCCACCAGCGCCTGCACTTGCTCCTCGATGCTGAGCTCCCCGTAAGCCCCAACGTGACTCAGAGCTTTGCCAATGACATCCTAAGAAATGTCTCAATTTGACAAGGGACCAAGCAAAGTTATACCGATACAGCGTTTATCTACAAAGCTCTGTAACCTCGGAAACAAAAAGTTAGCTATCAAACACAATCAAACAACCAAAAAACACTGAAGTTATATCATCTGTTACAGAGAAAATGGTACCTGACAAGCGGCAACTTACCTCAACACAAGGGATGGGTTTCTTTGGTGTGTATCTTCTTGGACCCTCTGATTCTGTTGTAACATCAATGTCTTTCAGCTTCTGCTTATAATCTGCTAAGATCTTATTCTTCTCCACAAGATAAGGGCCAAAACTAGGGAGACTCTGAATTGGAAAAACAAGGTAAATAATGAAAAAATATACATATTTGTTTCAGATGAATGGCCCATGGTCACATATATAACACTATTATAAAATAATATTTTATGATAAAACAATATTTTTCAACAATAATTATGTTAAAAGGAGGTTCGGGTAATAATGTTATCGTGCTGACATTGACAGAACCTTTGTTAAAATGTAAAATGTGGAAATAATGTTCCATTAATGTTACATAAGAATGTTCCCTGCCAGCTTTCAGAAAACCTTCCCTGTTAGCTGGGAAAATGCTCAGCAACTTCATCAAAATTTGCATTTTTCATCAACTGATTGCATATTAAGTTAAATGACCATCAGAACTATATTAATTAATCTGCATTCCAGATTGAAGAATGCTGCTCAAATATATCTATATATGTGTGTATTTGTATATATTATTGCCTCAGAGGTCATATTGTTTAGGAGTAGTGCCTTGTTGTTAATGAATTATGATTTACTGCATAATTCATAACTAGGCGCTAATCCTAAAAAATGATGCATCAAAACATCAAAAATAAATTATATATATATAATATATATATATTATATATATATAATGATGCATCGTACTTTTAGGGAATAGCTAAGGTTAGCTTTTAGGGTGTGTGAATATATATATATATATATATATATATATACACACACACACACACACACATGCCAGGTTTATCTGATTTGCATAGCCTGAAACACTATAGTACCATGTGTCCACAGACATATATGTCATTAAATTGCTATACAAAAGACACTATGATAATGCAAACTGTTTTTGTCAGGAAATGTGTGAAATTGATGTTTCTTCTGATGATAAAACTCCTTCAGTTTGAGAAATATATGTTTCTTTGATAATAGACCTCCATCACATTGGAAGTACAAATAGAGGAATTGAAACAGGTACAATGTATACGATGAGCACAGGTTCCCTTCGCACAGAGCTCTGTAAATGGTTCACGAGGAATTGAAAACCCCACGTACGCGCCGTGCCTCAGGAGCAAACGTGTAGCATAACGTTGACTATAAAGCGAGCCACACAAAGGCCATGTAGACGCCAGAGCTGCTTCTCGCTCCTCCCTCTGAGGTCCACCGTCCTCTACGAGCCGCCTCGATAAAGGCTTTTTGATAAAGACCGAGTCGCACCAATTATCGCTGCGCACAGCTGGAGGCCTGTCAGGCGGAGCGCTCGCGACAATCCTGTAGCGGCAGGGGGAAAGGCAGGAACGGGACATTTTGTTTCCTCTACTCCATGCCGTGCCACAGAAGTACTTGCCTGTAGTGATTTCCCCAGATTACCATATTCATGACAGACGAGAGCAAAAGAATTCTGCACCGTTAGCCTGAACATTGAAAAGGAATTAAAGCAAACTGGCAGGCAGTTTGTCTTCCGCATGGAAGATGTGAGAGACGCCTCTCTCCACTGAATGTAAATAGTGGTCTGTGAGGCTAAGAGGGTAAACAAGGAATGCCAAAGTAATTTTGGGAAAAGTACAATATACATCTCAAAAATGTTTCAAGTTTTCCCTGCTGGATTTTATTAATTCATTTTTTTCTGTCTCAAGAGGTTAAGATTTTAAGTTATCTTAGATATACCACAAAAAAATGTTAGAAATTATCCCCCGATATCATAGATCAAATACCAAGAATATCATTATTTGAAACACTATTTGACAACAGTTTTTGACCTATTAAATTCAAGCTTTTGTAACTTGAAAACTGTTACTGTGTGTACGTACTTCTCATTCTACTCTTAAAGTTGAGATGGGTTTATTAAAAAAAGATTTGTAAACTTGTATTTTATATGAATAATCTGAAGATTGATAAGTATGGGGATTTATTAATAATCAAACTTACTTTGTGATTAACCATTATTCATTATGATAAGGCTGTAGGTTAGAGAGTACACCTTGGGCCCAGATCACACATGTGTATGTGAAAGGTTTTTATGACATTTTCTACTTCTCTAATTTGTTTCTTATCATAGTTTATAGTTCTCTAACCTTGAGTCTGGCTAAGATTTGGTCTTAAGTGGAGCTTCTAGGTCTGAGAACGTCCTGGGAAACCTATGCGAGCCCACGAAAGTGCTATTTCAACGCCCCTGTTAAAAACTCTGACAGGCATCCCAGCAGGAGACCTCGTGCAATGATAGCTGCCACTGTGACAGCTAAGGTTTGGCTGCCCTCCTTTCTCAACTGAACATCGCTGGTGGGACAAGTGGAATCTATCCTTCTGGGACTGTTGAACAGGGCCGGCTTGCCCAGGCTATGCTCAACAAGAGTCCCACTAGACAGCCTCTGCTACTTAATGCAAAGCATAATTATCATAATTAGCATCATGTCATATCCATTCAAAACGAATAATAAATAAATGTAGTGCGCCTGCTACAGAAGAGACTTTGCAATTTTATTTGCTAGCTCTAATTCTGGCAAAGAAATAAATTATAGGTTTCTTGGAGTGTCATAACAAATGAGTACTTCTGCTTAACTCTGCATGTAAGGTAATTTTCCTATCTGAAAACACGCGCAAAATAATACAATTATGCGTGTGCAGCATCATAACTGATCGATTGATCCGTCTGTCCGTTTGCCTTCAAACTGCTTCATAGAGAGTTGTGGGGACCCAAGTGCCTATCATAGGCAGAACAGGGTATTAGCCAAGGGTACACTGCAGTACACTGCAGTACACTGCAGACTGGATGACAGTCCGACACAGGGCACATACATGGAAACTCAAAACACAGTAATGCCGTTAATTAGATATGGTTCTAAAATTTCCGGTAGCCGTCCAAAACCAGTGGAAGATTTTGCTTTCAAATGCGTAGCTCAAAAGCTTTTATCTATGATAGAAATACCCACTTGTGCTGTAATTAAACAAACAATTAAATGCAATAAAATGTCAGACAATGAGTTGATATTTAAAAAAAAAGCTAAAAATTGGCAGTTACAAACAAAAGCTACAGTCTTGCTGAAATGTGAAGGATTTTTGTCTTTGCGTTTAACAAATTGAAAGTAGCAATGCACATTCTTATGTAATTTCCATACAATGCTGCAGAACATACTAGATTTTTGACATCCATAAACACCCACCTGAGGCCCAGGATTTCCCCTGGATGATCTGACGCTCACTCACACAACCCCATTAAGACAAAGCTGCTCCTTGCTTGTTTCGCCTTCTACATGAATGCGACGTATTTGTTGTGTAATAATTAACCACAAGTCCATTCACAGCTGCTGGAGCTGGTGAACTGTGGCTGCTTTAATGAGAGGGATGTGTGGTGCAAGCAAACTGCCAAATCGATGTCTTGAACAGTCAGAGAAGCACTCCTAATTGGATGCAATGTTTTCCCAAACACAAGGCTTGTCAACGGTTTGATTGTTTTTTTTTCCGTTTTGTTTTTTTGTTTTGTTTTTTTTTTGTTGGTTTTAATTCCCAGAATGGTATATCAGACAGCTTCTATTAGAAAGGCACGGACTGAATTCCTGCTTAAACTCTGCAGAGGAATTGTATCTCTAAACACAAGTAACAAACGTTACAACACACACCATCCTGATCGCTTTGCTAATACTTAATTTACTCAACGCTACTTGAGCAATTCCTTTATTTAGACAAGGCTTTTTTCAGCACACGTCCTTTGTTGTTCTTCATGATTCTTCATCCATGTACAATGTTAAAACAAACATAGCTAGGCTATGTCCATAAAAATCCTAAATATAATTTCAAGATTCAACAGAATCTTAGGTTAATAAAGATAATTTAAAAAATCCCTTAATGGTCTTTAAAATTTCACCTTGCCCTGCATTCCAACTGATTGAAAATAAATAGGCAAAATAAATAAACAAATATATAATGTGCAATGTGTTACACATGTTAGATTCTTCCAGAACAAGCACGACCCACCATCACAATTCCCACTTAACATGTTCCCAATAATAAGCTTGAGCATGGCTAACAATCGGACACAATCGCTTTCGGCCCCTCGAGTGAAATAAGGAAGCCGACTAATGGAAGATCCCATTGAGAACTTGAACAATAACTATACGTCTTGCCTCTGTATGTGCCCATAGGCAAATGCATGCCCGCTCCCCAGGTACTTTATGCATGCAAAAGCAATTCTGCATTCTCTGAACCAATCTTACCATTTTAAATCTGTTCCAAATTGTCCCATATGTTACAGTGGATAAACAGGACTGTAATTCCTGTGTAACCAAGTGGATATCAACAAGTTTATATATGCTGGGTGAAGTGTCTTTGTGACTCACAGTAAAATAAAACTTACCAAATTAATTAGCTTTGACATCATTGACATCAGTTGGACCACACACACACACACACACACACACATATATATAATACTGAGATGTATTGAAAAATGTGGTCTCAATTTGATGACTTTGAATCCTTGATTTTACAAATAAGGAAGAAACATCATAAAAGAAAGTATAACATCATAAAAGAGCTTACATATGAGATTTGGGCTTATGTTTTAAAGATGACTGTATGCTTTCCAATAGTATTCTCAGGAATACAAAACTTGGTTAGGGCCCAGTTTTGAATAACTCGCTATGCAAAGAATTTAAGGTCTTTCCTCTTCTCCTAAAGCAGAAAACTGCTCTCAGTTCCTCAATCTGTTGGTCTCTTAGAATTATTATTCCTGTTACAGTAACCACAGGAAGTGGATCATACCTGATCTAGGTTTAATAAATTTGCCCAGCAAGCCAAGAGTACTTTCATTGTATTTAAAGAGTAACAAAGCCAATCCATATATGGAAACAGCACTGACAGATGGGCCTCAGTCTTCTAAGATGCCAGATGGAAGTTGGACAAACATTTGTAGCTATAGCTGTCATCTAAATTGTTGCTGTGGTAATCTCCGACAAACACTATCTAGTTAATTATGGAGAACAAACCCTGTGAACGATAAATAAATAAATATGTCTTCAAATAAATACAGAAACATCATCAAAACAAATAAGTAAGGGGATTCCCATGTGACTCAGCCAGCGGAAGCATTCATCCAGTGCGTGGTGCTGGTCCAAAGGCCCAGACGTTGCTGGCTCACATCTAGGCTATATTATTAGCCTGACTGTGGTGGTCTTTCTGCTGGTAAGAAACACAATATCATCACTGGGTCCTGGGTGACTTACAGTGTGAAAAATAGCTGTCGACTGGCAGGGGTTTGATTCAGAATGGCAAAAAAAACAAGCCAAGATACCAAGCAAAATACTGAAGTGTCTACTGTCAACACAAAAGAGGTTATACAATGAAAGAGTTATATAAATAGGTTTAAATTAACACTATGATCAAGCACGCAGTGCATTCTGCAATTTATGCCAATCAATCATTAAGTATCTGTGTTTTGACTTCTTGGATTGGTTGGGTGTTCACTAGTTTTGCGCTAAACATTTGAAGACCCAAGACCCGTTTATATAGGTTAATTCTAGGATTGGAGCTGGGAAATCTGATTGTGGATCAGCATAGGAGCTTGCTGTAAGCATATTTAAAATGCTTACATTTCCAGCGCTGATGTAAACTGAATATAACAAAAGTAAGTTACACTTTTATGAGACGTTAAACAGGGTGACATAATTGATTAGTCAGCAGTACTGTGGCCTCAGACCAGTCGATGTGGTGTTTGCATGTTATTCCTACAGCGACATTCATACTCTGGTTTCTTCCAGCAGGCCACAAAATGTGTGAATTGGTGTCTCAAATATGCCCATGGTGTGCGAGTGTGTGCCCTGTGATAGACTGCCTTTATTCCCTGCTATGAGGAAAATCAACCCCCTCCCCCAAGAATGAAACCTGTTTTATTTTTGGGTTGGTCAGGGTCAAGAGGGGATGCTTCACAGTGGCTGCTGCCGGTCAGATACAGGGAGCTTCTTCGGGTCAAAGCTGGTGTCGAAGTAGCTGACGGCATGTTATCTTAAGAAATCAGCCACATCCAAAATCAATACATATGTTACATTACAAGTGTTCAGTATTTTAAGCCTGACAGCATATATAATTCAAACAGCCATTCTAATGTAACCTAGCAGCAGAAAGTGAAAGAAATATGAAAATATTGCCAAGTGTCAATCTACCCCCAACACAGTCCTAAGCAAGCCATGGGCCAGAGGTCTCCAGAGATGAAAACACGGCTGGATGACAGCCAATCCAAACCACATGCAAATAGTTAAAAGCTACAGTGAACCTGTTAATGGTTCATTTATATCTAAAGACAGGTGTAGCAAATGGAAATAAAATAACAAGCATTATTCATTTACATATAAGTACATCACTAATCCATTCATCCATTTTTCCAAAACTGCATAACCAGTACAAGGCTGCAGTCATCGGAAGTCCATCCAGGGTAATTTTTATTACATTTTGTGTATGGTATGCCAGCCGTCTCAGGGCACGTTATTAAGTTCTGCAGACCTAGAACGGCGGAAAAAATTGAAGAGTACTCTATATTTTTAAACACATCTGTATCTTTAAATCCTAGTCCAATCATGGTTCTGCAGGCAAAATTTCCAAGACAGCAGTACACAAGAACAAGTTAAAGCAGGAAACACTGGGAACGACCAAAAACCAGCCAGGTAAAGGGGCGGAAGTGACTTTCAATTGCCAGAGATGACCGTCAACTTATCTGACAGTTTCTCATGAATAGTAGGGTGACATTAAGTGACCTTCAAAAGGAGTAGGATTCATTAAGTGCAGGTGTGAAGTGCACAGCTAGGACAGTGTGTATCAGGCTCCTAGAAGCAGGACTGAAGTCCCATAAAGCAAGGAAAAAACAGAGAAGAACCAGGCTGAAGCTTGCAAAAAAAAAAATTCACAGGGCATTCACATGCCCATAAATTGAGAATTGAGAAATTGAGACAAAGAGTGAGACCAAAAATTGTGTCATGATCTCTTAATTTTTTCCGCGGCTGTATATTAAATGAATGACGAGATACACAATTTGCACTGCATTAAAAAAAATAAAAAATAAGTTTTACATTTTCCAAGCAACTACTATACACCCATAAAGTGCCTAATATTTGGTCTTGTTCCGGATTTCCATTATCAATTTGCACTTAGCACTGAGCTGTGGGTATTTACATATGACAACAACCCCCTCCCCCCAGTCCCAACCCAACTGAGTTCTTGACTGAACGACACCTGATGCCTGTCCTCAAAATATGATAAAATACACAAATGGACAAATAAATAAATAAACAGCTAAAAGGTTCCGCTCTGTCGAAGCAATGAGGCAACGGTACAAGCCTGCGGTGCTGCCAATTCAAAAGCTAGATGTCACTGTCATTCAAAAATGCCATCGAGGGAAAGGGCTCTCCTCTCATGCCAGCCAGGAATCTTCAAAACAGCAGCACCTCCGAGTGATGAGGCAAACGCCGCTGTTTATTTTATTTATTTTTTTGAGCCGGTCCCGGCTGGAAAGGGCATCTTTACCTAACTGCTGGGAGCTAATACCCGCGTGAGCATCGAGAGGGATGAGCATCTGAAAAGAGCATCCGGCCGCCTGGTTTACCAGGGGACAGCAGAGGTGACAGGGTTTAACAATGATACACGATGCCCTGACCACTGCTTTCTCCCCAGAGCTGCAGTTAGTAAACAGTGTCAGGGCTTTGATGAATGATGTCGAGCAATACTGCATAAATTAGAAACAGGAATGCACTACATTTGGCAAATTATTATTATGTAGCCTCATAGCATATTATTATTTTTGCTGTCATGTTATTACCAGGAAGAAACAGGAGTAAGTAGCTTTATTTTTTAAAGAGATGTTTTTAGTCACTGTGTCTGCGCACAGATAACACCCAAGGTCCAGGTTTTGTTGTTTCTCTGATGCTGAGAGTAAATAGTTTTGCATGACAACATACGTGTCATACATACATACCCATCATAAATGTAACTGTGGATAAGCTGCCACTGTCCTAACTAGCAATTACTGAAAATAATGCAATAGGGGTGTCAATATACAAAGCTGTCTCACCCAATTTTTTCTATAGTTTTTCTACTTTAGCCCTGATTGGCTGTTCATATAATTACCTTTGTCCAAAGGGACACCTCAGAAGGAACAGTCATGTGCTTGTGTGCTTCAGGTGGGTTTTGAATGCAGCCAATCACAGGCTGGTGTGCAGGGAGCTGAATGGAGCAGCAGTGTCAACAGAGTACAACTATATAACAATATATGCTTTTACCACCTCACAATGAATGGAATAGTTAAATTCCCTCCCAAGTAATTTATGTGCATGAAAAACAATAAACAATATTTCTACTGCCTACAAATACCCCTGATGAAATTTTATTTGCTAACATAATGATTGTACAGTACCCATTAGCAAGGCAGTTAAGCTGATTTTCTCTACTGGTGGTGATGATAATAATAATAATAATAATAATAGTAATAATAATAATAATAATAATCTATCTGTCATCCATAATTATGCATCCAGGACAGGGCTGTGGTAAGCCTGCAGCCTGCAGAAATCACGGGGCACAAAGCAGCACATCCTGCAGGGGACCGCAGTCCATCACGGGACACACACACTATTTGGCAATTTAGAGACACTGATTCACCTAACCGCAAGTTTGTACTGCGAGTCGTCAGAGGAAACCCACACAGACCCAACATGTACAGTTTGCACGACAATAATAATAATGAGAGGAAGAATGAGAAGAAAAGGAGGAAGAATGAGAAGATTTTGCATTACAGATGTCAAAGTGATTTACTGACATTCATCTGAGGAGAGAGGCATGACATCTGTACCGCTTACAGAGCTGACGGCCATCTATTTCTTCTATCCCAGGACAACAATGAGTGCTGTGCCCCCCCAGTACAGAAACAAGCTGGCCACACTGAAGGCCTCATTACCTCAGCATCCCTGCCAGGCCCCGGCACAGCAAGGCACGGAACAGTCAGTAAAGGTACAGCCTGAGCAGTGGTCTGCCTGCCGCAGGCCTCTTGGGGCGGAAGAAACACCTCTCGTTCAGTGTGGCCCGAGGTCAAGACCGAGTCACGGGTTACAGACGGCAGGAAGCGCCGTGGGCCATTCCCCTCCCCCCGGTACCTGCGAAGTCCACTCAGAGCTGCATTTCACCTGAAACTACCTGCAGGACGAGCATATCTTCTCAACTATACCCAAACACCCCCATTTGAACATGTTCCTTCCCATAATGCCTTGCGACATGCTCCCCACGGTCCACCGAGGTTGTGTCACAGGGCCATTGAAAACATTGCAGTCCGGTTAAAATTAACAAACAGGAACAGCAAATGCACTCAGAATCTTTGGCATGTTCCTCATAAATAATACAACAACAATAATAATAATAATTATTATTATTATAATTTCAGCAGTATCTTTTAATTGTGACTATTTTCTGAGATTCAGAATACTGTGTTTAGAACTATGGGCAGATATAATTTGCATATTGTATTGTGAAGTAGGGATACAGGAAATGTGTCCTATTTTATATTGTTATATAACATAAAACTTCCTATGAAGGAAACCTGATTGGGAATAAGAAAGAGTGCTTACTGTTAGTGTCTTTAGTTAGAGTCATCCCAAATTAAAGAGAAAAAAAATCTATAAATAATGCTATTGACAATTAAATTGGCTAGGTCTTAAATAAGACATATTTTTCTGTCATTTCTTATTGTAATTCGATATACATCGAAATGAATAAGTCGTTAATGTGAATTACCGGCTTACATTATATTTGGAATGAGCTATCCAGGAGAGAGCCTGACATTTCCGTCTTAGGTGGCTGCCTAGCGACCCAGCTTGCTCTGCAGTGTGATCAATTAAATCGAGCAAGCAGGGATGCTTCTCGCAACAAACAATATTTTACCTCAGTAATTCTGTATCTAAGTCACCGCACCGCATGCCTGACACAAGCTTCCACATCTCCTGGGAGCCGCTCGTTCTTATTGGACGATTTCAGTGGCGCCGTGAATGTTAGGGAGGCACTTTGCTCAGCGCGGTAGGGAGCACCGCTCTGCTGACAGCTACAGTACACACTAAATCATCCATTAAAAACTACATCTCCCATGAGTCCACAGTGCGATTTAACTGTGACTCCATGCAGGACCAGCTAGCTCGTAAGAAGATACAGAGGTATGGAGACCATCGCACCAAACTACTGGCCTCAGACGTTGTTCAGATCCTGTACCATAAAATATTAAACAATGCTGGTAGCACTTTATTTGAGGGGACACAAATAACGTACCTGTGTTATTACTTACGTATTAAGTAACCACAAGGGTTAGTTACAAACTGATGTCATGTTTCTTCATCAGTAACAAACTGTCACATCTTTTAACTCAAGCAAGTATTATATTTGTTACTATACCTGTTAATTCTGTAAACTTCTGTGAACTACTGAAGGAACCACTGAAGGAACAAGTAATGAATAACATATGTAAAATACTGATCTCAGGTTTGTTCATCGTTAATAGATTGTGACGCATCATTTATCCCAAGCAGTTACTATATTTGTCAGTATATCTCTTAATTCTGTAAATCTTAGTGAAGAAATGTCGCTATACTGATGTCATGTTTGTTCCTCATTTGTGAATCATGATGCATATTTCATCTTAAGTAGCAACTATATTTGTTCATGATTTATTCATGATTTTTACTTCAGTAGTAACTGAGTTACTGCTAAGGACTTGTGTCCCGTCAAGTGCTTTATTTTGCATTTGCACAAGTACTTGTACAGGTACATTTGCACATTGTGCATCACCATTTGCGGCTTTCCTGGCCTGTTACCATGACCTGGTGATCACTGGCGACCTTCCACCTTCCACGCGAGCCGGTTGGCCCCCCCAGGACTGGTCCGCGGCACACAGTGGCCGTGATTTTCTGTGATAAGCTCAGTCCACACATGCAGTACGCTGCTATTCCCATGCCCCCCAGTCCCCTTCTGTTGCCCAGTTGGGTAGCGGGGGCTCTCCTGCTGTAATACCCCCCCACCCCTCCTCCTTCCTTTCATAAAGCACTTTTCACATTTTATGTATTCTGGACTGTTCAGAAGTATGGACAGGAATGTCAGCTTTCAAATGAAAGATTGAAATAATAAATATACTGTAATACAAATAAGTAACATTTTATTGTGTAGAGTAGTGCTTCAGTACTTATCTGCAGGTATTAATCAAGCATTAATACTATATATACTGTGCATTTATTTAAATACCTCAAGGCTCAGCTTGACCCTGCACTGAATAAGCGGTTATATATATACACACACATAATATGGAGCTTTTAGAAATTAGGCTATCATATTCCTTTTCAATCAAAGAACTGGCTACATTCAAAGGAAATAAATTATAAGTCATTAAAATTTCCATGAAAGTGCTTTTTATTGCCAACCAGGAAAAATCGAATCTGTGAGATATACCAAGAAAAAATTTGGAAAGATTTCTGTATGTGTTAAAGGTAAGAAAAAAAGCAATTAAAGCGGCAACAAATTATTAAATGTATTTGTAACTGGGACAAAAGAAAATTAGTCAGCTATCAAAAAGGCATAGTTTCACTTTATGTTACTTAATTGATCACACTGTTGATTACAAAAAGATAAACAATGTAGCTACAACCTTCTCATGCTTCATAAGCCATGCATATATTGCTATTTTGAAAAAGTTTTCTGCAGCAGACTGCATTGCCATTTTTTTTTTCTTATCACTCAAGCAGTAATACATGTGAAGATGAACTCAACAAAAAAAATATCAAACTGCCCCTTAATTATAATGTCATTATAATTTAGTAAGTTAATTGGCTGAGGATAATCAAACAATTAGTGCCTTACACACGACTAGCTAAATTAAAGGTCTGAGAGATTTGTGCACACGCAATCCCAGATGCCAAGTCAGACAGAAGAAGGGACGGTGGCTGGCCATCAATTTCTAAACCTCAACACGGTATCCAACATGCACACAGTCATTTCCCATCAAACCTTTCTGCACAATGGGCAATTGCCAACATTTGACATGCTTCCATTTAAAGGTACTGTTCTTTATTCACCTAAATCCCAGTCTTCAATAAGGATCATTACAGCATAACTACAGCACTGAAATATGGAAAAAAACATCTATAACCGCATCATTCAGAAGCTATAGAACTTTTAGGAGCTTCATGCTACTTTAAGATTTTAATGCTACCTTTGAAAATTACCTGAATGTCGACCAGAACAAATGAAGCATACATAACATCTATAACATGATATTTCTGTGTTTCCACAATTTAAAGTAGTATATTTTATTTTTAAAAACTGTATATTAATATGTAATAAACAGAATTAATAACTATAACCTCTTGAGAGATAATTCATACTTGGTCTCACAGGCAGCATCATAATCTTACACACCATTATACTCTTACACATATAATACTATATCCTCTTACATGCATAATCATACTCTCCATGTTCTGTCTCGTTTCATTGCCCCCCGGAAACACGTGTTGTGCTGTGAGTTGCAGCGTTTTTTGTTCTGCATGTTCTCAGAATTTGTATGTGTTTTCTTCAGCGTGTTGCTCCTGGTTCACCATCTTGTTACATCAATCAACTTCCGTTTCAATCAAACTTATCAATCAAACAAATAGAGTATGATTGTGTATGTAAGAAGGTATAGTGTTTATCTAAGAATACAGTGGTGTATGTGAGAGATTATGATGGTGTGTCTGAGACCAAGTATGAATTATCTCTCAAGGGGCCTCTCATAAATGACAACTAAACATGCATTCCGTATTTTTTTGAAGTATTCTCTATGAAAAAGTATTTCTCCTTTAACAACAGCGCTTACATTGTTGCTGTTGGATAAAACATAAAGCAATTCATCATTGTCAATACATCACAATAAAAAATAGAATAAAAGAACACATATCCTGCACATTTCTTCATAGCTCTAATGCTTAAGGCAGCTCTACCTGATGCCGGATGTAATTCAGCCCTTGACATGCATGACCTTTCATGCCTTTCAACGGTATAACAAAATCATAGCATGTAGTCGTGGCTTTTGGTTGTTTCTTTACTGATACTACCATAAACTGTCAGATCATCGCTCCAACTCAAAAAGGCAACCAAAAAGACAAACCAACTTCATTTCTTCTATGAAAATCTAATAAAACATTTTGGATTCCTGGGAGCTAAACTTTATGTACGGACATGAGTTAGTTAAACATGTGTAGGAGTGATAACTATATGATATCAGTTGCTATCTGTAACTGTAACAGAACGATAAAGCAGTAAGCAGTGACAAGAAAAAGTGTATATTAGCCAGAGATGTCATGATTACTCAATTAAGCCTGATTATTTGATTATTAAAAGCATCGATTAAAATTTTCCTTCTTGCTTACTTGGCAATTTGGTGGAAGAAAGACGGCGCCTTCAGGATGAAGGTCCAAATAAAGAGTGAAAGCATCATTTGTGTGGAAGCACTACACATTAAAAGTGAATGAGAATGCAGTCGTCTGTCAGTATTGCAAACAGAACTTACATATCACCACAGCATGACTGCAGTTCAAATACATTTTAAAAAGACATTCAGCTTTGCTGGGCTCACCCAATAATGAGAATAGCCATAGATATGTCCCATTTAGCCTCTCAAAGTAATCTAGTCTGTCTTTGTCATCACTTTGTCTTAAATTATTTTGCTTATTATGATTGTTATATGTCAAAATAATTGATGTTAAAACAAAGGTTAGCCCCATCATTTAGCTGCATCATTTTACATAATATGGTACATAATAACCAATTAATATGAATTATTTTTGTTAAAATATTGTGTGATTTGAATAGGGTTATAGGATACTTAAAAAATTTACATTGTGATATTTAGGAGTTGAAAATTAACCATATAGTGAAATAGAACTGATTATCTACCAACAATGTTCATCAAATAAGTTGGTGGTATTGCCCTGATTTATGCCAACAGACAAAGCAGTGCAGACAAATCACTTGCTTTTGCTCAATATTGTCCCTATGATATACAAAATATTTCCAAACTGCAGGATCTTTTCGTGACCAGTTCTTCTTTGCTTTTCTCTCTTCACTCATTTTTGTTTAATTTCTCATAAACGTGCAACAAGGTTTATAAGTTAGTCCAGCAGCAAGGACAGGAATGATTATACTTATCTCAGTCGATTGCACGCAATGCTAATGCAAAAGCAATAAAGATAAACTTTAGACTGATTTTTTAAACCTATACTAGATAATGCTGGACAGGAACCATCATTAAAATTGCAAAGCTTGCCGAGTTTGGTTTCTGTGACAACGTAAAATGTTTTAGCACAACTTATTGATAGTTTGAACCCAGCAGACTATATCTTGTCAAGATTAACACTGAACATTGTGCAAGCCTGGTACTGTGGGTAGCAATGTCACTGCCCACCGGGGCTTTGTCTGCGTGGAGTTTGCATGTTCTTCCTGTGTGTGGGTACCTTTTTGGCCGATCCGCTGATTTCCACATACTGTCCAAAAACATTAAACTTAAGTTAATTGGAGTCCCTAAATGGACTATATATGTGACTGAGTGTGCATCCTGCAATGTGTGGTTAGTTCCTGCTAACTTGCGCCAATTGCACACCACCTGCTCAAAAAAAGTCACACACTTTAATACTTTGTTGAACCACTCTTAGCTTTGAATATGGCGCACGATCCTCAGTGCAAAGTTTCCAATGTTTATGCATCATCTCAGTATTTTCTTTAATCCAGATTTGCATTCATTTCTTACTGAGATCTTGTATCAATGATAGGTGAGTTGAACCACTCCATAAAGTCTTCTCCAGCACAGCTCAAAGACTTTCAATGGGGCTAAGGTCAAGACCCTGTGGTGACCAATTCATGTATGAAAATGATTCCTCATGCTCCCTGAACCACTCTTTGACAATTCGAGCCCAATGAGTCCTGGAAAATGCTCACGCCATTAGAGATAGAGGTAAGGAGCATGTGCAGATTACAGCACATTGCCACAAGACCACCGCAGGGATGAGAAGCTGAGTGCAGCCATGCAGCGGGTGATACTTCAGCACCACACTGGTCCTAATAGAACGTTATGAGTATTTTCCTAGTGTCTGGACTGCCAACCCTGTCACCAATTCCCAATTTTCCCTGTAAGTTGGAGGACCTCCTTATAGGACTGGCTGTAGATTAACATCATACCCAGGATGAAGCAATTGTAGGTTAAGGGCCTTGCTCAAGGGCCCAATGGAGTAAGATCACTTCTGGCATTGATAAAATTCGAACCGGCAACCTTCCCATTGCTAGCTCAGATCCCTATAGCCACAGAGCCACCACTGCACCAATTAGGCCATTAGGAAAGGAAAAAATCCATTGATGAGGTAACCTGGCAATTCAGGAGATTCAGGTACTCAGCTGACTTCACTTTATTACTGCATAACATTGCTGAGCTGTAATAATGATCCAATCATTGGCTCTTAAGTACTTGCTGATTTAAATTCAAACAGTGGCTTTTTTTTGGCCAGACAGTGTATTCTGTAGATGCAAATGACAATGAAGACAATATGAATGCAAAGCTCACCTTCTCCAATAGCTCATACACCTTGGGGACCATCTTGCCTTTCTGATGGCGAAAAGTGGGCGGAGACTGGCCATCCCACCCACTGAGTTCCTCGGTACTCTTCAGGTACAGGAGTGCCTTCAGTCCCAGGCAGTAATCTTCGATCACTGTGAAATCTTGATTCTGAACAGCACTGCATACCTGTTAACACACATGTAAGCACACAGCTTATGGTAGAGGCACAAGTCAAGATATGAATATGTCAGTGTTGTGCCTCATCCAGAAAATAATAATAATAAAAAAAAACAAATACAGGCCAGACAACAAAGGTGAGTTTTAGCCGGCTGATTATCAAAGGTCCCCCTTCCACTGGCCAAGCAAAGCGTACTTGTATGTCTTTTCACTATGCAGAAACCTTGGGTAATGTCAGAATTACATCAGTTTTAAGGGAATCA
Organism: Gnathonemus echidnorhynchus; assembly: GCA_026776725.1. Taxonomy (NCBI): domain Eukaryota; kingdom Metazoa; phylum Chordata; class Actinopteri; order Osteoglossiformes; family Mormyridae; genus Gnathonemus; species Gnathonemus echidnorhynchus. Next base: position 14,383,685 of record JAODJU010000033.1, read on the forward strand.
GGCAGTACTTGGATCATTACTCTGTATCTCATTATTAATAGCTATGATTATTAAGTCCCCAGTTATAAAGATTTTGCCCTAGATGTTCACCTATTTAAACACACTCAGACAGGCATTGTAAAACCTGCCACCTCCTCTGGATGACTCTCACATAGCACAGTCTCTGCTTGCTGCACAACCACAAATGTCTGGTGTTTTACATTTTCTGTTTTTGTTTACGTCCCATGCACGAAAAAGGTTGATGACATAAGCACTGCTCTTCCAAACATGATTTTGTTTTGAATTTTAGTTACCGATAGAGCCATTGTGATTACTCAATTAAACTCGATTACTCGATTATTAAAAGGCATTGATTAAAAATTTCCTAATGGATCACTCGGCAATATGGTGGAAGGAAGACGGCACATGCAGGGTTAGGATCCAAATAAGTGAAAGTATCATGTGCATGGAAGCACGTCGTATTAAAAGTGAATGAGAATGAGGTCTGTCAGTACGGCAAAGCAGAACTTTAATATCAGCACAGCACAACTGCAATGGGAATGCATGCTAAAAGAAGACATTCGGGTTTAACAAAATCACCCAGCAGTGCGAGGTTAGCCATAGATACGCGCCATTTATCCTCCTGGAGAAGCTTAGCTTGTCTTTGTAAATTATTTTGCTATTCACTGTCCATGATTGCTGTATGTCAAAATAATGCTAAAACCAAGGTTAGCCCAGCTGCTTAAAGGCATCATGTTACATAATACAATACATGTATCCAATGAATATTTATTATTTTTTGTGAATGTATTGTGTGTTAGGGCTGAACCATAGTGGAAAAAGTTCACATTGCAATATTTTCAAGTTTTTGAAAATTAACGTTAAACCTAAACCTTGTGTTTGTGGCATTTGCATGTTCACCGTGTGTGTGTGTGTGTGGTTTTTCTATGGAACCTCCACTGTCCAAATACATGCAACTTGAAAATGGAGTGCCTAAATTTTTGGTATGTGTGACTGAATGTAAACTAATTGCAAAGCACATTATATTGGATTAGATGATAAATGATTACTCAATGAATCGTCAGATTAATCGGTAGATTACTGGATTACTGATATAATCAATAGTGACAGCCCTAGTTACCCAGTTAGCCAGGGCAGGTCAAACCCATTTCCCAGCTAACAGTTTTTACTTTTGGAAAATTTACTGGATGCTGCGATTAAGGTATGGAAACGTTCAAAGTGTTCAGTTTTCCTAGAAGGTTATCCTGCTACTACAGCTAAGAACAAGAATGGCTAAATGAGTAATGGACATAGTAAAGCGGCCAGTAGATCCTGGCTTTACACCTCTAAGGTTAAGGGTTCAAGGCTGGACAGCATGCTCTCAGTATACATATACAGAACTATGATAAATATATTTTATTATAAAAAATATTTTTCAACATTAATTACGTTAAACGGATTTTAAGGTAATAATGTAATCATACTCTTATTGTCAGAAACATTGTTAAAATGTAAAACATAGAAATAATGTCCCATTGACGTTACAGTATGGACATTTTCTACCAACTTCAAGAAGATCTTTACATAACACTGGCTAAATGTTCTCTGTTAGCAGGGGGGCACCCTAAGCACGGTGCTGACCCCTCAGAAGTCTGTGCCCCAGTCTGTCACCTATAGGATAGATTACTGAAAAACACACAAAAGGTATATATTTAGGTGAATATTCAATCTCAATTGTCAAACTAAAAAAAATAAAATAAAATTGACATATTACACTTAGTTCATGCTCTGAGCTGCCTGTTTGATTAGAATTTTACATTTACATGGCCCCACTTATTGTGATTAGTTAAGACAGACCCCAGTCTCTACACAAACAGAGAATACACACAGAATATAAGTGAAAACAAACTTCAGCACGAGCCGCACAGCATGTTAAAACAGCCAATGAGAGTTTGCCTTGTAATGATTGACTTTTAAATGCTAACAGGAACGGCAGATTTAAGAGAGGAGTTGGACAGGCATAACGTCAAGCACAGGAAGGATTTAAATGTAAAACACAAGCCCCTGAAAAGCTGCACTGACGTGAGATATGCAGGTGACAAACTGACAAAGGCAGTTCATGCACACGCCACTGCCGATTCACTCCAGGCAGATTGACTCTTGTTCTCCAGGGGAAAACGCCGAACATTAATTAGACAGTTTGTGCCTCCTACAGACAAAATGATTTTACAGCAATTTACACATCTGAGTATTTTTCTTTGGGCTATTTACGTGTAAATAGGAGTCTGCATTCGGTAGCTATACTGGATTTCATGAGACCATAAAATTTAAGGTAACGATGCACTGTTAAGGTGGCATAAGCTAAGGCTCTGTGTCTGTGATCATAAGGCCCCTGGTTCAAGCCCAGTCTCAGCACGGACGTGGGCCCTTGAGCGAGGTCCTGAACTCCCGGTCCCTGGGTCCCACTGCAGGTGGCTGCCCTTCACTGCCAAGCTTGCTCTCCTTATTAAGTCACTTGTTAATATCAGTAGGAATTTCAAAGATATTTTTTCTTAGAAAACTAAAGTATACAATAGGGACTGCCCTGATTTTATACAGGGATCATTAAACTTACATGGAGTTATTATATAAAGTTTATGGTCAATCATATTAATTTTAAAAAGGCTATTTATCAGCTGTGGTCATGGAATGTATGGTTCTTATATCACATGAATAATGAAAAGTGATATTAACTAAGCAACATTAAACAGATGATGGGGAGGAGGGAGAGGTCAAGTTGGTCATATATAGCAACATGCAAGGCGAGAGTTTCTCAAACACTTCCATAAAGAGGAATGAGAAATCAATAATTTCTGCAATGGTTGAAAAGATAGGCAAGACTGATAGTAGACACAAGACTTTTGTGGCTTTTCAGCTTGATTTTTTTTATAAAAAAAGAACATTTACAGTATATTCCTTATTGTAGCTGAAATGTACCATATATAACTACAATACATTAGCTGTGAGAGCACAGGATCTTTTTAGTACTGGTGGGAGCCAATTAATGTGGATATCCTGTAAGTGTAGCATTATCCACCGTTTTATAATACAGAACAGAAAATTATACTGAATGTGAAAGACTCACTAAATTAAAACCATTTATTGGAGAAATCCTAGCATAAAAATTCTAGTTTCTATATCTATGCAAAACATTTGCCCTTTGTAGAAAGCAGCATAGCATAAAACTCTAGCAAATTTACAATGCAGTCCAGCTCTGTACCAGTGTAATGTGTCCTGTAACAATGTGATGAGCAATGTAATGTATACACAGGGAAAAAAAAACAAAAAAAAAACAAATGCATTCTGGGAGTGCTTTGTACAACCTAAGCACCACAGTCCAGTGATGGAAGGAGAAACTCCATTAGTGTTTTTCATTCACCTCAAAACATCAAAGATGCAATGCCCCCAGTACACTGCATTTAGTGCTAATGTTACTGACTGCAAAAATAAATCGAAGGGAGAATTTCTAAGCAGTTGCCGAGCGATTGAGACAGCGGGCTCTTTTTAGCCACCCCGCGACCGCGGCATCGCATTGATTTCAGCTCCTTCTGAGATCTCAAATGCTTTTCAGGCCTCCATCCCTCCTCTCAGCTCTTTTACCGCGAGTGATGAAATGCCGGCATTCGCCAGAGCGCCGTCTTCTCCAGAAGTGGGGAAGATCGAATCAGCTGGGCCTCAAAAGCACTATAGTGACTGCTTATTAACCTCGCCCTCATGTTGAAACGGAGCAGGTAACACTGACACAGTACGTGGTCTGCATATATACATATATTCAAGATTCATGAGATTTATTCCTCACATACAGCACAACATGCAGCGAAATGTATCTCTGAGTCGCCCTTATTTGGCTGTGCAAAAATAGAAGAAAAAGGTAAGAAGTAAAGTAGGAGTAAAAAAGAAAATTACAATATATAAATACAATCTATCAAATCAAGTATATAATCTAAATATACAATCCAAATATACAATCTAAAATATAGTGCAATGGCGAGGATGTACAAATTAAAGTTATTTGTGCAGTAAAGTGAACATGTGCAGTATTTGTGCATTCCAGTACAAACGTATGTAGTGTACAGAAGGACAGAATTAGTTTGAATTGAGAAGCCTTATGGCCTGGGGGAAAAAAATTCTACCTGAGTCTCTCTGTTCTGGACATTAGGCAACGGAACCTTCTGCCTGAGTTCAGCCTGCGGAACAGACAGTTTGCGGGGTGTAAGGAGTCCTTAATTATCTTAGTACCTCTGGACCTGCAGCGTTTTTTGTAGTTGTCCCGCAGGGAGGGCAGAGGAGATCTGACACAACGCTCGGCCGCCCTGATCACCCTCTGCTGGGCTTTGCGACCCTTTAGAGAACAGTTCCCAAACCATACCGTAATGTTCATGGTCAAGATGCTCTCCACAGCAGCTGAGTAGAAGGATTTTAGGATCACTGGAGTGACCCTAAATCTCCTCAGCTGCCTCAGGTGGTACAGCCGCTTCCTCGCTCTGGTGACCAGAGTGCTGACATGTGAGTGCCGAGTGAGGTCCTCTATATATATATATATATATATATATATATATATATATATGCGTATGCACACACACACACACGGCTGGTCATAGTCTTACTGAAACTTTGAGGAAGTACAGTTACAGAATCACACTTTTGCAGCAATCTGACAAATTAATTCACAAATTCAAAAAAGGTACCACTTTTGCCCTGCCCCCAGAACAGGCACCAGCACCTGCCTGCCCCCAGAACAGGCACCAGCACCTGCCTGCCCCCTGCTTTGAGACTCAAATCTTAAAATCTGGACTGTGTAAATTAGGATTTTGTCATCTTCTTCATTTGACTTCCTCTGCTGGCCCCTGGAGGATGGGCTCCCCCTTTGAGTCTGGTTCCTCCCAAGGTTTCTTCCTTCTAGGGTGGTTTTCCTTGCCACTGTCACCTCTAACTTGCTCAGTGGGGGCTTTGGGCAGGGATAATGTAAAGCGCTTTGAGACAATGTAACGTTGTGAAAATGCGCTATACAAATGAAATTGAATTGAACTGAATTGAATAATTAATTTGGAAGACTAATGGAAGAAAACGTCCTAACCCTTTGTTTTGGTAATTCTATATTAATTTACCTTAACAAGCTACATAATTAAGCAAATGACTTCTGTCTGTGTGCAATAATAGTTCTTCTTATTGTTCTAGAATGAGCCAGCAGTTTCCGTAAGTTTTCCTTGGTCAGGTAATTCAGTAGCTAGTATATTAGGCACAACTGATTGCTACTGTAAACAATCTGCTCCTGCAGCCAGCGAATCCAGTAGCTGCAATATAATACAATACATACAGTGTGTACACAGGGTCAACAGGTTCACTGATGGTCCATCCATCCATCCATCACTGATTGTCCATCTAACCCAAAGCATGGCTAAGATACCTAATTCATGTGATATAGAACATAGTGTGGTACACGATGGTTACATCAGATACAGTGACCCTCCTGAAATTCTCATACCCGACAGCATCCTGAGTTTACAGACAGTGGTGTGATGGATAAAAGAAATATCTGGTTCATGGCATTTCTGTTTCCAGAAAGCCCCATGTTAATGAGAGCGGTCAGAGGAAAATAATGTAATTAATTACGACATTAACTGGTCACCTCAATTAAGAAAGTGAGCATGCCAAGTCATCCCTGGAAAATGAGCAGCAGAAAAGTAAATCAGGTAGGAACGGCACTGTATGGCCAGTGACTGAGCTGTAGAGATCAACAGCAAAGATGGCTGAAAACGTGCATCAGTCAGAGAGTCACAGAAGAAGCCTGGATGGCAGCTCCATAAGCGGGTTTGATCCGACACCCTGAATGGTCACATAAACCAGATGACATCTGCATTCTACATTCTATCTAGCAGGGACCCTACATGGACAAACGTTTGCGTGGCATGACTCACTTAGAATGAGCAGGGATCGTAACCTGTCCATACACGGAAAAATGAGAATAATACACTTTCAATGAGAAAAAAAGAACTATGTAGGCTATATTTTTAAATACTATGTCTTTGGTAAAAATTGCATTTTGATCCAAATGTCCAGCAGAATTCGTCATGGTGTTGACCTGTGGTGGCCAGGTCAAAATTATCCCGGGGAACAAGAACTGATGAACTGAATGAGAAAGAGATGGGAAAACGTGTAAACAATTACTAGGCAGAACTATATTTGTCTGAAACTGCGATGAACATTTTGGCAGTGCAATGATTCCAGAATAATGAGAAATGCTCCTGGAAAATGCTCGAGTGTCCAGCAGAAACCCTGACCTGAAACCTGAAGGCTATGTGAGGATCCAGCTCAATAAAACTCTTGGACTCTTTCAGCCAGTTTCTCTACAGAGGCTTGTTGGTTGTGCCGCCTATATCAAGTGGCTGCATGATTATCACAGTCCTGGCTGGAGCGTCTACTTCTGCTCAGTCTTGGTTTTTCCTTACAGGATCCTTCTCTTTGAATTACATGCCAACGTCATATCTGTGGAGCTCAGGGCAAGAAATCAGGCACGTGTGTGTTTTTCTGTAAGGACTTAGCAAAATGATTTAAGAAAAAGAAAAACAATATAATAGATATTTATGCGAGATTTAACAATGCTAATACTAGAATAGACAGATAGACAGACAGATAGATAGATAGATAGATAGATAGATAGATACTGGCCACTAATTAGACATTACACTAATTATGACAGGGAAGTTAATTATAGTGAAGACAAGAGGATCTGCATGTGCACATGCGTGTGTGAACAAACACCTAAAGAAGATATAAGCTAGTCGTCACCTGGAGGACAGAGGCTCCGGCATGGAGGAACTGCAGTCCGGCCTCAGCCGAGTCGATCCCTCCCGTCGCCAGGATAGGGAACCCCGGCAAAGCCTTGGCTATGGCAGAAACGGCGCGCAGGGCGATGGGCCGAATAGCATTTCCTGCCATCACAGAAGAACACTGTTAAAGAAGTTACGTAAAAATGACTTATTCAAACCAAATGCAGTAGGCCGCTTTAATTTACTTTTATGCTGCTTTTTAAAATTGATTGCAGTACTACAGTGTCAAAGGTTCATCTTTTCTATTCACGGCACATAAATAAAATGGGGAGAATGTACTTTAGATAAGTCTGATTTCTCAAATTTAATGTTTTCCCTTACATTTATTTAGCCTATAATGAATTCAAATCTCTTCTTCAATCACACTAACAGATGGAAGCATGTGCTTTGGATCAAATTAGCCAGCAGCTTCCTGACAGTGACACAAGCTATATGCATATTAAAGTGAATCGTATTTTAAAGAAAGGGATGTCTGTCATGAGGGGGCACGGCAGCTCGGAGGGTAACACTGTAGCCCCAAACCTCTGGGGTTGTGGGTAAGATTCCCACCCCTGGGTATGTAGGATTTGCATGTTCTCCCCATAATTGATTGGGTTTCCTGCTAAAGCCTTAAACCAGGCAGCTATGTCTTTAAATTACCCACAATGCATGGGACCTTCAATGCAATGGAATCCCACACAGCAGGGGGTAACACTTCACTTGATGGAACACAAATACTTAAGAAATATACAAACGAGCAAAGGCCAGTATTTCCATTACTACTGAAGTACAAATCATGAACAAATATAGTCGTTACTTAAGATGATCATCATTAATTATGAACAAACATGACATACAAATTTCACTTGTGTTATTCATTACTTGTTCCTTCAGTAGTTCATCAGTAGTTCCTTCAGTACTGCATTAAGATTTAATGAATTAAGTGACAAATACAGTAACTGTTTGGGATAAATGATGCGTCACAATCCATTAACGAATCCATGAACAAACATATGATCAGTATTTTACATATGTTATTCATTACTTGTTCTTGCAGTGGTTTACAGAATTAACAGGTATAGTAACAAACATAATACTTGCTTGAGATAAAAGATGTGACAGTTCATTAATGATGAACAAACATGTCATCAGTTTGTAACTAACAATTAATTTGTGGTTAATTAATACATAAGTAGTAGTATATGCTACATTATCTGTGTCCCCTCAAGTAAAGTGCTACCAGTTGGGGTTCCCAAGCTTTTCATGGCACAAACTGGTTAATATCATACAAAAA
>JAODJU010000033.1:14409531-14446620 GCA_026776725.1 Gnathonemus echidnorhynchus
CTTTCTTCTTTCTAGTTATTGACACGTCAGATGACATTGGGACCGTGACAGACATTCTGGCGAGGCGCGTGAAGGAGCTGTGTTAAACAATTTTAACACAAAACCATTCCCCCACAAGGATATAGAGAGAAAGGAAAAATTAAAAAAGAAAAAAAAACTACAAAGTGTACTGAAATGTTAATTAAGAATTTACAAAACTAGACTGTAAACTTAAAACAGAATATCAAACAATTCAGGAGGAAGGGAAAATAAAAAAGAAACTAGTTCACTCTTATATAAAAAGGATGATTACTATAAATGCTATTAATAATAAATGTTATTAATAGTAATGACATTATAGTTATCATATTATAAATGATAAATATTTATGATGACAACAACAACAACAATAATAATAATAATAATAATAATGATGATGATGATGATGATGATGATGAAGATGAAGCATGCAAATAACAGGGTAGGAGAAATACTCAACCTACTTCCGCCATCTTGGCGAGCTCCGTCCAGTCCGCCTTATTGTAACTGCACATGATGCTTGCGATCACCACCTACGGAAATGCAAAGAGTTAAAGCGGCCTGATAATCCCAGCACCCGCGCAGCTCTGCCTGCGGAGTCCATCTTCGCAAACAGACGCTTTTACGGCCCAATTCCTGTTTCAACACGCTACAGAATGGATCTGAAAGCTATTATCCCATCTTTAAAAGCGGCGGCCTCGTCCTCCTTTGCTCAAAGTCACAAAATCAATATTTATAATTTACGGGATAAAGACAAATCCCCTGGCGTGAAAGCATTATTAAAACAATAAACACAATAGAGGGATGGCATTAGCTAAGTGCCCTTATGGTATTGCTGGATTAGCCTGTATTATTTTCCCTTCTCTCCACCGGATGTGCTGTAATTGGCCCATAAAAACAGGAAATAGAAAAATATTCTCCTGTTATTGTCTTTTGAACCAGAATATAAACAATCGACTGCAATATAATAATGCAAATATTTGCCATGAAGAAATGTCAGCATCAGGGTTGCAACAACAAGGATTATTCTACCCAGTAAATATATGTTCCTAATGGCATATACTCAACCTGAAGGAAAAAAATGAAATGCTTTTCCCCAGTCTGTTCTAATTAAAGGTACAGCTCGCCACCCTGATAAACATCTGGTTACAAAACCATCCTACAGAGACTCTAATGGGAAGACAAAGAGATTTAATGCTATTCCAGTGGTTCACTGATGTATTTCATGGTTAACTTTGCCACATTCTGTATGTGTAAATAAAAACATTCTACATGAATGTATGTGAATATTTCAGCCTCCAAAGGAAAGTGCTTCTAATTAACAGAGAAATATGTTAGGAAAACCCAAATCTGCATCCAACAACAATGTTTTGTGTCACTGAAAAGGTTATAAACTGTAGTATTCCATATAAATCAAAGAGGCTACTTATTACATGTGTGCAAATAACTTCTAGAGATCTGTAAAAAGTAAATGGCTTCATAAACGCATAACTGTGAGTCAAATTTGAAGATTCTGTCCTTTCTGGCACTAGATTTCCGTTCCAAATCCCCTATGATGCAAGAGTTAAAGGACCCAATAAAAAATTCAGAATAAGAGATACAAATAAAGCGTACAGAACATGATTATGGGCACAATCTGGATACACTGATGACAGTGACATATAAAGTCTGCAGAGTTTTATAGTACAGACATAAAAACATAGCAGAAGGCCAGCTATTAAATTATGAATACAGAGTACAGCAATGCAATAACATGAGGCAGTAATATGGAAGACGATTCTCAAAGACCGGGTAGCTGGGAATGTGTGCTTTCGGCTCCTTCATTTCAGTCTGTGTAAATGGAATAAATGGTCTAGCAAAATAAAACAAGAAACAGTACAAAGAAAAAGCCATCAGAATTTGATATCATATATTTTCCCTATGACCCTGACAATAATAAATGATTAGAAGATGGATGGATGGATTATTATATTTTGTTTTCTAAACTGATTCCAGTGAGACCAAAAGTTTAAAGCATAAACTAATAATAATAATAATAATAATAATAATAATAAGATTAATGATAATGATAAAGCAACAAACTGTACAGTAGCAGACAGTATAGTAACATAAAAACATGGGCAAATTCTTTTAAGTTCTATTTTTAAAGTCAACAGAGAGGTTGAAACTTCTGCTTGAGATCAATTTTCTCTATTTAATATATATGATAACATTTGTTTAACAATGTAGCATTACCTGCTGTTATTATGTGCACTTCAGCTAAATGCAGTTAAATCATTAGGTGAATAACATCCACAATGAGTGAACATGTTCTCACATTTTAATCAATGCCGCGCCTTCATTGCTTTTGGACTGAATTTAATTGTTCCACATAATGAAAGGGAATTTGGTTCCACCATGGAAACCATTTACTGTAAAGGCAGTGTCCATACAGTATATATATATATATATATATATATATATATATATATATATATATGGAGAGAGAGAGAAAGAGAGCAGTTACATGGAAGAGTTAAAATATTACCTTTAAAATCATTCAGTCAGTTGTGTATCAGTGTTAATAAAACTACTGCCTGTCAATTATCCATTGATGTTTGTGAAAATGCTAAATGCTTAAAAGTGTATTGTGCCAGTCATGGACAGAGGGGAAAATGACATCATTCCTTCAAAGTTCGTGTTAGAAACCACACTGAACTGGTGGAAACGGTCCTATCTGCCGGCACACGCGCCTCCCCCCGGCATTTACCACAAATATGTGCCGGTCATGTGAGCGCGGGACAGACGTGGTGGTGTTCGCGATATTAATGTCACCCGCGGCGTGAAGTCGTGCCAGGCTAAAACCTGACCTCTGCAGATGGCCGGGGTCACTCATACCCAGAAACGAGCTTTGTAGGACAGCGGCATGCTGCACTTTTAACGAGCGACCCCACGATGGTACATCTCACTCGCCGTATCAGCCACCATGCATACAGCTACTGCTGCTGCCTCTTGACAATTCCATTTCCCAAAGAACATGTCCTTCCGTGATAGTATATTGAAGGCTGATGGAAATCCCACCCTGTTTAAGACTACTGTATTGATGTATATTAATGACCTAATCATGACTGTTATTTTGAATAACAGGTAAGGGCTTTCTATTAGACAAAAAGATGACAGAGTGAAGATTCAACATAGTTTAACATTTCAGTATATGAGTTTAAGGGAAATCTTATATATATATATATATATATATATATATATATATATATGAACAAATATGACTCACACCCCAGCTATGAAGTCTACTCAGCACAGGAGGTAGGCCATTGTGAGCCAAAGTTGTTTTATTAATTTCATAAGACTACTGAAGTTACAGGCATCATCTCCTCTCATCTACAGAGCGTTGTGTCTCCAAGATACTGACTGCTTGATAACTGTCAATCTTTGCCGACACGGGCATATTAAAATTTTGGGATGAAGCGTTCTCTCTAGAAAAACACAGTTTTTGTGCAGGAGTAATGAAATACATCTACAGAGTGATAAAAGAAATCAATGAAACAAGGCAGCCAGCCATGACCTACAAAGCCAACTAATAAAATTTCAGCGATAAGGATTTATTTCTATACTCTTTTCACATTTTTTATGAATATCGTTAACAAGTCATCTCTGGCCTTGCGTGTCTGATATTTATTTATTTCTCTGCGAGATCAGCGCGAAAGGCAGGCTTTGTTACTGAGTGCGCGCAATGACGAATCCACGGACCCAGGGACTCGGATGCATTGTGTTACAAGGCATGCTGACCATGCCCGTCTGCCTCTTGTTGACAAGAGCGGAAAGGGGAATCGCAGACCTGGCCACAGTCACTATGGTGGCCAGCCCACCCTCTGCTTGTGTGAAGCTCACCTCAGAAGAGTTTGTCCAGGCATTCCAGCATGTGGAGTACGCTGAATTCATGTTTATACAGGCGCATGGCAGGCATTGCACACACGCTATCAAGTATTCAGGCTTTTTACTGGGGTTTCCCCCGACAATCCAACAACGTGTGGCTTAGGCCTATAGGGACAGTGCTGTGCCATTAATGTGTAAATCCGCATGTTTGTGCTTCTGTGTGTGTGTGTGTGTGTGTGTGCGGGTATGCATGTGTGTTTGCGTGTGTGTGCGTGTGATGTACTTATTACATAGTGAGGGCCAAATGTCCCCACAGTGTGATAAAAACCTGTTATTTTGACATTGTGAAGAACACTTTAAAAATCTGTGACTGCAATAAAAAATGTAAAAAGTCTTGCATTTTGTTTGGTTACTTATGGTTAAGGTTATTGTGTTATGGGGTAAGGTTGTCACTGTTAGTATTGCAGTTTTGCCCACTGAAATGAATGGACGGTCTCCACAAAGACAGGAATGGATGGATGGATGGATGGATGGATGGATGGAGTCATAAATATTCAAAAGTTGAATTAAATTCACGTAAAAATTATCACATTGAAATGAAATAGAAAATTGTACTTTTTTATATATGAGTAAAAATAAACTTTAATTTAAAATTATTATTCACATCCTGAAGTCTATTGTGTGTGTATAAATTTACACACACTGCACAATAAGGACTTTATTAAACCCCAACTAAGAGCTCAAGGACGAATATCATGTTATTTTTGAAAATGTGCCATTATGTGGAGTCCTGTCACCAAACAGCATCCAGACAGGCGGGATGAGAAGACTCAGCGGAATCGTCACGGCTAAATAAAGCGTCCCCCCAGGTTCACCACACTGCCACCAAGAAAGTGCTGAGAGGCCACAAAGCCCCCCCACCTTCTGACTGTGCACTGCATTCCAGCCACGCATGGTAACGATAAAAGGCCCCTGTCACCTGTTTCACAACTGCACAAGAAATGCACATTTAGAGACACCGATTAATCTAACCGCATGTCTTTGGACTGATGGAAGAAAGTGGATTACCTGCAGGAAACCTGCGTCACATGGGAGCTGCACGCAAACCCCAGACACGCATGCAGAGCGCAGATTCAAAACCCCTACCCTTTTCATGCGCATGCTTGCAATTCCACGTAACTGGCTTATTGATTTCCGGATGCAGATAATATAAACAAAATTAGAGACAGAGAAATCATATAAGATGTGTGGTTATTAGCCAAATGCTGATTAAAATAAAGAAAGGAAATACTCCTCAGAGAGGAGTTTTCATTCATTAAACCCCGACGAGCACCACTAATGACTTACATTATTAGGGAAGTCTGCTTTGAGCTCTTTCACACTCTGGCACCAGTACGCGGCCGTCTTCTCGCTGATGAGCTCGATATTGAGGAAGGAGCCCTGTCCCGGGCCAAACATGTGACCCGAGGTCGTCCCACGGACAATTCTCGGGGAGACATTGGTGACCAAATCCTGCGGGAGAAGGACATGAACAAAATAACACAATTTTCCTCATGTTCAGCGTATGTGGAGCAGTTCCCATTATTTTCTCAAGCAGAAAAATCCAAGCCATTATACTAAATATGTCTAATTATGTGCCCCTAATATGTCTTCGAAGCAGAACTCATAGACGGCTTTGCTGCTTCGGTTATTAATTGGATGTTATCTGAGGTAATGAAACCTTTAACTGAGCATGTTACTCAATAATTATTTATCTGTAAAACACTGTAAAAAGATTATTATGGTCATAATTTAGCAAAATACATGACATAAACTCGATATTGTTATTTTTCTGGAGGCACTGAAGCTGAGAGAAATGTATGTTTAATCACATACAGCAGTAAGTCCTTCGAAATACAATCCATGACAAAATAAAATTTCACAGTGTTCAAAGGACACCTGCATTTATTACAAAAAAGGCACTTACATTCATAATAAAAAAATATACAGTGCTTATAAATGTTTGTTTTGTGGTATTCCTGTAACATAAGGCTTTCTGACAGTAAATGAGCATCTTCTCACCTGAGGAAACATCAGAGATTACTGGACCTAGCCACGTTTCATTTCGTGATGGATCACTCCCTTGGCGCTAAGAAGCATACAGCAAGCGGCTAACGCTTTCTCAATGAACATTCTGCCAAACGGACACAGGCTCCAACGGCGGCTGGATTCTCATGGAGTGTAACGGTTTTGAAGCTGTTTTTTTTTTTTCCTTTTTCTCAGCAGCTGTGACCGGTCTGCCGTGGACTCGTGATGTAAACAGTGCAGACAGCTGGCAGAGTGCTGGGCATGGCATTCTGACTAAACCCACTAACGGCTTTGGCTGGGCACGGAGCAGGAACGCCAACGCATCGCAAGGTCACTCTGTTTACATCAAACAAAAAACGGACGTGCATTTTTAAAAAGGAACCTGCCTTCACTACATGCAGCAATATGCTTAATCTCCTGCTACACTGTATGCTTGATTCCTTAGAGAATAAAAACAGAATGCCAGTGTTTAAAATAGCATTTCCCCAACTGTGCTATGGAATGCGATATCACATTCATACCAAAGACATTTTTTTTAATGCAGAGTTTTAATAACGTGTATGTAAAACTTCCTGAGAAACTTTCTGAGGTTTGAAGACATCAATAAGGGCATGAAACCTGAAGCAAGATGGCATTTTAGACTACTGCAACATCATGGGCCATTAGTACATAGCAATTAAGAAAATACACATTTTAATCAGGGATTATCCCATTAAAACAATTAAGACAATAGCACATTAACTTCATAACATTTGGAAATTCTTTCTGGGAATAGGCAAAAAAAGGAAAAGTAATTAGCAGTAATTATGCCTTATTTGTGTGTTTCATACATCATGCCCCACAACAGCAGCCTTTTATGTGTTTTTTTTGTTTTGGAAAATGCTCTTTTTGTTTATTTTTTTTAGAATAAAAAGACAACTGAGAAAAATTTCACAGAAAAACTGAGTTTCCGTTTCCTTTCACTGTTTTGTTTGACTTGTTTTTAGAACATTGTAACGCGGAAAGGACAATGAATCATAATTATAGCTCAGAAAAGCTTTGAATGTAGTACAAGGATGGATACCAAAAAAAATTGGCAAATGAAAAAAAATAAAAACATTTGCAAGCGATTAAGGCAAAAACGTGAAACATGGAAAACTGACACTTTTCAGTGCTGAGGGAGATTTATGATTTTCAAAACAAGTGACAAAAAACGACAAAGGAAATAACACACACAGCCCCAGGAGCTGATCTGTGGCTGTAAACATACCTCACGTAAATCTGGATTTTACACGAAACGGAGTGAAAGCCTGCCTGGAGAAATTGCGTCTCCATCATTTTCAGCAAGGGAACACTTCATTTGTAAATCTTTCTTACACATAGAAATATACTACTTTTTTTGCTAAAATTCTGGGGTGGGTTTCCCAAAAGCTTCATAAGGCTAAGTAGTTCATTATATAGCACTTAACATTATTAATTAACAAGTGTTTCTCAAATACCTTCGTAACTAAAGTAGTTTATAATCTTGGTCATAATCTTGCTCTGATCCACTCGTTATTTTCTACCTTGCTCTTTGAACTTTTGCCTGCAGTCCCGTTACAGAAACACAGAGATCACCCGAAATACATCACAAAACAAACTGACGTTCCTTTTTGGAAAACATAACAATAACGTTGTTTGGTACTATCATAATAATAAAAGGCCAACGTTGCAATATAAAACTTATAACTTATAAATTCGTGCAAAAACAGCTTGCTGTTCTAACCCCTCTATGCCATTTGAGTAGCAAGGTTGTGCAGCATTGAGAAGTGAATCGAGAATGACCTTGAAATTCAAATTTAATTCATAAAATTGGTCAAATTTGAATATAAGGAAGAAGAATTAAAATTGACCTATCATACATTCATAAAAGAGTGTGGGTGCAGTCGCAGCTGTTACAACACAGCTTAATATTTCAGTATGAATTACACAGGATGTTAACAAACAGAACACACCCCCCACCCCACAATCACGACAATTTACGTTATTTCAAGCACCTGGCTGAAAGTGTGCATGTCACTGTTATTCAGAATGACAAAATGCCACATTTTAAGTGTCACGTATAGGACACATAATTTTACTCATTTTGTATGTCATGATGAAAGAGAACTTCATACACTCATACAAGTAACCTTATAAAAACCCTATCCATGGAAAAGGACATAAACCAAATGTGTATTTTCATAACAGGTTAAAACAATCACACAAACTCAACGTACAATCAAGCAAATATAAAATACACTTCACTCACTAGTACATATATATGGTCAATATATACATCTACCATCTAGAAAGAAAATCTATTATATAATTATCTATGTTTTGTTGGATTAAATGACATTCCTGTGTTGTGTGATTCCTTTGAATTTCTTTGAACTTAAATTAATAAAATTCTTCTTCCTGTCATTCCAGTTCAAATTCTAATTCAACAACTTACAGGGCATAGTCAGTTCAATTCAAATTCCAATTCATGAATTGAATGGGGCACAATTCATAAATTCTGAACAAACCTGGTACATAATGAGCTAACCAATCAAACTTGCTATGTGTTCAGTCACATCCTTTGAATTGGAAGGTGAATCGCCCCTCATGACCAGCAATGAACAGTACAAGGACAGTAACAGGACTGTGCAGGAAGCCAAGCTGTTCGTCCAAATGCTGTTTTGTGGGAGGACCTGAACCCCCTGGACCATCTCAGTGACGAATAATTCAGACAGAAATGCAGGTTGACCTGGGGTGACATGATGAGCCTCCTTGGTCTGGTGCAGGATAAATTGAAAAGAGGAACACACCGGAATTCTGCCCTCAGTCCACCATGCAGCTTCTGACAGCCCTCGGCTTCTATGCCACCGATGGACACTTGCAGACTACTGGTGATGCACATGGCCTCTGCAAAGGTGCCGTGTCCAGATCTGTGCATGCACCGATCACATTTTTGTTGCACCGTGTGCACAACTACACACAAGTTCCAGCTGGAGGATACTACAATTGTCATTTGCCATTGTAGGCATACCTGACATTGAAGGTGCAGTGGATGGAAATCTCAGCCCTATTCATATTCGCAGCCTGTTGAATCGCACCTGCACCTGTCAAAAAGGGTTCTTGGCACTAGGCCTAAATGTCTAGCTGATATGCAGCCATCAAGGACATTTTATAGACATTGTGACCAAATGGCCAGGGAGCACACATGACGTTTAAATCTGGTCCAGGTGTGCAGTGTGTCAGATGGCATAGGATGGTGTGTTTGCTGGTGGCTGATTATTGGAAGACATCAGGAATCCTCTTAGCGAACACCTGCTGGCTCCAGTGTCTCTGTGGCTGAGCAGAGGTATGACATCACACAGCAAAGAACACACACTGCTCTATAGAGTGCTCTGGCAATGTGGAAAATGTGATTCTGGTGCCTGTCTTAGGAGTCCTCAGGACATCAAATGCTGTTCATATATTTCTCCAGTGCAATTTGTATATTTTGTGATATATATTCTTTTATTACTCATGCTTCACATTGAGTCGCCCACACTTTCGCAATTTCGTTGTCAAGTGGCAATGACAATAAAGATTATCTTATCTGTTGTGCTGTTTTTGTTGTGTGTGATATGCTGCACAACACTGCAGTAGTTATTTTATTAATATACATTTTTTATAGTTTAAAGTTTTACTACGTATTTTGAAAAGCGTCACTTCCTTTTTCTATTGCTGCCTGCTGTTTTTTTTTTTGTAAGGAAGCAACATCACATTTTTGAGTCCTTTCATATATTTTCAACAAATAGGTTAAATTATTTTGGTCTTAATTAATTAATAAATTTTTTTTTTTGCTTTATTACTGTAAGTTTTTTTGTTAATTCTAGAATAATGGCGGCTTTTGGGAAATACTTGAATCTCACTCGTTCTTTACCTACATCCTTCATTATCTTGTTTGTTATTCGCCAAGATCCATCATCTTCGCGAAACGCACCCCTGAACTGAGCAAACCAAATCCACATACACATTATAAACTGAATTTAATTTCTTTTCTACACGGACATTTGAAGAGGACAACGCATTTGTGCATCCCAGGCTAACGCTAAATAATGTGGCCTACATGCAAAACTTTGCTCCCTTTCGTAGGAAGACGACTCATAACATTCACTCGAATGCATCAACATAACAGATCATCATCTTCCTGAACATTCAGCTGCCAGGATGATTTTACCACAATGCCATTCATTCCCGTCACACCTCCACATTCATTAGGCTGCATATTTAATGCTAATAACCCTGAATACTTCCGACTCGCAAAATACAGATATACTACCATACAGACACACTTTGTTCATCCTCAGGTTGTCAGCTTCAACAATGAATTACAATAACATATCTGAAGAAGGAGACAAAAATTAACCAACTGTTTCCAAGTCTCCCAGTATTCAGTTGGCTCTCATTAAGTTGTTAAAATAAATAAATTAGACAAATATTAGGTATTAGCAATTATACTATTATTGTTTTCCTTAGCTTTCATAGCATATGTACACATAAGCGTGTATATAAGGGTATAAATTATACACAGAAACACACACACACACACAAAGCTTAAAAGGTCATATGATTTACAATTTCTACAAAGTGGGCTATCTGATTAGCTAATGAAAAACTAATTACCACTTCCTCTCTTCCCTTCTCCTCTCTCCCTCTCCCGCTATCTCTACCTTGCTTATTCACAAAGAACAGGAGTTTCCATCTGATAAACTTGCCTGTAATTAAAAGCAAAATTCCTGAACAGCTAATTAATAAGCAGATTCTAAAATCGTCATTCCTCTTTCCCCCAAATATTCTTCTCATTTAATTGGGGTACCAGCAGTACATTAATGGTGTAATAACAGTACATGCTTGTTTTGCCGTATAATGAGCATTTTTACAAAATTAATAACATACAATAACAAAAAAATTCACTTTCACGACTCAGTTCCAGCAAACACTTTGCAGCTGCTGAATTTTAGGACTGATCCTGATGATCCCTCTGAATTATGGCAACACACACATACCCTCACATAAATGGTTAATACTTAATACTGTGATATTGTTTACACTCTTCTTACTCAGAAACATTTGTTTTATTATTTCCATCCTCACTCAGGGTTGCACGGAGGGCTGTACCCTAACCCAGGCGGCGCAGGGTACCATGCCAGGATCCGCCCAGGTCACCTGGCCAGCCCATCGCAGGGCACATGCACACACACTATGGACTGTTCTGAGACCCCAATTAGCCTAGCAACACGGTTTTTTGAACTGCAAAGCAGAATTCACATGACATGCGAATGCTACACACAGAGCGAGGGGAGAATTGAAACCCCCATCCATGGAGATGTGAGGTGACAAAGCTGCCCCTTCAGCCACCATGTCATCCATCCAACAACCAATTACTGTTTTATATCAGACTGATATTAGTCTCCTTACGACCACGACCAGGTCATGCATTTGGAAGATGGATGGAAGGATGGATGGAAAGATGGATGGATGGATGGATGATATTTGTCTAACACCAACCAATCCAGGGTGTCCTGTGATTCCAGGGATAAGTTTCAGGATCTGTACTGGATAAAGGATGTTTAGACGGTTGATGATGATGATGATGATGATTATTATTATTATATACAAACATAATAAAATTATATGTCAAACAAAAAAATCTTCTGTAAATATGAAATATGCCTAGTTTCATATCTTCATTATAGTCACCTACAGCTACCCTGTTAGGGAACACCTTCAGAAAATCATTTTGAGTTTTTTTTAGCACTTATTCCAGTGCTTTACAACCCCCTCCCTCCCCTCCCCCCCCTCCTTTTTCTGAATTTGGAATGTGGTTGTGAATAGTGAATGAAGACATAGCTTGTTTTCAATATGAGTGCCGTGCCCTGCAGTAAAACTACAATAGAGAATTGGAACAGGCATTCGAGGGCCTTGGGACCAACGCTGCAAGACTGTATTTAATGAAGCTGTGACCCGGGAACATTTAGCTTTTGGCGTTATTTGTTATCAGGACATTTCGGAACAAGAGATTTAATATTAACCAACTGGAAACCATGAAAATGCCTAAAGCAAAGGAAATGGCACATTACAGAAACAGGGGTGGCAGACACAGCAGCCAGAGATAACGTTTACTTTTTCTTTGCCAGTTTTTGTACTAGCATCCTGAGCAAATTGGATTCGGGAAAATTTATCTCGGTAGACATGTGCCTCGCAGAACCATATATAACAACACAAATCAACATTATTGTGCACGCTTAGAAAAATTCTCTTGAAAAGCAGAAGGCTGATTCAAATACTTACCCAGCAGATCAAACGTATTTTATTTTTTTATTAAATCATTTTTTACACCTCTGTCGCAACCATTTCCAGTCCTTTTTACAGTAAAACCTCTAACACAATTTTGTTTTTTTTCTTTTGGGGGGGGGGGGGGGGGGGGCAATTCCTGGGCAACCTGTTGAACATCAATCTGGCTACATGCCTTTCACACACGTTAACATTTGTTACAGCTACTTCTATGTTTTTAAGCTAACCGGGTTTATCATGCCAGCCCAGACTCCTAATCCTCGCACCCAGCAAACAGCCATTTGAAACAGGAAAAGGAGATAAATAACAAGCAAATGTTATGCGGCACCTACCAAGCAGACGAAATGCGATTGGTCCAATTTTATGTTATATTTGTATGAAAGTAATTGTTTTATAGCAGTTACAAGGCCATTACCTTCATTGACCTTATCGTGACAAATCCTTATTCAAATCAGACCATACTAGAAATTCCACTGAATGTTGGCTATTTTTAGTCTGACACAGACAATCATTCGACTACAATTATCTTAGACTTTAACTGTCATTATCTTGGGAGGCTGAGGTTAATGGTGATGAATTTTAAGTGTTTTTCTTCCCATTTCCTTCTCTTCCCTTCCATAGCAAGATTAGACTTTTTTAAAAAGGCTCTGTTGCCCTGAGGAAATCCCGGGCTGCCTTCTGAGGGCTGCCATACGAGGGCCGCCTTCTGAGGGCCGCCTTCGGCACGGACCCTCGGCGATGAGATAATCCTACACAAACTGCAAGCCGCCACTGACGTCACATCATATATATCCCGTCACTCTGAGGTGCCGAACTTTGGTTGCATGTCTGGAGAAACAGTGTCAGGTCCTGGATGAAGCAGGATGATTTAATCTGCTTGCAGGAAGCAATGCAAGCAAAAATTATCCTACATTGCTCTCTTGGTTTGGTCTTTAAGGCATTGTAATTGTTTTTATTGTATTTGTATTTTATTGCTAACATATTAAGCATTGCCTCATCACCCTGCACTGGATAAATGCTTGGTAGATAGATGGATGGATATTATGACATAAATTAATGTGTATATGAATAAGCCTGTGTTTCTACGTATAAATATAATAACGAAACTGGCATAACCCTAACTGAAGCATTTCATTGCACAAATGCATACATGCAACTTACAGCATTTATTAAAAAGCAATTCACGTACTTTCTTAGTCTTAGTTCTGTTTTTTAAATTGTGGCTGCAGGCGGAGCTTTTTCATTTTTTTCCCTTTCAATCATAAAAAAATAATAATAATATTCTGGAGATAGATGGGCATGTCTCAGTCATTACTAAAAGCATTAGCCTTCTAGTGCTTGTGTTATCACCTATATATATCTGGTAGATTGCCTCTGGCACATTACAACTTAAGCTACTTTTGCAGCAACAGAAATATAGCTATATACTCAGAGACGCCTTTAAAGATAAGTCAGGCTTGCTGCTCATTACTGCAATATCCCCCATGTCTGCAAGCCTTCTGAACCGTTTCAAGCTGCAGTGTAAGTACTTCTTCATTTCCCTATATTTTCGGAAAGATAACGAATAGCAAGTGGTCACCACTGCATACTGTAACCCCTCCGGACAGGCTGTGAGGTTCTTTTGACAGCGTGGCACGATGACAGTTATGCTACAAAGTTAATGGCCTACAGAGATGCTTTTTATTCATAAATAAATCTTCACATATTTGGATTAGAATATAAGGAAACTGTAAATTCAGCATGATCTAGGGTATTCTTCATGCCACAAATATCACATGTACAAATTCTGTATTTGTATGTAATGCATTTCCTGCAGGGGCAAGGCCAAAGAATATTAATGCAGACTTTGGTGTAACATAGTGCCAAACTAGCTTTAAAATACAATTATAAATAAAACTCAAAACTGGAAGCTCAGTGGTTCTGAGAGAGAGCTCCACTTACACTGAGAATCTCAAGGCACCAGAGTAACACTGAGTCGCCCAAGTTGAAGCATTAATCACTGCAAATACCCATGACATGGAAATCAAAGCCTGTCCGTGTCAGTTCCCAGACACAGCCTGGCTGTCTAAAGCAATGCTTCCAGAACATTCTCTGAAAAAAAAGAGGTGCTGGTGTTTCTGCTGCTGCTCCCGCTGCTCTGGGCTGCTGACGACATTCGTCTTTGTCAGGTTTAACACACGGCTTGTTACTGTTACCGCAACAAGACCTCTTTTTTTCTGGAAGGGGGAGTTTGGGGATACGACCTGGTGCATAGATGGCAACGTCAAACTGACACACATATTAACACACCCAGGGATAAGCCTTGGCCAACAGACAGGCTGGCTGGCTGACCACTCCTAACACAGTATTATCTTGGAGCGCTCAGGGGAAAAATTTAAATGTGTGAGACCAAAAGAATTAACAACAATTTAATGTTTTATTCAAACGCTTTCTAAAAAATTCCCTCTTAGTTATTAATAAATAGTAAAACCTTTTGTGACGGTAGGTTCACAACCTGCATTTAATCTTATAATTAGTTACCCAGATCTATTGATATTTTAATAGCAGGGGAGATATTCTTCATTTGTCCTTATTTTTAACGACCTTTTTTAAATACGATACCTTGATACAGCAAGGTACGAGAGATACCTAATTAACTGCTTCTTTGATTTTAACATTAGACATAAATTAAAACAGGTTCTATGTGTGATCTATATAGTAATATGAGATGTTCATGTCTTTACGATATAGGGGAGGGACTAAACAGCGAACAAGTTAAGAGGGTTTTATAATTATTACCAACTGGAAAAGGGAGCAGCATTGGAAACAGACTGGGAAATGATACGTGAAGGCATTAATTCCCCATTTCTCCAAAACAGAACACTACTGTTACTATAGCCCATGAAGATATCCATTGATCTGTGTAATCCTGACTGATGTGGGTATAGACCGCAGACAAAGATAAGCTCAGCTCCTCTAAAGCTTTCTCTGTAGCGATCCCTTAACAACTTGCAACCTTTAATCCATTTGCAACATCCAGTGGTCAGATCTGCACACAGGAAGGCAGCATAGTGACAAACCGGGTGACAACCTTTTAACGCCATCAAATCACTCGTAAATACAACCTGTCCTCGTGTTTAATTTAAGAAAGATCAGACAAACTGAGTTTAGGGAAATGGCAATGAAAAGGCACTAAAACAAGTAACTGCAATTTTTATTTCCTGGCGTAGACTGCAGGCTTACCGTCACCTGTGCTCGATAAGTGGTTACTGAGGATGGACGTCTCGACATAAAGAAATATTTTTGGAAAACCAAATATTTTGAGAGTAAATATCATTTAAAGAAAAAAAAAAAGTTAAATGATACATCTTATCCTTCTCATACATCGTTATATATTTTTATAAATGAAGGAGCAGGTTTCCTCAAACCCCCCCACAAACAGAATTAAAAATAGCTAAGGCTGGTGCAGCGTGGGGTGCATTTCACTGTGCCTCATGTTTGCCGGAGAATCTAATGAGCGGGCCTTCTGTCAACATGGCACCGCTGGCACAGCTTTTATGGGGGTGGGGGGGTAAATGCCAGCCGTGACAGCACAAGGACTGCTGGGTAATGAACGGCATCTATACATCTGAAATCCCGCACACTTTTAAAAACAGTGCCACGTTTCCCTTTCAGTGCTGTTTATAAGAGTTCCGACACCACTGATTTATTAATAAGCGTGCTGATAGCTGCTTCTCGGATTCTCTAAGAGCACGGGGGCTGCTTTGTCACAAGTGTTTCATACATTCAAATTCTTTTACAAATACAGTTTCGGCTCATTTATTTTGGTCAATCTGCCTTTTTGTATATTTTTTCTACCGTGTTTTTCCACAGTCCTGGAGTGCAGAGCACATTGTTCACCAACTGTCTGGCACAGCGGTGGAGACACATATGTGTGAATGGAGCTGGGCATATGTGGGAATTAATACTTCATGCCTAGAATCAGGTCGGAAACTTTAATTCCCAAAGCCAGGAGTCAACTTTCCCCAAATTAAATTCTCAGTAATTCAAAACTCTTTCAGAGTTTCACTGGTTTCTCACTATTGCATGTCAGCTGTTTACTAAATAAATGTATTTAATAAATATGCATTTATCTGTAAACTGTTAATTCTTTGTATTTGGTGTGACTTAATGAGTAAGCATTCCAGTGCACTAGTTACAAACAGCCAATAAAACATCTTGAAACATCTTGATATCAGTTATTTTTATATGCTCTTGTTAATTAGGTCATTAGCATGTCTGTTTTGTGTTACAAAACTAGTTTCAATATTTTAAACATATTCTAAAATCAGATTTTTAAAGGATTAAGTCGTCTCTGATATCTAAAAGCAAATAAGCAAACAAGCAGACAGCTAAATAAATGAATAAACAAAAAAAGCAAATAAACATAACGCACTTTGCCTAAAAAGCAGAGCTAAAACTAAAGGAAAACACAACTTGAAGAGCTCTGCAGATGTCACTGCACCTGAACTTTTCACAAACCCTGAACACCGCGCAGGCTCCTTCCATCAAACGCGGCTGACTGCAAAGTCTTCCCGAAGCATCCTTTTACATTTCTCCCCAATTGGATACTCTTTCATGGATGGCGGACAGGTTTCTCAGGCAGTGGTAATGCCGCTCCCTGGCACACACACGCACGCCGATCCTGCATTGATCGCGTGACGGGATGTAGCTAATAGATCACCCATTTGCGCATCATGTCTCCACGTTCCTGGGCTGCCATTCTTCACTAATATTGCCACGCTGACACTGTGGGATTTCTTTATGGGGCACTGTCTTATCCGATGTTGTCCGTGTCTTAAATGGGCGACACACACAGCCATTTGTTTCTGCAGTACAACACACTCATCTTTCTCACTTAAACAGTCCCATATGGGGGTCCGTTCTTTGTTTATGTAACCATTCTTACCTCTTCCCACCAGGGCTACATCCTCCCTGCAGACGAAAAGCCCACTGACCCTTCCATTTTCCCACAAATACCACAGTTAAAGTGTAGCAGAGAGTAGTAAACTACAAAAAACCCTCAGTTCCATCTTTTCATTTGAACAGTACAACCACCCTGTCCAAGGTAAGACAGTAGAAGTTGGATGGACAGACAGATCCATACAACATACATTAATCAATAAATACAAAATATATACATTTCTGCAAAAATTAGGAATGAAAAACCTGTCGTTCTCAAAACCAAGCACAATTGATGTGAACTTGGCTACTCAACCAAGCAGATTATCTGCTAAATCCCATACATGGAGGCTTACTTTACCCAGAAACACGCTGCCGGATATTGAAAGCATCAGACCTCATGATGGCACAAGTACAGTAATCACATGACATTTGTTTATACCATGACCGGATTTCCAGAGTAATTCCACTGTAATTATCACTCCCCTGTCTAAATACCTCAGTACATACAATGATATGCTATTTATATTAATTGCGACCCACACATGCCGTGCGATGCTGGTCTCTGACCTCGAGCTCCCGCCCCCTTGCAGGACTCTTCTCCTTCTGTCGCTTCACTATAAGGTGTGAATATAGTTAGCAGGCCCTCCTGATGAGCTGAATCCGTCTCTTCAAACCACTAACAGCACTGAGAAATAAGGCAGCCACATTGAATCAGTTAGCATAATAGCTGTAATTCTATTTCCGGATCTCCTGGAACTCACCCGCAATAGAAGGTGTTCCTCTGTAATACAATTTCAAAGTTTTTTTTTATATTCTTTCCCTTTTATCCCTTTCCTGTGTCACACCATCACTGAGTGAACCTTTTCTCTATTCAGCAGCTAATGTTCTTGGGTATCAAAATAAAAATATTACTCAGCAAACAAATTTTAAAATGTATGATTAATTACATCTATCTATCTATCTATCTATCTGTCTGTCTGTCTGTCTGTCTGATTATTATTATAATTATTAATATTATTATTAATCACATCAGCTTCATGTTCCCATTGACCTCAGTCAGCCCCATTGTAATGATGACCCTGCATGTGGTTCAGAAAATGTTTATCATCATTTCACATTTCAAACCTCTTGCTGTACCCACACTGCGAGCCCTTAAGAAATGAGCATCTATGACTTTGCAATCGACCCTTGGTCACATCACTGGATGGGCTGCCAGACACATCCCATATGGGCAAAGGGGAGTCAAGAGTTTCGCTCCAGGAGTAAACAACGCTCTTTTGACGAGACTTATATTCACGGTGTCCCAACAGATGAAAAACAACAGATATCGACTGTAGCTTTTACATGATGGAACGAAATTGGCTCAGAGTTTTAAAATGAAAGCCTGAGCGATCCCCAGGCTGCAGTAGACAAACACAGACAAGAAACAAAGCTTCTTTTTTATATCTGGTATTTCTCCCCACCTCTGCTCAGCAGTGGTTGTATGAAGGAACCCCCCCCCCACACCCCCCCTGCACAAACACACACACACACACGTGACAAGCTCCATGTTTGCTGCACATCCTGATACTGTCACACTCCGTCTCACCACTTCCCCTTGTCATGTTCCTCACCATGCAGTCACTGCCAGTTTGCCAATTATACAAGCTGCTTCCCAGACACCCAGTTGAAAAAAAAAATTCTACAGGACTGCTGTGCAAGCTTACCCTAATTAACCGTCAGCTTAATTAGACAATTTACTGTTTAATTAGCAGGCAATTAGTCAACACCTCTCAGATCCTACTGACTGCTTTGACAGCCCTGTTTTCTACATAGATTTAGGGGGGGGGAAACATCACCTGTAATGATGTTAGTTAAATTTTGGAGTGTAAAATCAGCTGCTGAACACTAATAATTAGACGTATAGTGTGGCAGGAGACAGACAGGTTGGGTTTTAATGAAAGACTCCACAGTGCCATGCTCACTCCCTCTTGACACGAGAGCAAACCACACGATAAACCGGTTGTGTCAATCGTAAACTCTTCGCAAACCCTTCGGAAGGAGAGATCTCGGAGACAGATCGTATTTGACTCTAAGCAGCTTCACATGGCTTTCAAACATTTCTGTCCGAAGGAAGGGTAGTGACTCATGTCAGCTGCAGAATATGATTCTAAATAAATGAAAAAATGAGCTGTTTTTGTGTGCGTGTCTATAATATATATATATATATATATATATATATATATATAATGATGTCAGGCACTACTAATGGAATCATTGGTCTAATGCCTCTGACAGGTACATACATTAACAGGTACATCACCTTCGTCTTTGAAGGGTTTCCTGTTACCTTCTGAACAGTGCAAAGGAACATCAAAACAAGACAAAGAGACAGGAGTTCCACTCTTAACGACCTATTCCAGGCATCAAATCATAAACAACTAAGATGGATAACCAACAACAGTGATACCTGGCTTTCCATAGGTCAGGAACACAGTATTTACTCATCCCATTCACTTCTGCCACCGTTGCTTAATAATTAAACGCATTTCTGGATTACACCACTATGAAAATAAACTTGGAATCCGCATTGCAACATGGTAGATACCACATATTGACTGACACCTGCATCATGCATGAGCTTGGCATGGCATCTGTACACAAGAGATCACTTGGCTTGACAATCTCAGAAGTCATCACCTCTGTCACCTTCATGTGACGCTTCAGTCACCGGAGGCCAGATTTACCAACTTCCCCGGATACACGGCAGGATTAGACATGTTACTCCTGTGGTGGACTCAGAATCAGAATCATTTTTAATGACCACAGGTGGAATTTGCTTTCATTACTACAAGGTAGGTAAGCTCAAATCAACATTCTGGAAACTTTGTGGAAGCTCCACAAGTTTGGCAGAATTTTTATGGTTCACACATTCCTGAATTTCTCTGCATCATTATAAGGATTCAGGGGCATATGGTACCTACAGAAATATGCACAGTGTTACAGGTTTAATTGTTGAGAATCCATAGAAACTCAAGATGGCATGAAAGACCAACCTCCACATTTACCATTTAATAATATCTCAGTTCACCACGCTCTCCGTTGTACCTGACAGGTCATCAAGCTTTGTAGGGATGAATACCTGAAAAGGACAATTACACTGAACTGCCTTTTGGGTTATATAAAGAGTCCCTATTGCTTATGTCGGTTATTAACAGTTACAGGTGTAATCCCTGAGCCTGGCACTTCCCATACGGTGAGCTGCAGCTCTTCCTTAGGTAGCCACATGGTCCAGTGATCTATCTCACTTTGATCAGTTAAAGGGCTAATTGGGCCCCTGTGGTCCATCCATCAAAGATTAGCCGCCTCTCCAGCTTCCGTGTGCCACGCCGAAATAGATCTTTGGGGATTATAATTAACAAGGGATGGTCTAAATCAGAGACGCAGCCTTCCGATATTTGATGTGATGTGACCAGAAATACAAGGTCTTGGATATTTTAGAGGTAACAAAGCTAAATATTTACATAGCGCAGGGAGAAGCATGTCTTCATACTTGATACCAGCATAGCTTGCAGGTTTAACCTTTCAGAGATTCTTCTCCACTATGAGTTAATGACAGATTCAGGACACAGCCTTTCCCCTGATACATCTGAAACGGTATCAATGCCGCACTATGGTAATGCCTAGATAGGAGAGTGATACCAAGGAACAGGATATTAAAAAAGAAGTCCCTCATGTTTAAGTTTAATGATAGCACAGAGCCGCCTATTCACTCATACTGACATTAAGAACTTCTTTATCTTACTCCCAAAAGAAAGCACAGCGCAATCTTTCACACAGGGCGTACAATAAAGAATAATGCGACTTCTGTTTACTGTGATATCAGCTGGTATTTCGCCACACGCTGACAGCCAATAGATGCAACAGTGTAAGGGACCTTAATCTGACGTCTACAAATGTCAGAAGTAGAGGGAGGAGGACGGGAGCTGGGCTAGATGCAATATTCATAAAAAAGCAACAAAGTTCACATAAACATATTTGACGCCAAATCAGAACAATATTCAGCTGTCAATCTTCACAATCAACCATGGATGTGGGACAGTACAATTCAAAGCATATGTCCAAACAAGCTACAAATTAATTCGCATCAAAGTCCCTTGGTGGACCAGGCAAGCGGACATCTAAGTCATCAGAACTATAATCTGAAATGTTAATACTATCTAGGTTATCATTTTGGTTATCACTTCTGAACGTTAACCAATAACCGTGGGATTTTTTTCTGCATATGCAATATTTCATCTAAACACACATTGCATCTCTCACTACAGTAATAATAATAATAATTATTATTATTAATAATTATAATTAATAACAAAGAAAAGAAAATGCATCAACATACTGCAAATATTAATAAAAGAACAATGGAGAAAAAGTCATTTTATAAATCACTGTGAATTTCCTCATTAAGTTTTGATTTTTATTCAAGATTAATTCATCCTTTTGCATCAGGTTAGCACATGATAACTAAGAGTTATTAAGCTATGTAGGCATTAGAATTGTTATGGAAATACCAGCACTAAAATTATACTAATTTTTAAACAATAATGCAACAGTTATGCAACAATTCAGTGTTGAACAGGGTTGCAGTAAAAGGGATTATTCCTCTGATGATGATGATGATGATGATGATGGTGATGATGATTGTTATAGCTATAATTATGGATCACTTAATTGAGAGCAATATAACTGGTACAAGAGAACTCATAGCCCTTGGTATATATTGCATGTTGTGTTATTTTTAAATCGATCTCCATAATTACAGAAAGCCAGCATCAGCTGGCTTAGCATTAAGCAAACAGACGCACAACATTACAGCTTCTCCAGGATGAGGCTCATGATGAACTTGTGAACCCATGTTCATTTATGCTTGACCAGTTGGAATAAAACAAATTCCGGATTCCTCGCCAAACCCTAACCGGCAACATGAACAGTAACCAGACTCCTAATGGAAATCAAACACGTGAAGTGTTATGTTATGGTCCAAAGACATGGAGGCTTTGGAAATCTGAATGGCGTTAATACATACTCAGCCACAGACAAACAGACCTTTTTTTTTCTCTGTCTGCAATGACAAATTTTTACCTCATCACTACGAAGACAAATGAAAAAGATGAGATAACTCTTAGTAGCTTTGTGGGAGAGGAACAGGAATCGCATCGAAAGGTACAGGGAATACGCATGCCAGACCACAGGAACACGTGGAGTGCTTAACACTCTATAAACAGCGACAATATATAACGCACAGGGTCACAGGTCTCAAATCTCCCTCAATAAAGACATCTTTTTCTTTTCAAAAGCAGTCATAAAAATGTCGTCAGCCTGTGCCCTGCAAGGAACTCCTCACGACCATGTATCTGACCAGCGTATTAAGTCACCCTTTGTGATGAAATAGTACGAAGACGTTATGAGGCTGATCCTAATAAATAACCAAAATAAAATAAACTCTTCTGGTTAAGTCATCCCATCCAGGATGTCCCCTTGCCTTGTGTCCTGTGCTGCTTGCGATGGGATCCAGGCTCTCATTGACCCTGTACTGGATAAATGATTACAGAAGATGGACAGACAAATTGATGTTAGATGGGCTTTTCACGTACCTTGTCTAGGGAGAAGGTCTTGGTAACCACAAAGCCCCATCCCTCCTCAAAGGCCCTGCGGATCATAGGCGCGCTGGTGGTGGGGGGAGCGCTGGCCAGTCCGAAAGGGTTCGGAAACCAGATCCCAGCGATCTTCACGCTGATGTCCACAGTGTCAATGGCAGAATAGAAGAGGGGAAGCTGGGCCTCACCGTCCACCGTCACACCGTGGAGCGACTGCAAGCAAATGTATATACAGGCCCCATCACTACTACTCTCTCCAATAGCCCTGCCAATTACACTGAGATCGAGATAATAGTGTGATGTCATCATTCGCTTATTGTTTCACATGAAAGGATATAATGACGTCTGAAGGACGATATTGACGGTATGATACGGTAGCAGACTGTTTGTTTTAGAATCATTCTGCACGTTTTTACTCCTTATGATATAAAGGGAAAACAGTCATACATCAGTACTCACTTTAATTAGCAAAGTGTTTATCGAGGCGCCATAATTGCTTCTATAATAATGTCACATCAGCATAGTAAATAACACCCTGGCAAGCATGAAGACAGCATAGGGAAAGCATACGAAGGGCAGAGAGTGAAGATAGCCGGCTTGTATAGTAGGCACTGTGCAGTGTTTGGAATGTAGTTAAATTTCAATTATATACTTAAATGCAGAAAATGCACAAAAAGGCAAGTTTAAATATTTGCAGATTTTAGCGTAGAGTTCTATGCAAATTAAAACTCTTAAGTCGTGCACATAAAATCTGGCATTTAATCTTCTTTCTCCCCCCATTGTGGGTAAATTTGATCTCCTGCTCTTTTTACAAGATGCATCAGGTTGGGCTCACAAAAGGATTGTTCGCCGAAAGCAAAATCATCACAAGAGCACAGGCATCAGAAGTGGGGAATCACAGACCACCCAAAGTACTGAAAAGCGTCTGATTCCATAAATGGGGGTAAAAAATGATGAAAAATAAATAACATCCAGAATACAAACAAGCCTCCCGTCCTATGATCATAAATATTAATTTTCTGCACACGTGCATTAAACTTTGGTATTTACTTTATATCTAAATAAAAACTCATTACACTTATGCAAATGAACCTCATTAAACTTTAGTTCAGACATAAAACCTGCAAGTGGCACAGAGTGATATTTCATAAGCAAAGGCAGAGTAATATTTTTTGCATTAACTAGAGCTGTATAAACAAAAAACATCAAATTATATATATGAAATATAATATTCAAATGATACTCCACACTTAAGTGTTAATTGAGTCTGGTCCTTATACTTATATGTATTAACATTTAATATATTTTAAATGGTAATTTATAGTAGTCAAAGAAAAGTTTCATTTCATTAGAATAGCTTATAGATGCACCTTCCATTACGAGTACATCTGTAAGAGTAAAGCAGCTGAATATGATGACAACTACAGCACCACATCATTTTTATACTAAGAGCAATCCTGCATTTCATAGTTTGTCTATATAACCTTAAAGTAATTAGTAAGCTCATTAATATATGTTTCCATAGGCTTCCCAGAGAAAGAAACTGCATATCAACTGCATATTGTAGCTATGCAGCAGTTTTAAATATGAATTATCACTCTGTTTTTACAGATGTTTTTACAACAACAACAACAACAGCAACAACAACAACAACAACAACAACAATAATAATAATAAATTATAACTTGAACATTTAAAGCCATACTGTGCAGTCGCTCTTTCCAAGCATCTCCCAAACACACCCACTCCTTTCTGGATGGCATATGATATATTATGCAACACTGTGGCCGTTTCGTGCATTTCCTTATGGCGAGAAGTCAAACTCACTTCTCCGACGGTCACTTGTTCTTTTTGTGATAATCTCAGCTGGAAATGGCTCAAAGTTTAAACACTACCAGCTGGATAATCAACAAATGAACTGTCATATAACTGAAAAGGCAGGGTAAAATTGAACAATTGTTCAAGGTCCCATTATTTATTGGTCTATTACGCCACCATGGGTAAGCTAATTTATTCAGCTCAATTTTGACACATGACATTATAAAAGATCGCAATGCATAGCTGACACTTATGATCTACTTATACACTGTACTTCTTATGGCATAATTAAATATCGAAACAGGATTGAAAACCACAACGCCTATAAAAAGCATTCTAAATAGGACTCAGGTACACTGTTAATTGAATGTGTAATTGAATTATTTGTTGTTGTTTTTTTCCCAGGTTGGAACTGCCAGTTAGCCCAGCAGGTCACACCTCACGTGACGCCCAGATCAGCTCTGGGAGAGTGATCACTATTACACTGGTGCCATAGGCATTCAGCCAATGGTAGGCGTCACCGTAGAGAAGCGACAGGCAAAGGAGGTAACTGCCATACCCCGCCCCCGACAAAACGCCGAATGCCGTGCGGTTGGGCTCAAGCCCGCGTTACCGGCGTGGTACCCACCCCCTCTGTGACACCTAGCTAACTTGGGTGGGCATTTACCTTGATCTGCCTCAAGTTATACCAGTAAACTCTAAACTCTGAGACTGAACTTACTGTGCACCAATAAAAAAAAGGAACTTAAAAAAGCCATTTCTCTAGGTTATTGCTGGTTGGAATACTTTACAGTGAGCATTAATAAATTTAATGGCACATATTTAATTAGACACAGCAGGCAATAAAAAAAACAGGATTCCTGCCTGGCGCATATGTAAAAGCCTGTCTCTGTAATTTTAATCGGCTTCACAGCGCTTTCCTTGTTATACTGTTTTCTTAGCCCTAACATGGGTCTTAATTCTCAGCATCTGCTGGAGTCAGTCAGAATAAGCGGGAAGACGCGACGGCAAGCTGGCGGATGACTGAAGCGTGGCGTCGAGCACCTGGATGTACTTGTGGATGTGCCAGGAAGCCTGTTTGCCATCATTGGCCGACTCGACGGTGGTGTTTGCGTGGCCTGCCAGGTCCCCGCCGGCGAACACCCACGGCTCACTCGCTCGCATGCTCTCGGGGTGCAGGTCGGGGAGACCCCATCTGTTGAACTTGATGGGAGTCATGGCGTCTTTCACTGGGGGGGGAGGGAAGCAGCCGTTACGGTGTACTGACACCGGAGCAGATGTTGGAGAGTCGGTCGGTTTAGCCATAAGGAGATTCTCCACTGGTCTAATCACTACAAAATGCATATTTTACCCTTAATTCTCTATCACTGATCTCTCAGGAACAGTCTTTAAGCATGAGTGCTTGCTTACATTCATTTTAATGCATATAAGGTGCAAAAGTGCATAAACATATTAAAAGGTTTATTAAACACGTTCTTTTTTATATACAACAAATCCCCATTTAACTACCATGTTTTGTTTCAATGACCAGGTCAATGAATGCATTGTTATCATCATATTTGTGAATGGTCACCAACTGAGGTGGTCGCTATACAAGGAGTAAAACCAAATGCTCTACAGCAAGATCCATGAATGCTGTAGGGAAGAAATACATACATTTTCCAGCATAGATAAAGAGAAAGTGAGCCCATGTCGGGCTTTGATTCTTATAGGAAAAATATCGAACAATATAGATGAATGAACACAATTATCAAGTTATGGTGGGTGTGAATGGATACACACATACACACGAGAGTCGTATCACCTTGATGAATGGATTCATTTGGAGGAAGCTGGAAAAAAGACAGCCCAGAGCGAATTGCCGTAGAGAGCCTTATATCATAAATATTAAAGCTAGTCTTGTATTTCTGCTTTAGTGACCTCGAGCCGGGTCCAGAGTAGCACCAGAGGGGGGCACGTGTAATCTGGGTCGCTACTCGTTTAATCAGACAAGGAAGGAAGTCTAACTAATGAACCTGAAGGAGGCACAATCCAAGAAGGTCGAACAGATAATCAGACTAACCCACCCCCCCAGCGTCCTGAGAGATGGATATGGTAAATGGTAAACTGATTAGCTATGTCACACTGCAGAAGAACAACCCCCACCCCCCAGAAGCACACACACATAGTTGACACCTTCCCTTTACTTCACCTCTGTATTTCTCACCCCCCCCCCCAGTGAGTGTCCAGTGATCACGACAGCCCGTGATACCGCTCCCTCATCACAAACATGCAGTCAAATCTCCCAGCCCCCCCACCCCCTACATTCCTGCTATTGAGACGTTGCAGAGTGTGACAGCGCTTCACCGCTGAAGGATTATTTTTGAATAGGAAAAGGAGAAAAAAAAGAGGCATCTCAGCAGCCAGCCGCTCTCGGGAGGGAGATGCTGTGGAAGATGCTGATTGCCAAGCTCCATTAAGCAGAGGAACGCACAGCATCCCACACGGCGTGGTGGAGTACTGTACACGACGAGGCGACACGCTCCATAAGGGAGGGAAAGAGCCTGGCCGCGATATGTACTCCATACTCTGTGGGTGGGTGCTGCTGAGTGCATACTTTGTTTTCATTTTTTATTTTTATTTTTTTTAAATAAACGACATACCTTCTTATTCATCACTAGTTTATGCAAAACATAGCTAAACATATCCATTATCCCAAGCATCCTTCAGATGTGGTTCAATCCTATGGGGCATCCTATTGGAGATACTTAATGCAATCGTCTTGCTCTATAACCCAGTCAAAGTACAGCAATTTCCTATTACTTTTCAAACCTAAATCCTTTCCTCAATCAAGCCTGAGTCTTCACACCTCTATTACCCATATATTTAATTCTATTATAACTCAGGACTTTATTGATGAGCTCCCCAAATCCCAGTTTCATTATGATGATGATAGCCATCCTACCTCTGCCGATCATTTAGTAAATGTACTTAATTAAACATTGTGCAATCTTACTTGTGCCTTTGCACTTAATATGAAAAAAATAAATACAGGAAAACAGCGTCATACTCGTGCTCCAAAACAAACATGCTGCAAACAATGAAGGATGATTAAGGATTAAATCAGAGATCTTCTCAGGAGCTGGAGGAGAGGAGCGTGATCACAAGCTTCTGAACTACACAGCAGAAGCTGAAACGACCTCTTCTGTTCTATTTCCAATACTTAGTTGTCAAATTTTTTGGCAGAACCATCTCAACTCAGGTTGTGGTTTTACTTTTTTCCCCTCTCCTATCAGAAAATAGAAAATGATCACAGATCAAATGTAAAACAAGTGCAAACATGAAACAAGCCCATGTTTGACCACTTGAGGTATCACAGACCACCAGCCCATACCATACAAAACATCATCCTCCATTAAGATGCTCCAGGAGAACAAAGGTGAGTACCAGGACAGAGTTATTCCACTGAATAGCTTATATCCTCTGAGCAATTCCACCATCTCACAAGATGAAATTGCAGAAAGACTTCTGAAGTAACCTTGTGCTGCCCAGAAGCGATGCTTAGAAAATGCTGTTTCATTCACTTTTAGATGCCTCATGTGATAATCAAGTCCATTTTCAAGGAACGTAATTCAGGTCAATGCAACCAAGAACATCCTCAAAATTTAACATTAGCATTTCATGTGAAAATGCAGAGAAATGTGCGTCTGTGACAGCTTTTTAAGGACATGTAATGGAAATGAAATATTACTGTCAGCCTTCATATAAGGGAGCCCCTGTAGAAATCGACAAAGGTTTCTCTTTTCCTGCTGATGGAGATGAAAGTTTCTCTACCAGAATTCCTAGACCCACACGCTACTTTAGACAAATTCGGCATAAAGTGACGAGCAAAGAGAATGACACCGGGGCCTTATGAGAGCCTGTATTTAACTTTCAGATGATGGGTCTCTGCAAAACCGCAGATGCTGACACTTTGTGGTACGTGTGTCAGCTCGACTCACAATAACGCCTGCAAAAAATGAGTCACAGGTAGGTACATGACACTGTAACCCTCGCTAGGAAAAGCAAATTGGAAACAGATGCATGAATGTGTCTGCATAACAATAAAACCTAATGCTAATACATTTTTAAAACAGGGATGCTAATTTCTTCTCCGTTAAACACTCGAATGCAGAATGGAATGCATGACTGTGACAGTTTTTTGTGGTTACTTTTACTCCTAATTTGGCCAAAGTGTAACCCCTTGATGTCTGTCTGTCAGTTTCTTAAGGACTTGATCACAAGCTCTCTTCTAAAACCATGTTTAAAGAAAAATCCTCAAAACACCACGCTTCACTTAGTTATTTGGCAAACCTTTTAATTCAAAGCAAGAAAAGCTTGAGGTCACTGAGCAGGGTCAGCCCCCAGAGCGCTCATGGACTTTGCCCAACAGTTATATCCTCCTGAGACCCGACCTATTCATTTATGTCCATTGTAGTGGACATTATATTTTTGCATTTATTTTTTCACTGATGTTAGGAAACATATTTATTCCCGTTGTGCACTAAAGAGGACATGCTGTGAAATTAAAAATAAAAATAAATTTGAAAAAGTTTAATTGTAAGATGTCTTATTTCCTCCAAAGACAAATAACCTACAATTGAAGGACACATTTTTCCTTGGGTCTCAGGAGGATATGATAACTCACCCAGACACTGGGTTTTGAACCGATGACTTTCTGGACTCACAAATAATTCCATACCCATTCTTCCACATTTTGCCGTTAGCTTAGAAACAGGACAAATTATAAATTGCATGTTGGTAACCGATTCTGCAACCCATACTTTTATTATATCAAGGCTATATTTATGTAATGCTTATTGGCATCTCTGAAGTTTCAGAACATCCTTCAACTTGTACAAAACCTGCAACTGCGAAAGTCTTTCACCTTATTATTCCTACTCCGTTGACACGTAAGGATTTTATCGCCGTCACTTATGTAACCTCTTAAAGTTTCTGTGCTCAAATATGATTCCTGACCATGGGCAGAGTTACATCTCCAGATTGCAATAGCTCCTTGTTTATGTATGAACCAAATTTTGCCCAGAATCCAAAATCATGGTAATATGATGCTCTCAATGGAAATGACTAAACCAGTAGTAGGTCGTTTTTTATTTTTTTTTATTTTTTAAATCTTCCTGGATTGACCGTAACATATGCAATAAACCCTCCTTGAAAAAAATATGTTATGATATGTATAACAAACAAGTAAATTCAAGGATATCCATTCACTTCACGTGTGACTTATTGTCAGTTGTGTAAGATTCTTTCCTCCTGGCCAAAAACACAGCTAGACCCCATGCCATTACCGTACTCTAGCCTCATACATAACCAAATTCTTGTATATTTTCCTGTGTTGAAACGGCTGTCTTTTGCACTGATACGTGACATGGAAGGTATCCCACACAAACACAGTGAGAACATACAAACTCCACACACGTGGACCTAGCAGCAAGAATCAAGCCCACAACCCTAAAGATGTGAGACAAGAGTGGTACTTACTGAGTCATTACATCACCCTGCAGCTTCAGCTGCACCTTACAAACTGAAGCAAGCATGCAGAGACAGAAGCATCAATTGCTCTGACTATTGGTATGTGGATTTAAATGTTATTTTTGTTTTTGATGCTATTAAACACAATCAGCTGGAATACAGCTATCAGAACTGCCAGGAGCAAAATAAAAAATGCAGTGATAATGAAAAATTAAGAAGGGTTCTTAAGAATTTTTAAATTATTATCTATATTTATAAAATAGCATTGTAGGTATAACTTTTACTATCCTTGTAAGATACATTATATTGTTTAATGAGTTTCCTGGACACAACCACAATGAGTTTCCTTAAAACTGAAACCAATGCTGCAAAACACTAATAACAAAGACAATTTTTATATCACTTAGCCCTTCATTCAGTATAAAGCAAATAATTAAACCAGCACTGATAACCAATTAGAACACAAGAAAAGTCGATATTGTTAGATGTCTGAAAATGATTCGCCGTTAAGGTCTTCCTTTCCATGTATCAGCAGGATGTGTTTGTCTAATCATTTTAAGCACGGATTCGTAATCAGCTCGAGGTCAGGTCAATATTTTGAATGCAATGAGTAACACTGTTAGCAGAGTGAGCTCTTGACACCAGCCAGGATGATGGTGGGGTTCTGTACTTAAACTACAGTCTTTTCCTATGCGGCACCTGTGGCATCCAAACAGTAACTGAAAAAAATGAGCGTGTAACACAGTTTCTCTTTATTATTCTGAAGTTCCAAAGTCAGTTTGTTAGCATTATTAAATTAGCTGACATTTTGTCTATAGTAAGCTACAAGTGAGTGAAGTTTGGGGTCAGAGAGCCAGCACCCGGCACCCCTGGAGCAGTCAGGGTGGGGGGGCATGCCAAGGACTTCCTAAGGGCACAGATCCTTACACACCCCCAACCCCCCGCATACAAATGCTCATAACACACTTTAACTAAAGGATGGAAACGCTAACACACACAAACACAAGTAAAGCATTTTCCCCAAATAAACCCCCTGTAACATTTAACACATTCATACTGATGTTTAATGATCGTCTCGCCCACGGTGTACCCCAGCCGTGTGCCCTGCCCTGCCTGGGACAGGATCCTGGTGCCCCATTACCCCGAGCAGAATAAGAGGTTAAAAAGTGCTTCCACCACAGATGCTTATAAGCAAATAACAACAACTTAACAACAGGGGGTAGAATTAGATGGAGGGTAAAAAAAACGGCTTCCAGTGTAAGTTGTGCTTGAAATTGACATGCAGCATCAGTAGGGACTTTCACCCACCCAAAGCACCTTTCTGGAAGCAGGAATCCTCGGCATCTGCTGCCACACCAGCAGGCTGAAAGCCAGCTTCTGCCCTACAGCTGTGTCCCTGTATACAAATGACTGATACTGTCTATGGCTATACTATGATACTGTGACTGATACTGTGTATAACTATACTGTGATACTGTGACTGATACTGTGTATAGCTACTGTATACTGTGATACTGTGACTGATAATGTGTATAGCTATACTGTGATTCTGTTACTGATACTGTGTATAGCTACTGTATACTGTGACTGATAATGTGTATAGCTATACTGTGATTCTGTTACTGATACTGTGTATAGCTATACTGTAATACTGTGACTGATACTGTGTATAGCTATACTGTGATTCTGTGACTGATACTGTGTATAGCTACTGTATACTGTGACTGATACTGTGTATATGTCATTTAATTTACTCTTAGACAGGTATGTATCACTTAACATTCACATTATGTTCTGTCCAATAAGACGTTAGGCGACTTTTTTAAAAACTTTATTTTTATAATATCATACAAAAGTTCCCGATAGCTTACTTTTGGTCATGTAAATAAATCTGAAAACTAAATTTTGATCATTGTTTCAATATTTGTTACTTGTTACTAAAGACTGATTTTGTGATGTAGATGACAATGTACAAACATTTCAAACAAATTCATGAGGTTAATATCAAAGATATCTCAGTAAAATAAACAGCTGACCAGTATGTTTTGTAATAATTCAGAATAAGTATATTACTAAGAACAACCAATTCAAACTTCAGCATTTTTTTAAAATGCTTATTTTACGACAGGTCTATGTAATGTTTTTATAGTTTTAAGAGCAAGGATGAAGTAAACCCATTATTTTGTTTTGAAGGAATTCCTGTGATTCAGAGAAAGGTTCATTACTGTTCCAAACAAATTCTTACCTTTGGGGTCAGTAAGCAATGAGCCAAAGGCACTGATGATGAAATCGGCTTTCAGGCGTACGGTTTGTTCCTCGTCCTCGACCCAGTCACCGGCATCAGTCTGTTCAGTACGACAGAACTCCATGCCGGAGACTCGTGCTCCCTTGAACATGACTTTACGCGGCGACAGGAAGGGCAGGAACTCACACATTTCCTCCCTGGCATGTTCAACCTAAACAAATTCAATGCGTATGTATCAATACATCAACAACAAATCAGATTTTTTACATGTTGTAAAATCTTAACCAACCATCCAGAAGAGGTAACATTTCAGGTTCTCAAAGCAAGTTTTTTTATTGCAATTGTATTGTTAATAAAATCATTTGCAAAAATTTGTTCCTTGAAAGTAGAGAGTAAAGCTCTCTCAATTATACCATGAATTATATGGCCCAAGGAAAAGCTTCTATTGAGTTATTTTTACATATATATACCAATATCATACACTTTATGAGACATGTTTTATTTGCTGAAAGAATTATCTTTAGTCCTTAAAATTAAAGTTCCTTGTGTTGCATTCACCTTCTAGAATAAAAAATATTATGTATTATATAAATAAACTTAATTGGCATAAGCCAGCAGAGGCGCAGCATTACGATTCTTTAAATAAAGAGATATGAATAGCTATCACATTTTCTGATTTATTTCAGTTTTGTTAGCTGTTTCCATGGTACCAGCTGTTTCCATGGTTCCGGGTTCAAAACGTGCATTTAAAAGAAGCACAAAATAATTTGTACAAATCAAAAAGCAACAGGGAAACCAGTTTTAATATTTACATGGAATTTTAAATGCATATTTAGACGCATTATTTTGTTTACCAATCCTATAGGTGGAATAGAAGTAAAAGAGTAGAACGATAAGAGAAAAATGTAAAAACTGACAAAAGTAGTTATTGTTGTTACCGCTATTATTAAATTGTCTAGATGACTTTTTGTCTGCTTGATAATCTTTCCTCTGCAAAGCTGTAAGTATACTATTTGATTTCAGAACAAGTGCACTGCCTAAACATTCAGTATAAACTTCTCTCCTGAGTACTAAACCTTGACACAATTGCTTGGTCATCAGCTGGCAATAAATAACTGCTATACTGCATAGCAACAAGCTCAAACCCAACTTACAAATGTAACGCACATCAGGAAAGATAAAGGGCTCATTTAACAAAAACATGCCAAACAGTAGATACACTGCCGTAGCTAAATTGCTCATAATATATCATCTGCGTAAATGAAGCCTTAATGTCTTTTATCGTTAGAAATGTACTTTGCATAACATATCCCTTACGTCAAACAGTACTTACTGTGAGCTACAATTTTTATTTGGAGTTAATCCACTTATTAATAATAATATAAACTGATTTTTCAGTTGAAAAAGATACTTTAACAGAAAGCTACTGAAAAAGCCCGGAACAGTGTGAATGGACTTTGCATGCTCTCCATGTGTTGCACGGATTTCCTCCGGTACTCCAGATGCCTCTGAGAGATCGAAGACAGAGTAACTGATAGGGAAGACCAGGGATAATTGTGGAATTGAATCTGGCTATTTATTCATTAATATGTGTACTTTTAGTATGACAAGTTTCATGAGCGTCACATTTGCTGGTCGGAGCCTTAAGCGAGCTGAAGTGTTCCTTTGTTGAAGCGAGTTAAAAGTCCATTCAACAACTGACCCCATTCAGCAGCTGTCCCTGGTTCCCCCTACAGGAAACAGTCCATAGCATTTGTCTGTGTCTGCCCTGCGATCGCCATACTCCCTGCACTTTCAGACGCTGTACTGGATAAGCACTTATAGAAGATTGATGGAAGATTCTTCGCTTTTCCTGATACATCACAAGGAGCACAGGAAGGAGCACAGGAAGTAGCGCAGGAAGGAGCGCAGGAAGGAGCACAGGAAGTAGCGCAGGAAGGAGCGCAGGAAGGAGCACAGGAAGTAGCGCAGGAAGGAGCACAGGAAGGAGCACAGGAAGTAGCGCAGGAAGGAGTGCAGGAAGGAGCACCGTGGGCCCCCTACCTCTTCAGGGACGGCTCGGATGTTAGTAAACCCCTTTCGGAAAACGACGAAGACACGCCGGGCACCGCAACGGAGGGCAGAGGTGGCACAGTCGAAGGCAGTGTCACCAGCGCCCAGAACGATGACGTTGCCGTGCAGCTCGGGAAGCTGGGAGCGGCAGCTACACATTCCTAGGGTGGGACAAAATATCACCTCTTCCTCTGTCTCCTCAGCATGCATACGGCTCTATAACTGCTTCTTCACATTAACCAGGCCACTGATGAGGTACATATACTTGATTCAATACAATGGTCAATTGCATATTGCGCAGACTGGCTACTAATATGCCGCAAATTCTAGGAACATTTTGGATGCCAGCGAGCCGGGCTTTCTCAGTAGTTAAATTATAATGAAACAGGGTCTTGAGAGTGGGGGGCATGCGTGGGGTAAACGACTGTCACAAGCTGGTCAAATTAAATTTAAAACCTTTCCCTTACTAGTTCTTCAAATTCTACTTGCACTTGCATTCTAATTTTCATCCTAATTTCAATAAATTGCATCATTTAGCAGGTCACCATACTCTTTATATTAATGCTTACATTAATAAAGACTGTATTTATATTATTATTATTATTATTATTATTATTATTATTTGTTTTTAGTTTTCTCATTACAATCTTCCTGTAAGGCACCTGTCCTGATTAATTATCTATAGAAAAAGAATAACAATAATAATTAATAAGAATAAATAATAATAAGTCATAAATATACCATGGATAGTCTGCTGGTCCACAAATATTGATGATAGGACAAACTTCCACAGGTTCAGTGACAGTCAGGGCAACATAACTTCCGCAAAGAGCTAAAAGTGTAACGACGCCAAGATTTTCGCAAACATAATACAAATGCTAAGTAGACCCTTAACTCTAAGCCAGCAAACTTCAGACTTACACAAATCAGGTTTGCATTAGGCGACAAAATTGAACATGCATAACAACTGATATTACACACTACTTAGCAGCTGCTAGCATATTATTACTTCTGAAATTACTGTATTTACATTGTACTTCCTGCCCATTTTAAAGCATCCCTTATATTTAGTTGTGTTTATTGTGTGGACATTGTGAAGGATAAAGTGTTGTAAGAAAAGTTTGAGGAGAAAAAAGTTACACAAGAAAGTGCTCTTACTCATTTTTTTCACTCTGAAATATTTATATATAATGAATTTAGCTGAGTTTAACAGCATTTTTCCTCTGACCTCAACTTTACACAATGCATTTTCACAGGACAAAAAAGCCTGGATATGAAACATATGACATAATTCTAGCAGATGTCCATTTAAAAAAAAAAAAATTGAAAGGGAGAAGATCAGAACTGCAACCCTCGCTCCCAACTTATACAATTTGGAAATGAATGTGAGTGAATATTCGTCACAGGGGAATACAATGACGAAGCTTCACCCCCAGTTCAACGTGCAGATTTTCTGTCAGTGAGAGAAATGTTTACCTGCTTTGCTGGCCTTGGCAACCATTGGCAAGAAGTCCTTTGATGTATAAAAACCCTGCTCCCTTGAGATGCCGTCAAAGATTTTGTGCTTGTTTGCCTGGGGTAGACCTGTTTGACCAGGGAAAACAAAACAACAACAAAGTATTCATATTCATATCATACATACTATACTGTAAAAGAATAATACACAGATCTATGTCTCTGTGTTTTGCTGAAGATGAAAATAGCACCATAGGCATACTGTATATTTACATTGTCTACCACAACAAGGAAGCCTGAACGACTTATCACTGGATTTCACCATACGTGCGTATCGCAGTGCACACAGTTGAAGAGGCTCGTAAGAGCTTGCCCGATTCTAATGGGATCCTATTCAGTAAGTGTCAAACCAGGCCAAAACGCATGCATGCTCCATAACAAGTGTGATTTGTAATTGTTCACTCGAGCAAAATACTCGCCGAGTGCTCGATGCCTGTTAACCGGGAGCTCTGATGCCGCGATTGTTCCCCCGTGTCTCCTGCTAATCAGATATGAGGAACAGGACGTCCTCGACACAATGCGTGCTGCGATATCCCCGGCGCTAACACATTTGGTGTCTCCAGATGTACTTGGTTTATTAATTCCGATTTTCGAAATGGTATTGCAAGTGATGAAATAATGAGAAATCTGTACAGGCCTCTAAGCAAGTCAAACTGTCATTCTAAGATGTTGTATATGAATGATTATATATGACATAAAGATATCTTACAATTTATAAATTGTGAGACATATGACAACTCTAAGTCATATACAATCATACATATATCTGTACCATATGTAAGATCTGTATACATGTATACACATACATCTATATAAACAGATATCACTCTGTGTATTCTTTTATTAT
This sequence comes from Gnathonemus echidnorhynchus, assembly GCA_026776725.1. Lineage (NCBI taxonomy): Eukaryota > Metazoa > Chordata > Actinopteri > Osteoglossiformes > Mormyridae > Gnathonemus > Gnathonemus echidnorhynchus. Next base: position 14,446,361 of record JAODJU010000033.1, read on the forward strand.
ACAAGTACACCTTTTTGTTATATTGTGCATTTCACAGACTATCATGAATTGCATTATAACCACTGGCTTTATTATTTATTATTTACTAAATATGGGACTAAATAAAATAAAGAGAAATAATGAGACCTTTGAACCAACCTCTCGATATGAATCAATTATAATGACATAAGTGAGTGAGGTTTTGTTTTACTGAACACTCCACCCCCAATAGATATCCATATTTTGTAGGATACTGTTCATGGGGTGTGTGTCGGGGTGGG
>JAODJU010000033.1:14446720-14473802 GCA_026776725.1 Gnathonemus echidnorhynchus
GCGGGGGTGGGGGTGGGGGTGGGGAGGGGTATTATCAATCACTATCTCATTACCAAGCTGTCATTTGGGTTTCGGTTAAATGCATTCTGGCTTACTGCCGTGCTCAGTGCTCAATGAAATGACCGTAAGTCACACAGAAGTCACCAGCGCTATACATCAAAGGGCGGAACACTGCTGTTATCATACCTTAATAAACAGTTTCATCTGAAACCCGTAATCCTCTGAACTGGCTTATCTAACCTATAATGTACTGCCCAATTTATGAGCTGTGATGAGGATACAATTTACTTAATTTCACACTAAATATAAATTCTGGTATAATGCACCAAGGTGTTCGATTTTCAACACAAATTTACTGTAATTTTTTGCTTACGCAACAGTTTTAATCAATGTGACCTTTAACCATTTATTCAGATGAAAGAATTCTGAACAAATATATTGATGCAAAAAAACCATTGGAATCAGTTTAAATGATTCCGAATACACTTGAAAAGTGTAGGCAGGCAATGCATATTTCTTGAATTGTGCTTGGAAATGGATGGGCAGATAATCACTATGGACCTCCTTGGCAACACGCCCTCTCAGGAGTCTCCTGTTAAAACTCTGCACAGTCATGGAGGGCCACTTAACCACCCAGAATATTCAGTGACCATACAAACAAGTCTTAAGTACGTACTCGTCATAATCTGAATGGTCCATTTTCTCTGTAGATGGAGATTTGGCATTATGCTGGACTCCACACGGCCTTAGTATCCATTACGGCTAACAGACTGTGCAAACGGAGACCGCCAACCAGTCTGCACACAAACAAACGTATCCGTAACAAGACTTATCTGTGTCCGTGGTAAGAAAACTACGTGGGCTTCGTTTCTAAATACCACGTGTGTGGTTAAAAGTTCATTTTGATGACATTTTCCGGCAGAATTCGCCATGGTATTGACCCCTGACCCCAAAGATTGCTGGTCCAACCATTATGGACTTCACTGGGTTCATTACAAATCAAAAAGAAAAGTCTGTTAAAATGCACATTGTAACACTAACAGTTTTTATTCTGCCCCAACTTTCATGTGCAATATGCTTCCATTTTCCACAGAGTGATTCTCATTTACTTTGCTCTGATTTACACGCCTCAATTACAGAACAGACAATGAGCAGGCGAATACCATTGAAAACAATAAATCATATTATTTTCTACTGGGCAGGCACTCCTTAATCACATGTTATGGGAAGCTACTGCTGCCCGAAGCAGTGAAAAGAGTGAAAAGCACTTCATTCTGATGTCCATTCAACAGCCGGTCACCGGCCCTCTGAATCACACAAACGTGAACAGACAGGGCCGTGGCGATAACCTGTGGTGGAAAACTAAGCATACGGGGATTTAACATAAATAAAGACTCTGAACGCATTAAATGCCATTTTCACATGATATTCTTTAACCTTGTCCTAAAATGAGTGAGAAATTGAAGTGGAGTATTATTTTTTAAATGCCCTTTTGCTACCAGTTGGCCATTATGGCTGAATGAGTGTATTCTCTCCATGATGGATGCAGCCCATAAATGATCCCAGCCTCTTTAAGGTCAGACTATGTAGATTCAGATAAATGTATAGTATTACATCAAGCTCAAAGTACACAAATGCATCACTGAATTGTTGGGAGAGCACAAAGGAATAATCCATCAGCATAAATTATATCATTACATACAACTGGTTATACCTAATGTTTATACATATAAAAAAACAGCAAGTGAGAATATTTCTTAAAATAACAGTCCTTTGCCTAAGGCTATTAGTTTGCTATGATTTCTAATCTTTTCACAAAACTAATAGGAGCAGTACAGGGACAGCAAGATTAAAAATGCATTTTATTTTAAAATGTATAATAATATGTACCTATATATCTAGCAAAATATAGAATTATCTGCATGCATAGTGATCATATGTATCTATAAATTTATAGTACAGCAATTAGTTATTATTATTTAACAATCATCCAATAATTATATATTTGCCAATATGATAATAAACAGACTGGGCGATCATTCAAATAAAGCATTGCTGTTTCCCCAAAGATTATCAGCAATACGGCTCATTCACCTCCCAAAGCCGTCGCACCGATCACTCGACGAGGAGCCGGACACAGGCCATCCATCATGTTATAGTGAATTCAACACAAATGTCATCATTAATAAACATTGTCATACTTCTACAATATGACACGTAATAGTAACCATTTTATTCCCTATTGTCACCTAGTGCGGATCATAGCATTTTTCATGGTACAGGATTTTCTCTTGCAATACAGGCTGTAATACAATGGCCAAACATGTGGCAAGCTCAGGAACTCTCATCATAATGCGGTTATTAATGTTCGATGTCAGGGTGGATGCTGAGATTTCAGAAGTTATAGGAAATATTTTCTATATGTACTGCAATGTGACGTGAATGAGAAAATAGCACCTTAGGTCAGAACGTGATTTTCGAGTTTCTACAACAATTGTGTTTGGTTGTTTTTGGCAGATCTTTTTATCATATGAGTTAAGACGCTGGTGAATGGAAGCATGCAGCCATTGATGTTAACATAAAATTGCCAGCGGAAATATTTTCAAGGGGTCAAAAGAACCACCAAAGTCCAATTAATCAGATAAATAAGTTGTATGAACTTTTCTGCTTTATATAACTGCACTTTTCCATTTCCACTCGCTTCATTACTGTCTTACCTGACATTTCAGCAGGCAATTAGCGACTAATGCAAAAAGCAAGCGGGGGTTAATAAAGGAAAACCAACCGATTCCAATGAAAACCGCTTTGTATCCTTCCTCCTTCAGCGTGGTCAAAGTCATCCCATCCTGACCGAGGCCTTTCTCGCACACAATCTGCAAAAGAGCACAGGCAGATGTAAACAGGGGCGGCAGACTGCAGGAGATGTGATTCTGTTACACATGAAACAGTCACCGTGAACATCTAGGGCATCTGCAAAAGGCAAGTATACAAATTGTTGGAAGATTGCAGAAGTAATTAGGAAGTGACACGAAAAACTGTGTGGAGGTTAAAAAGTAAGTGTTGTAGGAAGTTGTCTGTAAACACATTTGTTTGGTTCAAACTGAAAGTGATGCATGGGGTATTTTGCTTCAATAAAAAGCAACTTAGCATCCAATCAAAATCAAAACAGTATTGCTGTACCGTACAATACAAGCTACTGAACAAAAGTTAATGATTAATATTAATTATTAAGACCATTCATACATTCAACCATCTTCTAACCATCTATCTTGGTGATGCAATTGGTGCCAGAAATAATACTGTTGAACAGCAAAACAAAAAGAAAGGATGGAGAAAGACAAGGTTACACAACCCACAGCAGGCGGGACGGCAAGGGCTGTCAAACACTTGTCCGACCATTGTTGTGATTCATCGGGAGCCACTGTGTTAAACCCAACAGTGATTGACAATGAATGATTATTCCATATACTTATACTGGAGAAGAATCAATTTTCCTGTCGTCAGAAAACAGTATGATGCTATGGGACAAGGCAAGTTTAAAGTTAACAAGCATTATTCTTACTTTTACTATGAAGATTTGCATGAATCTCTACACAAGCACCATTCTCACCAAGACTATAAGATAGAACTGGAATTAAAACAGAGTAAAGTCATTTTACTAATCATATCATGCACTTTACTCACCAATATACTGAAGGCTTCCCTTGGATGGAAGAGTAAAGATTGCCATTGCAAGGTATTAAGGATATTTGCAATTTTAGAATGATGTGCCAACTGTCCATATATACAACCATATTCACATATCTGGACACCAATTTCAGGTACACTATGTAAATATTTGATAGCTACGGCCTTGATGATTATTTGACTCTAAAATCTGACTATAATGGTAAATGTTAAGTACCAAATGTTTATGGCTTTTCTTTCATTTTCTATTGCCATAAATGAACTTAAATAATTGGAATAACTATAAATCAGTTCATTTATTTCACAAGACTAATGTGGCCATTAATGAAAGAGGTTATTAAAAAAAAAAACACAGGAAGAGAAAATTTATTTTAAAAATATGCAAATTCATCACCTCTCGGGCAACTCAGGGAATTTGCTTCTTCCTCAAAATTAATCATGAGCTGCTGTTCTAGATGAAGACTATAGATTACCCTTTATCACCGGAGCGGCATTAAGGAAACAGACAGATGGATGCTGGTAGCCAAAGGCTGAAGGAGGCATCTTTCCTGTGGGCATCCCTATGGCCGCTTTTAATTTTTCTTAGCTAACGTGGCTGACATTTGGCAGGTAATCTTTCCAGATTGCCGCGGCCTCGGCCGCTCGGATGAACCCGGCCAATGCAGAAGAGCGAGGAATCCGGTCATTACCTGCACACCCAGGTCCTTCATTAGTTCTATCTCAAACTGCACCACCTGAAAGGGTAGCCGGAACTGAGGGATCTCTCCAGTGCTAAACAAAAGACAGAGAAGAGAGAGAGAAACACTCAGGGTTAATACACACGGCTAGTTGGGGGAAAATGATGCATCTGTCTCTCTGGTTTTTCTCATCTATCCTTTGCTCTGGCAAAAAAAAGAAATGCCCCGTTCACAGTTATCTTCCTTGGGTCACGGATATAAAACAGTACTGGACATGTAAGCAGAACTTTTATATGACATAGACATAGATCTGAAATTTGGAGGGGAAACAGAAACACAATGTTAGCAGAATGTTCAAACAGCGGTGGGGGGAGCAGGAGGGGGTGGTAACACACCATCCCACAGCCATGACGACCAGCATCAGGAAAAAACCCACATCGATGCCATGAGATAAATTTGCAACAACACACAATTAAAAGCACCGAAAAACCAGGGCCTTTAAGAATGACTAATTATTTCATTAACATCTTTAACCTTCAAGCCTATTTGCCTGTGTATTGATCTCAACAGTGCCCTTCAGAGGTAACTATATAAATAGAATGTGCATGTACAGCTTTTACAGTGACACACAGTTAAAGGCTCTTGTTTTGTAAATCGGTCAACCTGAACAAAACCAAAGAGCTGCTTCCTGCTGAATAGAGTCCTGTTCATGCAGTATGTTTATATCAGACAAGTTAGAATGGAAATTCATACTGGTAACACGGGGCACACATCATATAGTATTATATTATCACATTTGTATTAATTAACCACAAACTAAGTCTTAGTTACATACTGATTTCATGTTAATTCATCATTTATGATTATGTTTTATCCCAAGCAGTTACTATATTCGTTACTACATCTGTTAATTTTGTAAACCTTTGTGAACTACTGAAGGAACTAAGTAACTATTGAGGGAATAAGTAATGAACAATACAAATGAAATACTGATCTCATGTTTGTTCATTAATGAAACATGATGCATCTTTAATCTCAAGTAGCAACTATATTTATTCATGATTTGTTCATAATTTGTACTTCAGAAGTAACTGAGTTATTACTAAGCAGGTTTCAAACCACATATCCTATTCAGGGTTGCAGGGGGTCTGGACCCTATCCTGAAGGCTACGGGCGCAAGGTGGGGAAAAACCAGGATGGGACACCAAAGCATCGCTGGACACACTCACACACGCACGCCTACAGGCAATTTGGAAACTCCAATTAGCCTCAGCATGTTTTTAGACAGTGAAGGGAAACCGGAGTACCCGGAGCAAACCCCACGACGACACGGGGAGAACATGCAAACTGCACACACATGGAACCTTGGCGAAAACGCGAACCCGGGTTCCAGAGGTGTGAGGTGATCGTGCTACCCACTGCACCACCATGCCGCCCCGTAAAGTGGGACCTTCATACATAATTAGAACATTATAATTAATGCATTACAGAGACTGAGAGCAGGTCCTAGAGATTAGAAAACTGACTCTTGTTAGATGTTGATAAACAAGCGCCTGTTTGTACTTTTCTCCAAAAAATATTTATACATGTGACCTTTGTTATTCTTTTTACACCTATGCAAAAATAATCAGAGATGGGTTTTATCCGACCTCGAGCTGGACAAGCACAACCCCCCACCCCCCCCCCCAAAAGGCTTCACTGCGCCTTGGCATGTGACTATTGCGCAGTTGGATCAAATAGATTCTTCCATGAGAAATCCCATCTTGTGATATTTTGATGGCACTGGTGAAAAATGGGGATTCAGAATCCATATTCAACTGGCGGCGAAGTACGGGAGTTCAACTGGATTGAGGTCCAACGAGAAGAACGGCTAACTTGTGTCTTGCATCATTTAACGTAAACCAATCAAACCGTTCACTGGCCACCCGCACCCTGTTGATGGAGGTATTGTCCTCTCAAACTCTCAGTAGGAGATCAATGTCTCGCCACTGGATAAATGTCAGCACTGAGAATTGCCTCATAGTTATTAGCATTCCCTCTCCCCTCTAAGCGCCTCAGCAAACCTAATCCATGCCAGAAAAAGAATCCCATGCTATTACAGAGTCGCCAAGCCCCTTCATCACTGGAATCGAGCACTGGATCCTCTAAATTTCTGTGCCATATGCCACACTCATACTCTTCTGTTTATAGGCAACAAGCTGAAGGATGACTCATTTGACAAAATCATTTATCAATTAATTATAATGTTCCACTGTTTATGATATCTCAGTATATTCCTTGTGAACTTTTAGGTGTATTTTAGGTGCAATAAAAAGTTTATGCCCCGCAACAAAGACAGAGCATCTCTGCATATTTCTTCAGGTAGGAATTGATGAAAGTGGCTGTTCATACCTTAGATTGACACCTGGAGTCTTATTCCGAGTTAGTCACTCAAAACAATGTTTGAATGTAACCATCAAGCAATTTCATCCATCTTTTCCCTGAGCTGATGATTTGCTCAATACCAGTATCAACACCTCAACACCTTGGCGACAGCTCATTGTGAAACATAAGCCAACTGCTTAAATTGAATATATTCATTTTTCTACGCAGTATAAGCTGAAAAGGCTTGTCATGCCGTACAACCAACAATGTTAATATTGGTTTGTTTTGTTTTCACACTAGGCATTATAAAACAAGAAGTGACCCAATAATAGATGAATGGTGTTTTTCCTCTTTTTTTTTCGTTTTTTTACCTTAACCCCCCAACATATTTCTCCTTCTCAAATATGGTGATGTTGTCATAGCCGAGGCGGGCGAGGAAGGAGGCACAGCTGATGCTGGCTGGGCCGCAGCCAATCAGGGCGATCTTCGAGTGGAAACTCTCTGGCATCTGATCCGGAGGAGGCAGTTGAGGATTTCGAACCTGAGGAATACCCATCTGGCTGAAAACCTGGAGATGAAAAACAAGCAATTAATAATAAAAAAAAAAAGCTGTTTAAAATTCTCAACAATGTAGACCCATCCATGACAAAAGAGTGGACCCTGGATTAGGTTCAACGCTTTTATTACCCTAACTGCACCATTTAAAAGCACTGGTTCATTATAATAAAGCAAACTATTTCCATGCCTTTCCATGTTTACTCATTCTCAATTTCCTTATATATCACCATTTGCTAAAAAACCACAAAGCATAGCCAAACAGAAAGACACCATGACAAGTGTGGACTTTGGTTCAGGTCATCATACTTAATTTTCTCCGGACCCTGAGCCAGAGGGCGCTGAAATGCAGACCGAGATCCGAATCCGTCAGCCTTAAGGAGCTAGTGCTCTTCCCTTCCCCTGAAGTCCCCAACAACCGTGAAAAGACCTGAATGAGAGGCCATCAAGCAACATCTCGACACTGAGGACCGGATGACGCAGCTCCTAAGTGAAACTCAATGATGGCACTTAAAAGACACTTAGGCATATCATTACGACGACGTTTGACTGTAATTTCAGAAGCGGTAAGCACCTAAATGTTCCACAGTAATTTAACTTTTTTATATATAAACTATAACACCATAATATAGAGACTTCAATTTGCATCTCTGAATTTTTGGACAGGAGGGAAAGGGAAGAACCCAAATTTTACATCCAGGGGCAATATCTGAACCATGGTGGTGAGGGGCCACAACTGCTACCCACTGAGGGGCAATATCTGAACCATGGCGGTGAGGGGTCACAACTGCTACCCACTGAGGGGCAATATCTGAACCATGGTGGTGAGGGGCCACAACTGCTACCCACTGAGGGGCAATATCTGAACCATGGAGGTGAGGGGCCACAACTGCTACCCACTGAGGGGCAATATCTGAACCATGGTGGTGAGGGGCCACAACTGCTACCCATTGAGCCACTGTGCCACCGTGCCAAGTGACAATAAAGCATCATTCAACCAAGAATTTAATTGTGGTGGAGTGTGGCTCAGCGGGCAGCTGGCCAGTTTGTGCCCCCGCCTTGGCACCATAATCACGTGCCTGGGGGCCATTAAGCGAGGCTCCTTCTCCCTAGCATCAGGAGTGCTGCACACTGACAGACCCTGTGCTCTCACCCCCAAGCTTGCTCTCACCTGCATGTGTGTCTCATAGAAAGCAAGGTGGGGAAAATAGAACTTCCCTGTAACATAAAGGATCACTATTCTGTACATGTAGCAATCATGAACTCAAACACAACTTTTTACTTGTGGATATCAAGGAAATGGTTTGGCTCAGAGAGGTGGTGCAGTGGTGCAGTGCTGAGCACTGTCGCCTCATACCTCCGGGGTCAGGGTCTGAGTCTCCACCAGGGTTCCATGTGTGTGGAGTTTGTATGTTCTTCCCCGTGGGGATTCCTCACTCAGGTTTCACCCCACAGTACAAAAACATGCTGAGGCTAATTGGAGTTACGAAATTGTCCTGCCATGGGTTGGTGCCCCATCTTGTGTTATTCCCTGCCCCCTGCGAACCTAAATAGAAGTGGTTATAGGAAATGCATAGATGTTTTGGATTAGCTCTTAATACACTTTACATCAAGGAAGCCAAAACAGCAACTCTACAGAAGCTCTCCTGGTCCTCCAGCCAGACTTGATTAGAAGAAATACCACATTTCTCACTTGCTTGTAGAGAAGCAATGACTTTATGTGCGCTCCAAGGAAGGCAGTGGGACGCATGTGAATACAGATGGGCATTCCTCCCCTAAGGTTATCTAATTACCAGCCCGATAACCACTGCGACCTTTAACATTTAAGGAAAAAGTAACTGCCACCAAGACACAGATATCTAACGAGTCATGGGGGTGGCAGGTGGCACAAGAGAATGGTCACTTTATAATAACTCCTTTTTATCCTGTAAACTTTAATAAAACTTTACACTAAGCCTTCTTTGTGTTGAAAAGTATAACAGGCAGCCAGTGGAAAAAAAATAGCAAAATAACAATTTGGGCTGAATATAAGACTGCAAGACATTAAAATGCATTCCACTTACAGCAATGATAAAGACGGCCAAAAACTGAAACTAAACTATAAAACATCACCTTCTGTTAAAAACACACTGGTTGCATTACATTTCTTTTTTCATACAGCTTTTGCTGTTCACTAAATAAAATCTACAGATAAACACCATATGGACAAAAGTATTGGGACACCTGGCCATTACACCTACAGGAACTTTTATGACATCCGGTTCTAAATCCATAATCATCAATATGGAGTTGGTCCCCCTTTGCAGGTAGAACAGCTGACACTCTTCTGGAAAGGCTTTCCCCAAATTTAAGGAGTGTGTATGTGGGAATTTTTGCCCATTCATCCAGAACAGCATTTGTGAGGTCAGGCATTGATGTCAGACATGAAGGCCTCACAATCTCCGTTCTAGGTCATCCCAAAGGTGTTTGAGGTCAGGGCTCGGTGTGGGCCAGTCAAGTTCTTCCACACCAAACTAACCCAACCATGTCTTTATGGACCTTGCTTTGTGCACTGGGGCACAATCCTGCTGGAACTGAAAAGGACCTTCCCCAAACTGTTCCCACAAAGTTGAAAGCATAGAATTCTCTACAATGTCTTGGTATGCTGAAGCATTAAGAGTTCCCCTCATTGAAAGTGGCATGAAAAACAACCCCATACCATTATCCCTCCTCCACCAAACTTTACAGTTGGCACAATGCAGTCAGGCAGGTAACGTTCTCCTGGCATCCGCCAAACCCAGACTCGTCCATCAGACTGCCAAACAGAAGTGTGATTCGTCACTCCACAGAACACATTTCCACTCCTCCAGAGTCCAGTGGCAGCCTGCTTCACGCCACTCCACCTGACGTTTGGCATTGCACTTGGTGATGTGAGGCCTGCATGCAGCTGCTCGGCCATGGAAGCCCATGAAGCTCCTGACACACAGGTTTTATGCTGAGGTTAATGCCAGAGGATGTTTGGAACTCTGCAGTTACTGAGTCAACAGAGCGCTGGCGACTTTTACACACTATGCGCCTCAGCACTCAACGACCCGCTGTTACTTCATGTGGTCTGACACTTTGTGGCTGAGTTTCTCTTGTTCCTAGACGCTTCCACTTTGCAATGATACCACTTACAGATGACTATGGAATATCTAGCAGGGGAGAAGTTTCATCAACTGACTTATTGCAAAGGTGTCATCCTATGATAGCACCACACTTGAATTCACTGAGCTCTTCAGAACAACCCATTCTTTCACAAATGTTTGTAAACCTGACCACATGGCTAGGTGCTTGATTTTATACACCTGTGGCAATGGGACTGAATTAGTGATTAAGAGATGTGTCTCAATACCTTTGTCCAAATAGAGCATATTAATGACCATTAAAATACATAAATGGAAGTAGCAGCACTGCATAAAGACTGACTGTAGTGACAGCTTACAGGTCGTAAAACACATGTTGCTGATGGATCTGTGACAGGAGGATTAGCCTAAAAAACCTATTTATAATTACTGATGTGACAAAAAGTATCATTGGTTCACAGAATAGAGAGTGAAAAAAAAGAAGACGACATAGGTTCAGGTCAGCTTAGTGAAAATCATATCTAGAGCTAGCTGGCAAAGCCATTGACAACAATCTACAGCAAACATTTACATTTATTTATTTAGCAGGCACTTTTATCCAAACCAACACACAACTGAGAAAGCAGGGGCAGTTGGTCCTTAGATCAACAAGGATTAAGGGCCTTGCTCAAGGACCCAATGGTGAAATCACTCTGCCAACCAGGATATTTGGACCTGTGACTTTCTGATCACAAGCACAGAGTTCTAACCCACTGACCACATACCAGCATACAAAACTCCCTGCTTGCCTGTAAGAATTCCTGTGCTACCTCCTACCGACTGTGTGCACCGAATCATATGAAATTGATTGTGGCGTTAATTCATTAAGTGGTGCCTGCTGGTGCTCGAGTGACGAAGCGCGAATTTAAATTGTACGGCATCTACTGATTACACGCATTGTATATGCTGTGTACAATTCAAAGGACGGCACTCTCATCTCTTCATCAGGCCAGAAAAATGCAACATTAGCAGCAGCCACACGAGGCAGAAGATCAAAGGTTGCAATTCAGGCCCACCTGCTATGTTTGACATTTTCACTTAATTAGCATTTATCATGAAACTAAACAAAACCCTCGATGACACTGACAACAGACACCCTGATTATAGTCCAAATCATTGTTCAACAAAGAAAAAAAAAGAATATAACAATTTAAAAAAAACATAAAGTCTGTCATTTGTGATTGAAGTCAGAGGGCCCAAAAAACTATGTTATTCCGGAAATATGTAAATATACTAGCTGTGAAGGTTTTAACAATCACCTTAAAATATATATATATATATTTCCCACTCTCTATGCATGCATTTATTTATTATTTATGACACAAAGTGAATTTTCTTTGATTTCACATCTCGTGTTTTAGACAAACACTCACATTTACTTCTCTGATGCGTGGTGACTTTGACATCTACCATAAGTCATTTTTTCCCCTTTTCCCCTCATTTTGTGTAAGCTTGTATTTCTAATGGTAAATCTGACATTTATCATAGCAGGAGACGGCCTGTGTGATAAAATAAGGGAGAATTATGACTGTAATGGTGCGGCCTGACAGACGCCATGAGTCTGAGCGGCAGAGGCTGCCATTGCGGGGGGTTGGGGGGGGCGACATTAATGCGATTCAGATATGAGAGAGCGCCACTCCATCACAGGTTACATGAACTTAACCGAGAGGAGCAGAGTTATCACTGCCAAAGTACGCAGGAACATGGCTGGTGAGCAGGACAAAAAAACGCTAACAAGGGTTAAACTGACAATCCAGCAGCTCTGAGCGAACTCTTAGGAAGGATGCACAACACGATGAATGCAAACAACAGGTCTGTGTGACCCCAGATTCAAAAACACATGGTGTAGAAGGACAGCAGTAAATGAGAAGGTATAGTTCAAAGAGGCTGATGCAACCACGGGGAGATTTAGACCTACCTCCACGGCAAACTGCTGCAGTCCACCGATGTTAATGGGACCTTCCTCCGAGGCGTAGAGATTGCAGCCCCCCACGCAGAGGTCAGACGTGGGACACACCATGCCGCATGTAAGCCCCAGCGGGTTGTCCGACAGGATGGCCTTTGCTGCACCGTAGTAGTTCTGCAACAGACACAAGTGCCCGATGCATATGAACGGGAAAGGCGCACAGGAACGCACAAGGGATTATTAGGGATCCTCAAAGACCCTGAATGATTCCAGATACAAAGAACCAACTCCATACAAGTTAGGGTGCTAAGGAAGATTTCGAACATTATTATAGAACTTTGGCACACATTCTTCCCTTTCAAGCCTACCTGGGCATAGAGATTTTTTTTTTAAGTAGAATAACACTTTACCATCAGAGTTGGCAGCTGGAAGTACAACCTAAGTATATCCGCGGCTTAAGACTTAATCTAATGCCACGTCTTCCGTGAAAGGTGGCACTGAGCGAAACTGCAACCCATTTCATGTAGAGGGGCGGCTTTTGACATTTGGCAGCTATTTCTTTCAAGTCAATACATCTGTCCAATAACACTGGAACCCTGGCTGGAGATGGAACCCTGACTGGAGAAGCTTCTGGTCAAGAAATAGCAGGTTACCAAGGTGCCACAGGGAGCAGCTGCAGAGCAGTTCTTAAGTCCGAGGCCTTCGTTAGGTAAAACGCGTCATCATACCATAGCTTATTCAACTGATTTGGCAATAAAGGGGGGGCCAGTGTGTGACTCAGTGGGTTAGGGTTAGGGTGCTATGCCTATAATCAGAAGGTCACCAGTTTGAACCCCAGGGTCGGCAAAGTGACTTCACTCTTGGGCCCCTAACCGTGGCCCTTAACCCCAATTGCTCCAGGAACTGTCTCACCCTACATTCTCAAAAAAATAAACAAATAAATAAAGGCTAACAAAAAAAATTAGATAAAAGCTAATGTAATGTTTTGTATCTGTAATTAAGCAAGTCACCATGCTGGACCTGAAAAAAAATTGTTGCAAATATTTACATAGCCCTGCATGTACTTTTCATTTTGAGGTTACAGTTACAATGTTCAACTGAAGACTCCTCTGCTTTGACGCCATATTCATATTTATACTACTCAGACGGCAGTGCTCCATACATATTTTTTTACTTTGTGAAATAGTTTACACACTCCGTTTATTTTAAGAAGGGGTTTAAGTATCACTGTTGCATAAGAGCTTAAATTTTGAGCTAGGAGGCAAAACATGTTTCACTGTCACTGATGACTCCAAAAAAGTGAAGCCCGCATTTATCTAGCAGCTGATTACCAACACTCATCAAGAATTCAGAAAGATTACAGCCCCCCCCCCCCCCCCTTTCATTTCTGAAATCAGTGCCTAACTTGACTTTTGTACGGCAAATAGCGGGCAGAGAGGTTGCTGGATTTTTCAATTTAGTTTTCAACAAAACATTGTAACAAGCACTCCTAGGATAATGATGACTGAGGCCTTCTAGTATTTTTACAGGACGGCCATTCAATGGCCATAGCAGAGAAAAAGCTGAAGGTTACTTTCATTGTCATGTATGCTATCATTATGCCCTCCAACAAATTTCTGTATTTTATTAAATTATTTGCTCTAAACATTGTCATTTAATGCCCCTGTTCACACATAAGTGTTTACCGTTACCTAGTCAATGCACTGCGTTTATATTTATATATGAGGACCAAATGGGTCACAGGAAAAACTTAAAATTACAATAGCAATAAAGTAACCCATACTAAGACAAGCTCTGAAATACAATCAATGGCTGATTTCAATAAAGAAAAAAGCTGATTATTTCTTTAAAAATTGAATGCCTACCAAAAAGGGTTTTTGAATAAAATATTTGAATATTTCAGTAAAAACAATGCAGTTAAGAATTTTCTTAAATTGATCTCTTTTGAAATATAATCTTCAAAGTTGTTCTTGCTGTAGTTTATTACTGAAAGACTATTTCAACTTAATTTTATGAAAAAATAAAAAATTTGTAAGAAACACTGAGAACTTGTATACAGAAGTTCCGAATTTTGTCTAATGTCTAAAGCAGTGTGGTTTAATTGACATGCCCTTTAAATAGAAAAGGTTACATTGACTATTTAAACAGATAAGACCTGTTTCAGAGTTTCAGCTGACCATTAGTTGTGTCGTACTTCATTAAAGTAAAACCATTAAGCCTTTCTGGCTATTTAATTAGAAAGTCTATATAATTGGTGTATGTCTACTCTGATTATCTTGGCAAAACAAAACAACATGAAAATGGACTTTAGTGAAGACAGACAACAGTACAGTTTTTCTTTTTGTTTTAAAACCCTGAGTTCAGAAGAAAGTCATATTTTATGTCTTAAGCATAATTGTGGTTAAATTCAAATATGCAATATCAGCATGGTTATCTATTTTCAGTTTGAAAAAAAAATTAGTCTTGATGGTAACAGTCCTTTACGTAATACCAAGCAGTTCAAAAGGAACGTTAAATTTTACTGTTATTTAAGTCTAATTTTTACATTAAGTTTAATTCTTTAATTTTCAAGAAATATATTAATTATTAAAGGCCTGTTGAAAAAGCATTAATTGTATGTTTGAAAGTTGAAAGTTAGTATAAATCAGAAATTTAGAAAATTGCCTAAAATACTTAACATACATAAAGCATCAGAATATCATTTACTGATTTTGGTAAATTCAAACAAAATTTATTTGTTCAGATAATATTACAAAACCAGTTTCTAAAAACTGCTCATACACTCTTTTAAGATTCCTTGCGTAGAACTTTTAAACCGAGATGCTCTGCCACCCTGCTTTCACTGAGGAATTCAAATCATTAGACTGTTCATTTGTGCAGTGAGGCCATGTGCTAGAAAATCGTGGAAAACAGTATCAATAAGTTCGTCAACAGTTTTATTCAAAAATACAGATCGTGGTTAGATGGCAATGGGTACGTGTTAAACTTTGTACTGTGTACCTCATTCGCAGAAAAAGAACACTTTATTCTGAGCTACAGCAATAGATGACGTTAAATGGCAATTAATAGCAACTCTAAGATTCCAGGATGTCGGTTTGCATCGTATTAAAAATTGTGTAGCTGCTTCCAGAATCAAGATAACAAAGACAAACAAACAAACAAGCAAAAAAACAAATAGACATCTTACCTTGTTAGCAATGCAACTAATGAAGGATTTAATGTCCAGATTGGTTGGGCAGCTTTTCTGACATGGTGCATCCGCACATTTAAGACACCTAAAAATAAAATAAGAAAGTACATGTATTCATTTCACCACCTAAGACAGAACTGCCTCATCTAATATTGGACGTTTCCCACCTAGCAAACACGCAGATGTAATTGGTGCATGCGGAATAATTGTATGAACATGTGCATTCTAAAAAGACTTTATGGATACACAAAGCTCCAAGAAAGCAAATTAGACAAACCTGCTTTTCCCACAGAAAAGAATTAAAGGAGAGTTAAGCGTGTGCTAATGCAAGGAAGAGGTATGTATTGGAATGGCATTTTGTCTTTTTATTTTTTTTTACAAAAAGTGAAAGTACCAAGAGAGGAAAAGAGATGGAGAGTGGGGCCAGTGCAGCCAGCCTCCTGTAATAATACCGTCTTGCAATTCTCCGAGCTCACTGCGGACTAAAGTGCACATGGCTCCCATTAATACTACTTATCACCCTGACAGAGGGGTAATTACAGGAGTAGCGAGCGAGCTGCGTTAGTACCACTGGAAGAGCAGCGGCCGCTCAGGAAAGCACACCCGTAAGATGTTTTATTAAATCTGGGTGGTTGATCATCAAGTGACATTAGTGTTGACCTATTTTTGTATTTGACAATAAATTATCCCTTGCCCACAGCATAATGGATATTGCATCAGAGTCCCATCTAGCGGAACAGCCACCACTGCAACAGGGGGAATGGGCGCACAATGCAGAAGTTAAGTTAAATGCTCCTGAGGTATTATCCAGGAGCCTGTCTCTTCTCCAGGCTCAGCGTGATTAATATCACAGGGAGAGATAAAAATAAATAAGTCAGGCAGTTTTAAAATAATGTGCCTCCGAACTTACCGGAAATAAAGGAATAAATGCACACACAAACACGATCTACTCAAATAAGTTCGTACTCATCAAAAATATTAGCCACTACTTAGATGTCAATGTTCAATCCCAAGAAAGTCCTGTTGCACTGCTGAATTTAAGCTTTGCAGGAATATAAAGATTTGTATTTAAACTGAGTACAGTAGCAATACCTTTTGCTCAGTTTTCTTTTTTTAAACTGATGCACCCCCCCCCCCCCCTTGCTGTCACTAGAGCTTAAAACCTTTGGATCTGGACCCCAGCCTCAGGTCGCCTCCAGCCTTGCTGGTTTATTTTATTACATTGCAGCAATTGCATTAGGAGAAAAAAAGGAAAACAAAAAAAATAAGCAAAGTGCACTGCAGCTTAGTGAGCCAAACAGGAGCGACAGCAGGCCAGAGAGGAGCAGCATAGTTCAGAAAGTCACAAAAAAATAAATGAAATGAACCATTTACACAGAAACTTAAAATCTGTTTTAACCTTGGATGTGATCACAAAAATATAAATACTTTATTGTAAAATAGTAAATATCATACACAACCACGACAACAAAGTTTTGTTTCACCAGTAAAAAACGCACTAAACTATCCAGCACTTGTATCCTGTTGCCACACCATCATATAAATTAATATAATATGTGACTATTCAAATACTGATTCCAGTAAATTAACCGTCGCAATCTTTCATCAAACCCAAATCCCGATTACAATCCATATGCACCCCTCAACATATACCAGTGATTGTTCTGGTTTTATAACAATAATTGAAATACAAGATCAGTTTAATAATTTTACAACCATTCTGAATGTATATTGATGGTGTGTATTACAGGTGCATCTAAAGCATTCTAGCTAGCTCCGTTCAATTTTAATTAAAATTAATAATTATCAATATAGATGAAACAATAAATTGAATATGAAACAGATACTGTAATATGGTGGTGTTTTATTAAAAGAAATAAGAAAAACAATTAAGATTTAGAAACTAAATACAAACTTGTATTAAGAGGCTTAGAACTAATGGGAAGAGACCAAAACACTAATTCTAAGAAAAGAGATCAAGCACGCAAACATCATACAATAAAAACCCTATGCATGGAAAACATATTCTGTAAGATTCTGAGTGCAGAACAATTAAAGATTTACAGAAACCCGATGGGGCAGATCACAAAGAACCCAAAAGAAAAATAACCTGTTTACCGTTCCATCATATCAGGCTAATGTTGGCTTTATATTGGAAAGATTTTTTTCCCCTGCTTTTTCCTCTCAAGGTAACATTAACGCCACAGGATGATACAGCTACATTTTAGACCCTCATTCATCTCCCCGGCCAGCCGTCCAAGTGCATGGTAAATGTCAACAGAAAATAATGCGGACACAAAGGCAGTCTTATTTGTTCAGGAATTGCCCTGGGTCACAGTAATTCAGGCAGGCACACAGAGCACCATCACAAAAGAACATTTCTGAGCTCTGCACCTTCGGAGCGACACCTGTGGTTTCCAGCGCATAATAAAATCAAGTTACTATACGACTTATTTCCCTGAGTGTTCGCACAAAGCAGTTCCGTGGCTTCCCACCTCCCATCTATGAATGAGGCATTTCACACACTTTGTGCATATTCCAGGGCAATACAAACCCTTTGTGCGCACGTCTGCCTAATTACGTAATTCATGTTTTTTCGATGCCTATGCATTCAAACAGCCACGCAGCAGCGAAAGAACCAAAGAGTTCGGTAAAACAGAACCTTTCTGAAGGTCTACGGCAGCGGCCCAAACAGGAAGACCTTAGTCAACCATGTTGTTTTAATGTTAATACCCGAAATAAGTATTTCCAGCTGTGCTTTTAAATGCCAATTTTGTATTTATTTATTCGTGCTTTCAGATTAGTAAACCGTCATCAATGCAAAAAAGGAAGACTTCAAAATCAGCTATCAATCATCATAACGATCTATATGAGGCATCCAGTTCTATGCGTTTAAAACAATTAAAACATTCATTTGCAAATGCCAACATGGGTGCAGAAGGTTAAATGTGCTGTCAAAGGTGTCCTACTGAGGTGCAGCTTTAAAAAGACTATTAAAATAATGGCTACTGATTGAGCCATTTGCACTAACAGCATCTGAAAGTGTTAAAATCAACTGATAATATCCCATTATAATCGCAATATTCTTAACATGCAAAGGCAACACAATTTGAAAGAAAGCAGTGACTTTTGATGAGAACAACAAATTAGCCGTAAAGGTCATTCCTTAATCAGAATTGCTAATATATCATTTTCATTGTCATTGTCAGCGTGAGGAAGAAGGGAATTACATTTCCAAATCAACAATTAACACTTACACTGCAGAATTAAAAAAAAAATGTACAAGCAAATTAAATTCACAGCATTCACTTGAAAATAGCTTAAGGGCAAAAACGGGAATATAAATTACTCAAGAATTTTCTTAAAAAAAAAAATGATACAACCAAGACGTTTTATTGGAAAACAATAAAAAAGAAAGAAAGACACCTGAAGAAAATGTCCCCATATTACATATCAATTTTCAGATTTCATCTGGGTAGTAATGTCATGAAATACAGTTAATTCTTAGCAGTGAATATAACACACTATACTCATATAGTAAATATAAATTTCTGCAACATATACACAAAACTGAAAATTCTGACACTGGGATCCATTAAAAAAGATTTTCCCACTTCAGAAACAAAAAAGACACATTTAAAGTAGTCTCAGAGTCATTTTATAAAGAGTTTTTTGACTGATGGCCACATCTGCAATTTTACTCTTTACCTCAAATAATCCCGATGAAATGCCATTTCTCACCGGCTCCTGGCCGCAGAGAGCAGAAATGAGGCAGCACTGAGATGCAGTTATAGCACAGAAACAGCTCTTGTTAAAACTGTCAAAGATATCTTGCAATCTTCTGACAGTTGTCCCTTTAGTTTCACTTCCTCGCCTTTACAATTGTAAGCCACCACAATCTTTTTATCAATCCTTATGGTGCCATTGGCTCAAAGGCAGAAGAAATAGAGACCTGTCAAAGTCATGTTAAAGTAATGTATATCAATTTGTGGCTCAAGGGTCAGTCTTGGGGCTTTTCCCTTTCTGCCTCATTATTAGTAAACGTGGATGTAATTTTACCTGCCATGCAGAAGACCTACCACTAGAAGTCAGTAGCTAGGGGGGGATATTTTCACAAAAGGCTGAAGCTTATGGAATTTCCAGATCAAGGATTTACAGCAAATCAAGTTCCAGCATTGTTAATTTAACACCAAACTGTTGGTAATTATTATTATTTTTTGTGAAGTGTAACCATAAATTAATACTGAACATAGTTAAAATAGCTAATCAATGACAGTTTATCAAACCAAAAACAGGCATTAAACCTCATTAGCGAGGTGTATATAGTATGACTTCCAGCTTTTAATATAACATTTAAAAAGTATTTTGGGTGACAAAATTGGGCGACACTGTGTAATATTTCCAGAGCACTGGGGTTTTACAAAATAAGGGATATGGGGGGGGCAGTTGAGCAAGAACAATGACATAAAGAGTTTTTGCAATATATATATATATATATATCACACTCACACACTAAAATGTAAGTGCATTCTAACAAGGATCACATATGCTATGTAGGTTTAGCATAATGGTGGCAAAATTGCCAAAAAGAACATAAAAGCAAGAAAAAAAAGGTCCATTAATAAACCGAAAAAGAATAAAGATATGATGGAGATGTTCACTGTGCACACCAAACATAATATCAGACATGAGGAATCCAGGCAAGGAGAAGAGCTTTATGGCATGTTTGGCGGTTTCCACAGGAATCCCTAGAGCTGTCCTCGTATGGAAGCCAACACAGGGCCCAACAGGGACAGCAAACAGCAGCATGCAAACGGGGACAATGCACGGTGCTATCAGCGCGGGCAGATGGAGAAGGTTAAAGAGATGCCCTTCAACTCCACTGTGGTTACAGCACAATCACCCCAACAGCTCCACTCAACAAACCCTGACTGCAACACAACAACATTCCACATGCAGTGCAGGCAAACTGCGAGCAGATATACAGCTGTGCTTGTAATGGTATAAAGGCTGACTATACCAAAGGCATCGCAAATGTGTGCTGTCCTTCTTTTGCTCTGTTCTTATTTCAACACTGTTCCTCACACTACTTCTTTCACAAATCACCTTGGCAATTTAATAACGATCATATTCATAAGTATTTCAGTACCCTTTAAGATGAAATTTGACTTTAAAATCACGACAAACTGTTTATTCAGCAATGTCTTACACGTCAAACAAAAACTCTTCAAAAGGCAGTCCTCACAAAGATCTTGTGGAGATGTCACTAGGGGACATTGAGTTATTTAAAAAAAAATAAAAATATTGGACAGCTGTGAAGTGTTTTAAGTACCCATAAAATTGCCACTATGCTTCTGACATCAAAAACACCAGTGACAAGTATTTTTGACCAGTTCTATGTATTTGTAAAACCATTCCCAGATCATGGAATTTGCATTAAAAAGAAAAAAAAAAGGAAAAGAAAAAGAAAACTTCCTCTTTTTAGAATATAATCTAAGCATTTTAATATTCATGCAGGCCACTACATGCAGGGTCCATATTCTTGTAAACAAACCATTTGAGTGCAAATAGTAACACGAGGTGCAACAAATGATCAGAACAGTTACCTGCAGAGGACAGCAGAGAGCAGCATTAGGGAGAATTATGCACGCCATGCACACAACAATCTGCACAGAGGTAAATTACAAAACACACCATCTGTGCCACTGTTATTAAAGGCTTTTACATGTTTTTAACATCCTATTTAACAATCATGGTAAAAATCAAATACAATACAAATATTTATGAGAATAATGCAAATGATTATAAAAAATACTTTTTTTCCTTAATCTAATGAGGATTTATCCTCAAACTTAATCACCCAGAAACGAAGGTCAATGCCCGATGACAAGGCCAGCTGGTGCCAATCAATGAGATGTTCCTTCAGTTCTTGTACTCCTCCAGCGAGTCACTCAAATCGGAGAAGGGCTCAAAGAGGTAAATGCATCGCAAAATTGTTTTTAAAAAATGAATAAATAACCACTAGCACCCTGATCAAGGAGAGCCAGGTTTCAGGGATGGCCTCCATCCATCTCCAGCCAGCCCGTGGCATCTGCACCATTCGCTCATTCTGATGGTCGGCCCAGTTGATTAGGACACGGACACGGATATGCAGCATCTTTCCATGCCACGCGGGGCATGCGACGGCATTCATTAGCGCTCCCGGATTGATGGCCTTTCCTTTGAGGCCCCCGCACTGTCTCACCGTGTCGCCTGCCACCCCCACTTTGCCCTTGTCAAGCGCAGGTCAGCGTTTCACACCAGCCAATGATGAAACATTCATTCCCTCACCCTACATTTTTATACAGCATTTGCTGGTGATAAACGACATGAAGAGGGCTGTGGCTTCACAGTGTCAGCAGTGTTTTCATGGTGTCACAGTGTCACATGATATAACATGCATACAGTCATGACACACACTGCAGAATATGCTAATATTTGATTGGTGGTTCTCTGTGTTTTTAATCATATGGTTGGCTGCTCTCCATACACTTTATACTGCATTATTACTAAGCTGAGAGTAATTATGACCAAGTTTCCCAATTAAGAATAAAGGGAAAAATAATCATCACAGAACAAAACATGCTTAAGAAAAAACTATGTTTTGCTTCTTTTCCAGGGAATTTATTTGTAAATATATAAAAAGTTTATCAGTGACACACCGATACACCCACATCTTCCCAAATCATTCTCATACAATGGCAGTAAATACCCATACAATTTACATAACAGTGCATGCAAAACAAAACAAAAAATCAGTTTATCACATACTGTACAAGTGCTGACCTTCCCTCTTAATTTTTTCATCAGATATTGAGCTTCAAGAAAGATCTATAGTAATTCACTATCCAGATCACTGATACGTACAAAAGGCTGAAAAAAAAAATGCCAGTGATACAGCTGAAACAAAACACCTTGAGGAAATCAGACCACCGGGAACATTCCGGAAACACCAGTTCATTGAGGTAGAACACATTCATTCCTGGGGAAAAAAAAAAAGTTTCCTTTAACTAGCTCCATATTGATAAAAAAAAAAGCTGATATTGTTACTAAGGGAATAGTAAATATTTCATATGTTAAGGGAAATACCAGAATATGTTTAAGCCCCTTGTGTGCCATGAGTATGTCACTAGCTATATTGCATAATTATTTGCTCGTAAATTACAGTATATACTTTCTACTTTCCATTCCAAGGCAAATAAGGAATCTGATTGTCAGAGTCACACCATTTCTTACCTCCTGAGCAGTAGACACTAAAGCTTAAACTTTCTTATGATCATTTGCAGATAAAGGCTTGCTGTTCAGACTTTGATGTCCAACGCTATTAGCTTTTTTTGGTGGGGGAATCCAATTCTTTCATCAAATTTGTTGCACAGCTCAGTGGGGGGTCAGCTACAAAGGAATTAAATCAGTTGAATGTTAATGGATCTCCATTTTCGCCATGCCGGCTTTAAGGTGGTTGGTGTTTGTGTTTCTTGAATTTGTCAAGGAAAATTGCTTTGCACAAGTTGTCCATTTTTTACACATTCATGTTTGGAAGATATGCGTCTTCTATGAAGTTGTCAAAAGTCTGGAAAATAGCTAACGATCACTCATAATAAATATCCAGCTAATTATTTTTGATTATGTTTGTCTGTCGCCAATGGCGTATTCCTGTTTAAGATGCATAGATTTCAGATAAAGATTACATTGATTAACATGCAGGTGCTGTAATCCTTTTCTATTAAAAAACAAACAAAATGAGGACTTTTATACCTATGAAAAAAGATCAACCCCTTGGCGGTATGTACTTTACATAACTCAAAATAATTCATAGATAGATTCATAGCAATACACCAATTAAAAAAAGAAAGGTAAAACAATTTTATTGCAATCTAGCGACAATAAATACAGAATTGTCAACATTTTTCAAATAAAGCTAGGCCGTCTAATGGCATTGAGAGGATGTTTCCTTTGTCTACAAACTTAACATACATGTGACCATTTATCTTGATATCACAAACACTCGATATTTACCTATATAATATGCAAAATCCTTCACTCACCACCTTCAGGAATCAAAACAAGCATAAACAAAGTGTGACTTTCTTCAACCAAACCCGGAATCGAAGTACCAACCAAAGCTGTTCACTCCCTGTTCTCTCAAACTCCCTGAAATCACGATACTGGAAGCCAGCTGACAACTCACCAACAATTTCACTTATTGAAAACAAACACGCCTGACTTAATTACTGTAGCCGTCACACACTGTGGTATACCAATGGAATCACGGTGGCGTTAGCAGGTTCGTAAGAAATCATGGGCTGAGATTTTAAACAAAGTGCAACATCCTTTCAGATGCAGAGCTGAAAAATATCACATTCTAACCACAATATGTTCCACAGCCATGGAAGCAAAGGCGTGAGATGTTAACTAGCAGAAGCAGTTCACCTTTTACATATCTACAGTTCTTTTAACAAAATTAAATGCTGAAAATTCTGGGTGAGGTTTTATATTAACTACACCTTCATAATGCATCCATAGAACATTCAAAAGCAGCATATAAGCACATTCATAACAAACATTTTATGATTACGCAATTATAATGTTGTTCTATAATGCTTGCTATTAATGTATACCACAGCTGTTAAGGTATGTTAGGATCTCAATGTATACTTGCATGCTTCTTATGAATGATCTATGAATGCCTTATTAAGGTGCACCAAATGTTCTATATATGCATTATAAAGGCATTATGAAGGTGCAATTACAGTAAAGTAAAGCATTACCAAATCTTTAATGTATATGTAATAGAATGATATTTAAATGATAAGACCTTCTTTACCTAATACATTGATACTGAAGCAGCAATATGTGATTAGAGAACATAATAGAATAACTTTTATATTAAAACTAAATTAATTGACTGTTTAATTTTAAGATCACAGTACATCACAAATCAATTGCACAATTACAGTCACCCATATCAGGCAAATTTTAATAAAATAACTTATGAAAAAAGAAACATAAAAAAAACACAAAAATATAGACATACAACTATATTTCCAGCTCGAAAATGGATTGGTTCATCAGCTGGACCTTCTTCATGTGACTATAATAACCGATAATTAGACAAAAAGAGTACAAAATCACATGATGACTGCACACAGTGCTTTTATTTAAAATGGTTAAACCTTTTAAATACTTAATGCAAGGAGTATCCATTTTTATGTGACTGGAGGTCAAGATATCATCTAAATTGCAGTGATATTAATATAAGATCTGGGCATGAGCTACTACCTTTTGACTTGTACAAAATCAAATATTGTATGGCTTCAAATAAAGGCATCAAACGGAAGTCCCACAAGTTACCATTAAACCAAAGCAAACAGATAATAAAATACCTGTACAATTAATACATACATATATGTGTCAAGGCATAAAAGACCTCTTCGGGATAAGCTGTGAGAAATTTAAAAATGTAAAATAAACACTGAAGGGCTTCACAGTGCTTTACGACCTCCATGGCCTCAAACGTAAGGTCACAGGGATATACCACTGAGAGTGAAGCTGAACGCTGCAATAAACTAATATGTTCCCCAAAAATGAAGAATGAGTTTTTTTTTTTTTTGCCCAATCTTTGACTGTTTCCATGGTGACCCTGTCATACCTCATTGCTTCTCGGAGTGCTCCTCGCTCACTCAGAGTCGTGTGTTTGATGTCATCAAAATTGTTCTCCAGTTTCATGCAGGTCTGTCATAAAAAAAAAAAAGTAGCGTCTGGTAAGGTAAAGATTTTATTTATTTATTTATTTTTGCTCGCTAAACTATGTGGAAATCACAAACAACCTGGAAATCTCTTTTTTTTTCCCAGCCTATGGAAAACACTCGTGCAAATCAGGTGGCTTTGTGATTAATCAAAAATGGGGATGTGAACTTGCGGGTCAAAGAAAAGTCCCTCCTTTGTTCGGCGTGCTGTTGCCATGGTGATGCTCTTATCAATTTCCTAACCCTGGAGTAAGTGTCAGGATGGAAAAACGTCTGTTGTTATTGACACACTCATAATTAGTGCAGAGTTGGCCCTGCCCCCCACACAGAACAGAGTGAGGGCCCAAAAATATCCTCTCTGCTAGTTAAATTCCAAACAGTCACAATAAAACCACACATTCCATTTGACTGATTAGGTAAAATTTTCTTTGGTCCTTAAATATTACAATAATGTAACATTACTAGGTATTTATACCCTTAATCCCAAATCATTTAATACAAGAAAGGAGGTTATTTGATCTAAAGATTATCACCAAAAATATCAACTTTTGCTGATATCAGTTGCATGGCAAAGTTAATTATAATCACAGATTCTGGAATAGGAAAATAATTTTTTTGAATGGCAAACATTTTCGTATATGTATAAGCTGAAGAACAAAGCAAAACAGAAGTAAGACACTCACTAGTTCAGGTGTCAAGGAGTTTATGAACGTACACCTAAGCAAAATGCTTTTTTCTTTCCGAGTAAGAAAAATGTACAACAAAAGTAGCCTGAGGCTTCAAATATAGGTTTTATGTTGTAATGTTAAAATGTATTTTCTAGAGTACTTTATTGGTTCTTCAGCTGTGTTTTTGTTCAACACAAAAAGATAGGGACATTTTACATATGTGAGTACATTTTATAAAATGTAAATTTTAACATAATTTATCAACATAATTTATCATATGTGTTTAATTTCCAAATATTAATATATATGTAGTTTTACACATTTAAATATGTTTTAACTATTGTTCATAGCAAAAATATGTATAAATGTTGAACGTATGTATGAAATACACAAGCTTAAATATTTCGAAACGAAATATTGTACACAACTAGTTAATAAAATATTAAAGAAAAAAAATGTATTACTAAAAGTTAGTTAATTGATGCTGAAATCTTACTAGATGTTTGCAAGATTTTAATTTCAAATAAGCAGTATTAACACAAATCATTTAGAACTGTGATATGGCAATGCCGCCCCCCCCCAGCCCCCCACCAGCTAAGAGACAAGGTTAGATGGAAATACAAATGCAACTAATACAATTTAGCACCGGACACACTTAACTGACTTAAGAAGATCTGCTCGCTGCAACTACAATGCAAAATTAATGTGCATGTCATTTCCCATTTCCCAGCCCATTCAGGATATTACCTCACTTTGTAAATACAGTTAGCTGACTAGACATAAAACACTCGGCATATCCACTCGTATGCTGAAAAGCATGCAAATCTGGTGAGACAGGATCTTTAACATAATTCATTCGATACCCTCTTTCTCCCTCGGCACGGAACACTTATGGTACATAAACCAATCTGCGCAGCAAACTCTATTTATAAGCTGAAATCCTCTGTATGCTGAATTATGCTTAAATACAGCAATTCTTTGCAATCCATGTGTGGGAACTGAAGAGGAACCGAGCTCATCACCCAGTAGCTGTTTTTATGAACAACACTGAATTTCCACATAAGGCTACCTTTCACTCTATAATGTGGCTATTCTAAAAAGTGACTT
>JAODJU010000033.1:14501891-14513996 GCA_026776725.1 Gnathonemus echidnorhynchus
CCCCCCCCCACCCCCCCCCCAAAAAAAAAAAAAAAAAGGAAAAAAGTGTTATTGATAATTGCAGGTCAGTTAGAATCTGATGGCTCATCTGCCAAGCTTGCTAATTAATTCGCTTCTAAAACCTAGCATGTAACACCCTCCATCTGTTTGCATTTAACCTATGCAAACAGTGAGTGGTTGCCTGTCATGGTATTTTCAGGGAATAGACGTTTGGTATTAATACATTTTTTGTGTAGAACAAAAAGGTAACATAACCTTTCAATCCATGCCAGTAGTCTGACATGACAATATTCTAATGTGAAGGTCTACATGAAAATAAATTAGATTTTAACCTAAAAGGTCAATAATTTTGGCTTCGAGATAGAAAAGGAGACTGGCTTCCCATCCAGGATGCACAATCCTGTGTACTATGCTGTCTGGGATTGGTTCCAGGGTCTCACATGACCCTGTAATGGATACGTGATTGGAAGATGGATGCATGAAGAGAAAATAGTGAGAGAACTAGTTCAAATAAGTTTATTTAAATACATTTAAATAACTTAATTTCCTATGAATACATGAATATTCTGTATAGTTTAAGAGTTTCTAGATTTCTGAGATATGATGTCATTTAAACATTTGGGGTATTAATGTTATAATTATAGCATAAATAAACAATTAGATTTTCAGCTGAATCAGAACAGAAATCAGGCAACATGTTTTTCTATAGGTCCCCTGGTGGACAAACCCCTTTTGTCCAGAATACATGTGGTCAAAGAGCAAGTCACTGGTGCATTCTGAAATGCTCACAGATCTGACAAGCCACGATGCACATTGTTTGAAGGAACCTGCATGAATGTTTTAGGCGGTAATGATTCACACTCGGATTTACTCATGGGAGATATCGGGAAGGCAGAGTTTACTGAGGGAATGATGACTCAGTTAACAGACATCTGAAAACAATAAAGAAAGAGTTCTTAAAACGCATTTGATACATTGCCTCATGAATGTCAGAATTGCAACATACAGTATAAACGTACAGAATTACTATTTAGATTAAAAACCATAGCAAAGACTTATATTAATGAAAAATGTTTCCTACCTTTTTAAAGATGTAGACATACAGCCACAGAAAAAAATTAAGAGACTACTCTGTATTTTTAAACAAGGCATTTTTAAATTGTGGTTTAATCCTGGTTCTGCTGGCAGAGGCTATACTGAGCAGCAGGTTTTGTCCAGGATTCACATTTCTAAAACAGCAGTACACAAGTATAAGGTGAAGCAGGAGACACTGGGAACGACCAGAAACCAGCCAGGTAAAGGGAGGAAGCGACTTTCTAATGCCAGAGATGACAGTTAACTTACGCAGTAATTTCACATGAATTGTAGAATGACATCAAGTGACCTTCAAAAGGAATGGAAAACATTAAGTGCAGGTGTGAGGTTCACAGCTAGGAGAGTTCGTATCAGGCTCCTAGAAACAGGACTGAAGTCCAATAACACAAATATACATATAATATTCACAGGCATGCATCCATAAAGTGAGAAATTAGTGAAATAAAAAATTGTGCTGTGGTCTCATAATTTTTTCCACAGCTGCATTTGTACCCAACCAAAAGGAAGACTTCGCATCTGACTTTTGAGTGGTGCTTCAGTGTCTTTGCATATCACAGGTTTGTAAAATGATGCAGCTAAACTGAAATGATGAAAATGCATCACCCTCAGGAAGCAGCAGTGGACAGAAGAACATTCTTACATGACACACAGTCTCCGTTTCTGATTGCAATGCACGATGGAATAGGCATGCAGGGCAAATGGGTTTTTATAGCTTGATATGGTCCGTGAGCATCGTCGTATTAAAGAAACAGTTAGAACAGAGTTACCCCGTGTGAATGCAATAATCAAATTATCATTGATAAAGCACTCAGAGCCCTTGGTGACTGCCGTTTGTATGGCCATGATGTGCCCATCCCATTAGGCTGAGCTAATGCAGAGCAACATGTTACCATCCTGAGTGATCTTATGCATTAAGTAGCATTCCTGTCTACAGGCAGGAGGTGCAATGGGTATCAATGGGTCGTTAATGGAAGGTTTGAGCACATCCCCTGTGGCCTTCAAAATCAGAAGAACTCATTTCTGCCAAACAGCCTGGCGAGCCACTAACGATGGTCACATTTATGTTTGTGAAGCTAATGCAGATTACTGGAATGAAGCAGCATTCATCCAGTCCTTTAGAAAATTCAGTTCATGCCATACCATTCCCAAACTACCCATAGGATGCCTTTGCATGAGTCTGCTATACATAACCGAGCGGACATTTGCATGCGACGTCCCGCTGCATCTTAACTAGAACGCTTCCCCTGGTAACGTGACGATCCAGTCTTTAGCTTTTACGCAAGTAATTAAGCAGCCATTGTAAATTTGCATGATGCGAGATCAGAGGCCTGAAGACTGAAACCTTGCAATGACTTCCAAAGGAACTGGGTTAAAAAATAAATAAATGTGGGTTGAGATGAAAAGAGGAAATTTCAGGCTGTTCCTGCACTCTGTACCTTTATTATACTATTATTAACAGCCATTTTTTTTTCTCATTTTCATACGTAAATACGATCTGGCAGCTTGAGGGTCACAACCCACGTCCATAACCTCTGCACTGCCTGCTATCCCAATGTTCCTTTAGAAACAAACAGATTTTAATTAGGCTTGTCTTGGTGTAAAACTATGATTTATGATTTTATATTTGTCGAAATGTGTCAGCTTAGTCGTTTCCAAACTTCTCCTCAAATCACCACATGATTTTCATCTCCAGTACCCTTGTATTTCTTGAACTCAAACAACTAGCACACTTTGGCTAGTCAATACGTCATTTTCATGATGGTACTCATGAAGTTGATTAACTAAGTAAATTAAATAAGTGAGATGGTAGTGAAATTTAACAAATACAATGTATGGTGACTAAAGTCAGGCGTGTCTAGCCAAGAAGAGAAATCCCTGTTGCTTTTTCTTGTACTTTATTTGTGTATACTGTATTCTAATTTTAAACTGTTTTTTTCCAGAGTAAATTTACACATACATTACTGATAAATAGATAGATAAATTTTCTATTACAAACCTTTGTACAATAATATATTTCTTGTTAGCAGATTAACAAAATTAATTTCGTGAGCATCTTTCACTCATGAAGGGGTTAAGGAATCTTTTTTTTCCCCATTTTTACAATGGATTTAGTCTTGAGTATTATGTGATGTTTTGGACTGTAGTTGATACTTTTCTAATATTCTTCATGCAACAACTTTTTTTGTTTTATTTAACAATAAGGTGAATGGAAATCCAGGTATTTTGCTGTATAATAGGTTAATTTAGGTAATGCCAACTGGCATCTGCAATTTGCCCATAGCAAATTATTGTGTGTCCTGCAATAGACTGGCTTCTACTACGCTAGTTCCCTGTCCTGGTTGGGATTTGCTCCAAGATTTCAGTGACCCTGATCAGCATAAACGGTTGTAAGGTGTAAGGTTTTAGTAAATTACTTTTAGTTACGTAAAAAATGCCATTAATATAAAAATAATAGTTTTACAGTAGCAGCAAATTATAATGGTCTCTTTTCTTTGGGGCTTGCTGTATAATCTCATATCAGTTTGTGTGTCCTCAGTCTGCATCAATGCTATTAGCATCGTTAGACTTTACAGCTGGTGTCCAGATAGCACCTGTCAGATGCACTGCCATTTTTTAACAAAATACAACACTTTCCTGCAAGTTCAGTCTCCTTCCAGCCTCTCGGAAGGCTGTTAGAAAGCATCATGGACCTGGTCATAAATTCACAAAAATAATACTATCAAGAGCACGACAGTTTCCTTCAGCTGTTTTAGATGTGTCTCTCTTTCATAGGAATATATATATAAGCTATATATTATAAACCAAATATATGATAAATGTGCTAATAAACATTTCTTTCTTTTTCTATATACTAAAATTCTTTAAGCAATACATTCTTCAAACCAAAACACACAGCATCAATAATTTATGACTGTGCTCCCTGTTTCTGTGAAAGACCTTTTTACATTAAAAATGAAAATTAAAATTACTAAAATTAAGAAAAGATAGATAAGCCAGAACATAATTTGCTATGCTCATTGGCCCTGCAAGCTGTATGAATAAAATTTAAATAAATGAACTTAAACAAATTGCAGAATGAAGGCACAGTTAAATCCTTCCAGATAGTACTGAATGAAATTACAATACATTGACAGATAGTTGGGGCAAAATTCAAACATTTTGTTAAATTGGGCTAGAGTTCAGATTGAATCAAGCACTGAAATACTTTTAGTTTAAGAGGAATTGATTAAAAGCATTATCCTGACAAAAAAATAAAATAAAAAATATATATATATATATTATGCAGCTTTCCAACTTGTCTTGAGCCAAAGGCTTGAGTGTTTGAATGTTGCGTCAGAGCAGGTGAGGAAGTTTGTGCGTTTCTCTGTCTCTTAACAGTCAGCAGCCCCTGATTATGCATTTAAAAAAGCATGAGAATTAAGCTGCTGTAAATAATAAATTTATGGCCGTTGATTTAATATGTCATCGGCTGCCAACCTATATGCTCGTCTGCAGAAAAAAAATCAAGGCCTGCTCTCTGTCAACTGAATACCTGCTCCTGCTGGCTCTTACGAAAATGGAGAGAATGACGTGCTGGATGAGCAGTTAGGACACGGGACAGAGGGATGCATGACGATCTGGACTCCTATTTTTTTAGCATTTGCCCCAATAAAACTATGTATTGGTTTAATTGATTAAGGCTTTTGTTGTTATAATGAATGACATAAAAGTTCCCTTTTATAGTTTATGTGTTCAGATGATCATGATTGCTAAGTAATAATGACTACAAATCTTTTTATTTTTTTTTTTAGCAATTTTTCATCACTGCAAGCCAGATTGCTGGTTAACGACAGCAGGTTGTCTAGAGCAGGGGGGTTGAACGGCCCCTCGTGCACCTTAGAGCTTGATTGACATCACCGGTGAATCGTAGACTCTCTTTGATGTGCCTTTTTCTGAACCTGTTGAAAATGTGATGTCACTGAAAATGTTAGATTAATCAGTTGAAAGGGGACTGATCGCGGCGAATCGCACGAACATCTGTGATAACAAACAAAAAGTCTGACTTGCCGCTGTCCGGAGAACACGGGACTAACAGTTGCCTTTTTGTTTGCAAAGCTGCAGACAAAGATTGTTTACCAAGGATCATCTGGTGTTCCTAAACACTTGTGTTTTTGACAGGGTTGGGTATTTTTTTTTTATCAAGATGAACTATCTTCTATTAGTCAGAAGAGGGTCTTAGATCTTCTCACAAAGGGGTCTTCCTGGAAGGTGGGGAGTGTTCAGGAGATGGATTAATGACCTGCTGCTTATCTTCACCCACGCCTGTGGAGCAGACAATGCCTCGAACGGATCATGGTCCTCCCCGTGATAGCATAGCAGGTAGGAAGATGAAAGTGCATGAACATGATCTCACTATGCTTAACTCTGTAGCACAAGGGAAACAGACGAATCGACAGAACGCAAGCATGAGACAAAGGAAGGACACTCACTAAAGATTTATATACATAAAAGGTAATTCCATGTGTTTGCAATTTCACCTGCATTTTCTGAAATTACCAAGAAATTCGATTAAAAGTTTGAAATTTGACTCCAGTCGGAAATGCAGGTTATTTTGAAAATAGATGGCGTTTTAAATAGATTGCTTGCCCCCAGAGCAGTAGATATGGATGCAATTCATAGTGACATTTGAAAGACCTTTTGATGCATTTGTTTGTGTTAGTATTAATAAAGGTACTCTTTCATATTACAAACTCTACCCTGGTATAATATATAATAAGCAAACCATTCATTTTTAAACTAAAAACTATGTTGTGCTAACAGGTATGCGGATATACATTCTGCCCTAAGTGCTATGGGTAGAAGGGCATGATATAGCTTCCCGCATGAGTGCACTTTGTCACCATGTTGGATAAGACTCCTTATACTCAAAACCACAGGCCTAATGTCTCTGTTAGCCTGTGTTTTCACAGAGTCAATGGGTAGCAGATGCACCCCCTGCAAAACCAGAAAATTTACTATTGATTAATGCTTCAGCTCTTATTTGCAGAATCCACAGTATGCTTGTAGCTGAGGCTGAGGCTGCTCAGGGATTCACCAATAGAATAAGGAAGAAATAAAACACAAAAACGAGTTTAAAATGCCCGTCTAGCAGCAATTTCCATCATGACATTTGTACATTTATAAAACATCAAGTTCTGACAATGTCTGTCGCACTATAATTTTTCTACAATTACCGTGTCTAAGGTGACGGGAATCGAACCGTCTTGAAGTTTCAAAGACACAAAAGAATTATTCTTTTTTTTTTATAATTAAATGAAGACGGGGTCTTGAGAATCTATCGTAATCTAAATGAAATCAGTATCATTTACATTCATCTATGCCATAAAAGAATGAATGAAATGCTCAACAATAAATAAAGAATGCATTCAATGTAAAGATCAAGACAACAAACTGTACATAAGTCAAAACAAAATCAGATTAAGCTAGAATTAGAGAGCGGCACCCCCAGCTGTACAGTCTTAGAGAGATTATTCTTCTGGACGATGCAGTGTTTACCTATGTTTAGCTATTTGCATTATGGAGACTGGGGCCCGTCACATGTATCGCTATATACAGGACACAACAGCAAAACTGGCAGCATGGATTCTTCACTGTAATCCTACATCAAATGAATTTCTAGTCAGAAGGTTTGTATACAGTGTGTAACCCTTCTGTCTCACGCAAAAACTACCACTTTAATTAGACATATCTTATATTTTATTTGAACACACTTGAAGATATGTGAATCATTAAGCCTCAAAATGACCATGTACAGTAAATATGTTTAAATATTTCATAAGGTGTGCCCATATTGCTCTAATTGATCCAATATATACCTCTTATTGGCTTCCATTAACCTAATAGTGTCATGAATAAATGATGAGAGTCCTGAGTTTTCCCTCTCGCCAGTTTCAGCCTTGGGGTGTCATGAAGGAGCATTCTTAGTGACCCACCAGTTGTTACACAAGCCCTTAAATATTTACCATTTGTCCTGTTCAGCACTATATGTACCAACATGTTTAAATGCTTCAGGTTGAATATTAAAAATGATCATTCATACTTACCTGAAATAAAAAAGACTAAATATTAAATTTAAGGTATTGCCAATTCATACATCAGTTTTTTGCTTATACATTACTCCTGTTA
Organism: Gnathonemus echidnorhynchus; assembly: GCA_026776725.1. Classification (NCBI taxonomy): domain Eukaryota; kingdom Metazoa; phylum Chordata; class Actinopteri; order Osteoglossiformes; family Mormyridae; genus Gnathonemus; species Gnathonemus echidnorhynchus. The sequence continues at coordinate 14,509,152 of JAODJU010000033.1, forward strand.
CAAAAATGAATGCAGTAGTACGTATATTATAATAATATAATTATTATAACACATGAGTACAATATCACCAAAGGCACATTGTGACTGGTGATGACATCATGATTGCCAGATTAAGGTAGAAGTGAGACTGTCCTGATCAGAATTATAAAACCTCAGACATGCTCCCATAATTCTTTACATTTGTTTCTTTTTTGTGTCACTCTCACTTTTTGGCTAACAAAGCAATTAGTACAATTTAAAAAATATTGGACAACATGCTTTATAAAGAATGCAAACATTTAATTGCTATTAAATCCAATTAGCATGTTTGTTGAAATTAAATTTTGCTTGTTATGATACAGGGTTTATCCAGACCTTGATTTTTTTTTCTTAATTATTATTTGTATTTGACTCAGTGATTCATTGTATGCTTTTGTTTCCTGAATTTACGTTTAGTGGGAGAGAGGACACGTCTGTGTTTTTTGTCTTGATAGCATCATGGTATCCATGGGTCCCCTAGTGGTGAAACGAAATTAAAATTCATGCTGGCTCTTTCTGTCGCTCCCCTCTGATCAAAATGATGTATATAACAGAAAAAGTACCTTGAGGTAACAGGGATAGACAAGAACACGGTGCCATTTTGATGACTGTTTTTGTTTCAAAGAAAGAACATAAAAATGCTAATAAAAAACAAATTGATATATTTTTAATAAATATCATTCGACAGCTCTGCAAACATTAAAAATATCTCAGGAAGAACAAAGCAAATAAGAATAAGCAAAAGCAATCTGTGAAACTCAGCAATAAAAAGGCAAATGCTTTATTGATTTTCACAATGAAATACTTTAGCGGTACATAGAGGCTGCTATGTTGCACATGTTTGTAATTTACACCTAACTATTATATCGATCCCCTACACACAATGTAAGTTTAGACCAATGCACCTTATAGTGGAATCTATTTGTAGCACCTGTGCGACTGGGACTCTTATTTGCTTATCTTGTGTCTGTGAGCGTCTATGTGTTTGTGTGCACATGCGTGTACTTTATTCAAATTCAGTCACAAACTGCATATATAGTGCCAGGCTGCCAGTCCATGGTGGACATTTTGTTTCACAGTTAGTGAGGAAGGGACACTTGTATGATAGACATAACTTGAAATCACTTATCATTAAAAGATGGAGAGTTTGTATTCCAAGGGACATATTTTACTACAGTACTGCAAATAATATAGTACCAGTGCCACTGCACTGCCAGTGCCAGTGCCAGTGCCACTGCATATGTAGTGCCAGGCTGCCAGTCCATGGTGGACATTTTGTTCCACAGTTAGTGAGGAATGGGAACTTGTATGATAGATATAATTTCAAAATCACTCACCATTAAATGATGGAGAGCGACATATTTTACTACAAAACTGTACTAATACAAATGTTTTTGTTAATAATGAGGCCACTTCTATTTAAAATTCAGCTGCCCATTACAATCAGTTGAAATGCATACAAATATGCAACATTATTTCTAATAAATATACAAGAAGTATATTTCCAGCAAGTGGCCTACACTAAGGTATAGGAATATCAAATACGTATATGGTCTATTAAACATAACACACAACAATACTGGTTATGTTAACATTTTTTTTTTTATTCCAAGAAAATTATTAACAGCCAACGTTGTTCCAGCTAGCACATGATTCAAAGACTCAAAGCTGCAATCATGAAAAGAGTATGAAATAAATGATGTTTTCACTGGCGGCTTCACAACGTACCCCAGCGTTCATTTAAATGCACTATGTAATTGCCCTCAATATTAAGGAAAAAAAAATACAGAAACAAACAGGCAGCCAGGTACTTTAGGGTCAATGGATTTAAGTTCCTTGAAGTCGCCGAAGAAATGACTCTCCTCAACTACGCGTATTCTTAAGCAATAACAACGCAATCTGTATTATCCACCCAAGAATACCCGTCACCGAAGAGAGTCTTAAAGAAGAAAGCAATTTAAATCGAAAGATATTGCATGATCCCCAAGCATTTGGTAGCAGCAAGAGGCTGTGAAATGATTGATTGAAGATGCCTTGTATCAGAAAGCAAGGACCCATCAATGGTTTTTCTGTAAACAGAAGTTAACACAATGCATTTTGAAGTGATGCTAAAATGCTGTAATACCCCCCTCTGCATTTACACTACTCCCCCCTCCTCCGATTCTCCCTCTGTTATTAAATCAAGCAAAACTGAAAAGAGGAACTGTGGAGAGGTGAACCCGCCCCTGCATGAAACACTTACCTGAGCCATCAGCAAACTGTTCCATTTTTGCTCCAGTCCCCCCAGATCTCAGTTTTTTTATCATTTCCATCACTCCCAGTCCTCAGTGGCAGAGCGTCTCCTGTTTCACTGGCACATATCCAAGAATAATGAGTGTTCCTGGAAAAGTGGCCAATGGTTAGGGTTCACTGCAAAAATCACGGCCTTTCAAGCCTCCCTTAACATCACCATTGTTTACCCCATTAATAGCCAATGGCCCTGACAAATGTCATACAGAAAATCCAGCAGCAGCAGCATGAGGCAAATTATAGATAATATGGAAAATAATTGGAATGAAGGCTGTCAGAATAGAAGAGCCATTTGTGCCACTGTGTTTCCCACTCGCTGAGAGGTGCATCAGCTTTATGTATATGAATCTAACAACAGAAATTTAAATCTCATTTATAGCTACCTGTAGAGGTGTCCTATGACGCCTTGTCATACAGGATCATACATCTGACAACAAAATTAGTATTAAAACATAGAAAAATGCATATTACCTTACTGAAAATAATTTCATGCATCTGTACACCCCCATTTATGAAATAATTGAAATTATATCACTCATCACATAATCGCAAATCCTCTGCAATAAACAAAATAGATCTTTAAAATTATCCTGGGAAATTTTATAATTGCCAAAATGTGATACGTGCAAGTGTATGTTTTTAAAGCAAATTTATAATTAAAATTTAATTCCTTAGTAATCGACACTCAGAATCGCTAATACCATGTATAATGCCAGGCCACATAAAATTCTTTTTAACTAATTTATCAGTGCTGGTTCTACAAAAATACTAAATCCTAATAATTATTCATATATCTTTTTTTTCATATCACTATGCCAAAGTTTTTCCCACGTGCTTATGTTCTTAACATGTAAACCAGAGACCTGTAAATTTAAAACACATAATTATTAAACGGTAAGGATATACATTCCTATAGGCCGTATAACACGTATTGCAAATATGATTTTCAATACGAAATATATGCGAAAAAGCACACGAAACGGTAGAGAATAAAATATAGTATAAAATAGAATATTTGTCAAAGAAATGATTAGCGGATGAATGAATGGCCCTTCAAACCTGCTATCGCATAACGATCTTCGGCTTCACTAAACAAATAATCAGATATATTTTGAAAGCTTTGAAGCAAATACAGAAATTATTATCCACAAGAAACGCTCTCCACCATCCTATAACCCCAGAAAAGAACTCACACAAGTCCAAGTGAAATAATACTTGAAAACCAATAATACCCATTTTTCGTAGCCAATGGGTTAACGAAATCCTCAAAAAAAATTCTCACAAAAAATAAAATAAAAACAGAAAAGACACGAATGTTTGGCAAAATAATCACGCTTCAAAACGAGAAATAAAAGCAGAGAGCACTCGCTGATCGCATGCTCGTATGATAACCGCCTGTTCGTGCAAATACGGCATCCAGAGGAGGGGAACGAGCTTACCAAAACTAAGTCCCAGTTTGCCCCCCATGCAGAAAGGGGTGCCGAGCCCCAAGCCCCTCTCTCCACGACCGGCAGCTGTCCCGAGGCGCTGAGCACAACAAAAGGTCCTGTGCATCACCGCTAAAGCAGACAGGACTGTTCACTGTAATACCATTTCCTGCGAGAGCGGAGCCTCTAAGTGCAGACATACCCCCGCGGTCCGCAATTTTTCCTCCCGCATCACCCCTGTCAGTGATGCTATTGGACATGAATTCAATCCTACTTCTTTGTACAAAAAAATTGGATTTGATATTCCTTCTAGCGGAGTGGATTTAATCAATCAATGTGTCTCCGTGCATATTTATTCAGCTTGAAATAGGCAAAGTTCCTCAAGGTACACTAATCCTCAGTTTTCCTTGTCATTCATATGGATTTTCCCCACTCCTTACTCCAGTACACTATGCTGGTGGGGAAAAAGGAGGAAGAAGAACAACCGAATGAAAATCTCTGCTGCCTTTTTTTTCTTTTTCTTTTTTTTCTTTTACTGTTGAACATCTCGGGATGAATCCGTATTCCCTTCCTCATTCAGCTGCTCCCGCCTCATTACAAGGATTCAGCGGCACGTTATTCTGTCACCACAACTCGCAGGACCCGCGATTGCGATTTAATTGCAGGAATCCAATGAATATGTTAATATTGTGCGGGTAAAGTATAGAAATCCAGAGAGAGAGAGAGAGAGAAGGAAAAAAAGGCTTCAATCAGGCAACACACATGACAACGACACGATTACAAAACTCTGCATTTAAGTCGCCTATGTGCCACTCAGCAGACTGAAATGTTGCATTTATTAAACTGTGATTCTTTCCCAGAAGAAAAAAAAAGAGAGGAAATATGAACACATCCACAAGAATTCAGCCAGCTTACCCTTTCAGTTCTGCTCCAAAGGGAACCTCCCATTGAGCACAAAGCCCTGGAGTCATCTGATGTTTGACTGTGATACGCCTCGGATGAGGTTGTCTTGCCGTGGTCCACGGTTGATTTATACGGGTTCCCGTGCAGGTTCTCATGGGGGGGCCGGGGGGCGGTGGGGGTGGGAGGAGAGGCGCTGGCTCGGCGTGCA
>JAODJU010000033.1:14514096-14534710 GCA_026776725.1 Gnathonemus echidnorhynchus
GGGGGGGGGCGGGGGGGGGGGGGGGGGGGGAGGAGAGGCGCTGGCTCGGCGTGCAGGCGTTAGCTAGGAGTCGGCAGCGTGCCGGGCCAGGACACCGCTCCAGGAAGCCCCCCCCCCGCCCCCCCCACGCCTGCCGAGTGAGGGACAGGCCCGGATCTGCAGGTAGAGGAAGCCGACACGGGAGCTCGACAAAAGCGCGAGAGACGCCCCTGTGCTCGGAGACAGTTGTTGCTCGCTTCATCAAATGAACTTACAGCGAGGGAACGGCAGACTGTTAGCGGGAGAGCGTGAAGGAGGGTGGGAGGGAGAGAGAGTGAGAGAGAGAGAGGGAAGGAGAGAGAGAGAGCGAGAGAGAGTGAGCACAGCACACGCACAATAAAAGACATAATACCACCTCCACACAGAGCCGCTTTTTGCATAGAAATGGAGAAAGAATTATTAAATGTGAGGACAGCAGTGTGACTGAAAGCCGCGAGTTCCAGGTCCAGGGCAGGACACTGCTGATTAACTTAAGGAGGAGCTGAGGTGCGATGCACTTCACGGCCTCGCCTCCCCAGCGAGCCTCCCCAGCTTCCATGTAGCCGGGGGGCCGGTGACCCGTAGGCCCTTCGGTTCAAACACGGCCGAAGCGCAGCTGTCTACCTGCCATGTGCGTTAAAAACGTCCATCTCACATCTCCAGCAGACACCGATGGAGGCTGTTTTTCCGGCTATAAAAAAACTGCAATTTTCTCCCTAAGTCGTAAAGACACCCATTACTTCCTCTTATGAAATTGAAAAAAAAAAAACAATTGTAGCACATGCTGTCTTTAGAAACTGTGTGGCACGGTTAGAGACAATTTGGGAATCAGGGTGATTTGCATTGTACACAGAGGTGGGGGAAATTCTTCTGTCTGCTGTCGTGTCCTTAGCTTCAATTACCCCCACCCCCCACCCAAATACACCTAAATTTCATTCACGGCAGTGATAGGATGTTTTAATTCCAACAGTCCTTTTAAATTTCTCCACTACGTGTGGCTTTTGAAGTTAACATTTTAATCAAATTACCTAAGGTTTACAATAATTTAATGAAAGGTTTGAATATATATGATCCTTATATAAGAGGTGAGACCCCCATAAACAGACGTATTAAAAAAGTCAATTAAATTTTAATGATCATTAATTAACATGCAGAATATACAAAATTTATACAACCTGAACTAAATAACAATGTTTTGTCATGCTATATAGATCAGTAAATTATTATAAAAATTTACTGGTAACATATTACAACTGATAACAGAAATTTTAGCATAGTATAATAAACAATAACATCAAAAATACGCTAACAAATGTACAAAGAAGGTTAGTTATTTGACTGTTAACAGAGAAATATCTTTCACAGTTGTTGTTTTAGTAAAACCACAGCCTGCATGATATTTTGGAAGATGTGCATTCACCTTAGCTAGAAAAAACAAAACAACATTTAGTCATTTAGTAAAGTTTCTAGAGTCTTTCAATGTCGTATCCAAATAAAATATAACACGTTTATTAATTTTTATAACAATAATCATTTCATGCAAATATGTGTAATCAAAATATATTTCATTGAAAGCAACACAGTCAAAATTGGAACTGAGTCTGTTTTGATGCTTTTTAGCATCAGAAATAACAAAACTATCCATTGCTTTTACCGTCTCCCACAGACAAAGGAAGTCAGGGTGCCGTCTTTCTGCTAATACGTAGCGATTTACTGCCCCCTGTTGACACTTACAGTCCTCTTCTTCTGTACACAAAACTGGGGGTCTTTATTGTTCTAAACATGAATTTTGATGGCACGTCGAAATAATGCCTCTGATGGTTAATACAAAGGTGTTTATTTGGTGTGGCCCTTCAAGTGTCAAACGTCACATAACAATAATCAGAACAAGATAAGTGAAACACAATACGAGCTTGGCCTCCATTACTGAAGTGAATGTACAAAACAGATCAGAGGAAAAAAAAAACACTGTAGCTCAGGCTGAAGCAAGAGTCACGTGGATGAATAGGCTACTGCTTTAGATGTTTCAAGGTAGAGTGAACTATGTGTACAAAAGGTTTGTGGATTTACTTTTCAATATTGCAAGGCCGTATTTTTTCCCCCTCACACAAAGCGACATCCTAGAAAATCTATACACCTTTTTTGACTCAAAGTACCAATCATTGTAAGTGTACTCTCAGTGGCTCCAGGAATGCATGAGGTAAAATCACATTCCATTGTTGACTCTCTGTTTATTTTTGGAGGAGTAATTGAAATTGACTGTGAGAAGACCAAAAGCTGTGATGTATTAATTGGTGTTTATAGCTAACTGAAGGTCTATGAGAGGAAAAAAAAATTCAATAGCGGTACATTTGTAGGTGGCTCATACATTTGTCTTGTGTCTTTTGTATTAATAGGATGGGGAAAAAACTGCAAATTTAAAATCAATTGGGGCATATGTATTGAATAGCTCTTCTGAATCACTTCAATTAGTGGGACCCATGCGACAATATTTGAGTGGCACTTTAGAGTTAAGGAAATACAACAACGGGGATGGGGACAATACTTCAAGTAAATACCAATTATTACACCACACTTGGCAGAGGCGTGTAAAATATGACTATGGATCACTGGACAAAGCGATTCCGAGTCACTCAACTTCACAGCTGAGAATGTTTATGTCTACAGTTTTTGCAGGTTCCAGTGTAAACTCTGCACACATACAGTACAATTATATATAGGTTTTGGTTGCTCCCAAATGCTTTGCTGTTTATTTGCTTGTTTATTCATTTCAGTTTTTCCTTATTGCCATTTATACTGCAAAAATAATTGCCAGATATTCCACCACAACAATAAAAGTGTAACAATAAAACTGCTCCAAATTGCTACAACTTATCCAGTATTGGGTGAGGAAGGGCTTGGAACCTCTGCAGGACAGACTACAGGGTGCTTATTTACTTGCACGCGCATTCACACACAATGGACAATTTGCAAATGCTAATTCACCAAAATGGACTGCAGGAGCAAGCCCACACAACATAGGAAGAACATGGAAACTCCCTACAAACAGCTAGGGCAGGATTTGACCCCCCCAGCACCACCCGCCCGCAACACCAGTATACTACCCAGTAAGTATAAGAATATGAATAAGAGTAATAATCAGAAACATATAACTGGAAACATATACTCTCGAGCTACATAACAAATACTCATATAAGCATGTGTGTAATCGCACACCACATTAAGGGTGCATGTTAAAAAATGATTAGAATGGGTGATTATTCAAGTAAATTTAAGCAAAGTATTTCACAAATGGTTGTTCTTAGCAGTTTTATTCTGTTTTGACTCTTTCTGGCTCATTTGCGTTAAAAACTTTTTTTTTTTCGCACACAGGCGCATGGATATACATATGATATACAAATGATATACACATGATATACATATGATATACATATGATATACACATGATATACATATGATATACACATGATATACATATGATATACATATACATACAGCATATGTATTCGGTATTATGTAGACTTAAAACAGCATAGCCTTACATGCAGAGAAAATTGGTTGTATATCAGGCTTATTTGGATAAAAATTATCTGTATCTATGTCGCTCTCTCTTTTTCTCCATATATATATAAATATGTGTGTGTGTGTGTGTGTGTGTGCGTGTGTGTAACACATTCAAAAGAATGACAGGGAAAGGAAATTATTATAGGAATCCCCAGTACAGCTTGGCTCAGATTCGCTCCAGTAGAGCGTATATGTAGCAATGTGCCTAAGAGTGTATGCAAATTGATAATGAAATAACATACTACTCATAAATGAAAAAGGAAATGTAAAAAAAGAAAAAAAAAACAACACCAATATTGTTCTTTCTTGAGCCATACATCTCGGATGGTGTGAAATTCCAGAATCTGATCCCATTCTTGACCATGCTTGTAACACTGAGGACCTCTGGAATTCCAGGTTTCAGCCGAAAGGCACCACTATGACGGTATCAATTTGATTTCTCTCCGGGAAAGCCTGCACACAATTATTGCGATTAGCGCAAATACGGATTGAGCAGTGGAGTACCAACCACCAAGGCTTCTGGCATGTCGGACATTTTCCCAGCCAACCAATGGGTACATGGGCAGGCATGATTAAGCGTGAGTGACATCCCACCTACCCCCAGTTGGCAATATGTATCTCTCAACAAATTTCATCCAGAAGGACTCCCAGTCCAGCCCAGAGATCCCCCAAGCCGCACACAGCACTCCCAGTCCCCTCATCCTCACAGTGGACATGTCCCTAGACTCCTATCCCTTCGCACCCATTGTTCTTCACATTTTTCAGATAAACAAACTGAAAAGAGATCATCACGTGTAGTAATCTGCAAATCGATATGCTGTAAGCGCCTGTGGCATTTCGTGCTGATCGTTGGATGATTCTGCAGGATATGCCGGCCAGTGCCTTGCATGAGCATCCATGAATGCCATAATGGAACCTTATTAACTCATTTTACTACTTCCAATTAGATATGGTTCATTTAGTTGCAACCGTAGTTGGGCTTGCTTTGCCTTACACTGCTAAACAGATTAATCTTTGCTGGATGAATCTGCAATATAAACAATGCCTATTTTCTTTTGACTTGCACGCAATCCAGGGAGTCCCAGTCTCCAAGTTCACAGAAGCCGTACCCTGAAAAAAGGTTATGGAAAATAGACATATGGATGGTTTGATGAATGGATGGATGGACAGATGGATGGATGAGTAGCATTTTTCACCAGTTGCCTATAAAGTAGGATCAAGAGATTGAAGAACATGCTTCTGAGGAACATTCTTCTATAGGTGTCATGGCGGCCAGTGGCTCTTGGAAATGAAGGCGCTGCTTTTTTCTGTGTTCTGTGGATTCATTCAAAATACCCCCACGGATGTAAGTAGGTTGTGCTTTCTAAGACAAAGCAACCGGGTGTTTAGCTACAATGCAGCCAGGGAAAATTTTGTCAGATAAAGGCAAGCCAAGGAATGTAGATCTTCTTTTTATTTCAATTTCACAGCCTGGCAGTGTAAATTGGTTGTTCCCTCATGCAAATCATTTGCGACTTATTAAAGGTATGTGATCTGTGTCGAGGCCGACGAGCGGTTCGGCCTTTTCAATTACACGTCGCTTGCTTCGGACACAAGCCACCATAATGGGTAAACACATTAGCGGCTGGGGCCTGTAAAAGAATCTCCTTCGACAGTTTTAAAGGTACTCAGATCAGACGGCAAGATAAAAGCACCAATTTCTGAACTCAGCACCTGGTACCACATAGGTGACCTGTGGAAATGTACGGTAGCAGGTTTCGTGCTGTAAGTAGCTGCAAGAGAAAAATTAAAGGCAACACTTTACTTAAGGTCACGTAGTAATTTAGTAATTTATAAACACATTCATATCAAATAATGCATTCATAAAGCATTACAAATATGGCTAGAAATATTTATAAAAAGGCATAACGCATTATAGCTATGTATATTATGCATTATGATTGCCTTATGAAGCCCGCATCTAAAATGCACTATACCCCTACTTAAATTACTTTAAAACTGGCCTGTAACGTGTTACCAAATCAAAAAATAATAATTAAATAAATGTCCTGATATCCAGGAGAGGAAGCGGCAGCTTGTGGTAGAACCATGCAGTTAATTAATTAAGCCTGGGTGCTGCATGTGGCCTCCGCTACGTCTGACACTCGTTCAGTGTCACTTGTTCCTTTGTTGCGGCTCAGCGGCGACCAGTTTTTTTCTTTTTTTTCTTGAATACAGCAGGCAGCTAAAGCGGGAGAAGTTTAACGGGACACATCTATAATTTCTGCTGTTCAAAAGAAGACATCAAAGACGACTTCTGGTTGACCCCATATGACATTACATTAGAGACAATAGCTATAAAAAAAAACGCTAAAAATTATACCAACATACAGCATGGGACACATAGAACAGGTAGAATTCTTGGAATCATCTTATTATACCATTGGAGAAATGGGGAATTTTATGGTAGAAGGATATAGGCAGTCACCTGTATGAGATCTGTTCCCTAATTCTGTCTTTAAGTAAAATTTGTAAGTCAGAAAATAATACAGTAATTCAGTACATAATATTAATAACAATGTCCACTTGACCTTCCCGTCTTCTCCCTAGGATAGCCCTAAAAAACCACACCAGTTACTGTTTTGTCTTGCCTCTCGTTCCTGCCCTTGTGTTAATCACTCCACCTGCCTCTCATTAGCTCCCTCATTAATTTCAGATTTACATGCTTCCCAGTCCTGTGTTACCCAGTCCAGTCATTGATGTCAAACCGTTTGGTTACCTGTGCCCTTCCTTGTACCACTCGTCCCATTTTTGATCCCTTGTGATCCTGTTCATTTTCAGTCTCTGTTCTTTTGAGTGAAATAACCCCGCTTTTGTTTTGCCACCATGTCTGTCCTTGAATGTTTCATTCCACAAGTTGTGACAAGTAATAATATAGTAATAATACAAGTAACTATATACAATACTGTACTGTACCTAGAGCAGATGAACCATTGAAGCATGCAATGTTTTCACAAGCATCGCAAAGCAGTGTGTGCGTTCGTTATTATGAAATATGGTATTTTACCCACATTTTTGATATAATAAGCTTTACGGCAGTCTGTTCGCAAGTCAGATGTTCTTGACCCAGGGACTGCATGTATTTATTTTCATATAAATCATATATTTGTTATTGAGGGGCAGGCAGTTAAAAGTTAAAAAAAGATTAAAAAGAGCACTCAGAGCCGTTAATGCTCATGCACAAATTCACATTAAGTAGTTTGATGAAACAGGAACCACCAGCTCCTCCCTTCTCCACATGCCTGATGAACCGTGTGTGTGTGTGTGTGTGTGTGTACGAACACACGTACAACTACAGGGGCACAGTAGGGACATGGATACCTGGCAAACTAAGGGGCCCCACACTTTACAGGGCCCTTGAATACACACAATTATAAATTTATATAATATAAGGGGAACAGAGGGGCCTAGGGTGCTATTTTGTTAAGGGGCACTTACACATACTGTAGTTTGGAGGCAACAGTGTTACCCAATGAACCATGCTCTATTTGCTATATTTATGGGAATTTTAGTGATTTTTTTAATGACTCGGTTGTTTTTTGTATTGAACATACCACCAGCTTCTAACTGTATCTGTGCTCTCATTCTTTCTTTCTATAATTCACACAAAATTCTCCATCATGTTCTGCAAGACTTGGTTATGTCAAGAAAGACCAGCTGACATATAAAATTAACCGGACGTTCCTGTTTTACAAACCCATGCCCTAACATTATTTTTAAGTTCACCGATCATTGTTGTCGAAGCAGAGAGACGAGAATGGCATTTAAGCAAATCCAACAAGATGTAAAATTGTCCATCTATAAATGTATATTTAGATGCTGACAGTTAATCGATGTAAACTGGAATGAGAGGGGAACCGCTTCTAAGCGCAAGAAATATCAATAATAGACCCAGGAATCAATCAATTCAAACAATTCACAAGGTTCATTTATCGATCAGAACCCCCTTCCGTAGCAGAGTGCTGGTCTGTCCCCATGTACCTCTTCGCTTCTGGGACAGCTCACGATCCAAAGTCTGATTCTTTACTCAAATACAATATTTGCCCACAAACGATGCATTTTTCATTGAGGGAAGGGATGCATAACCAATTATTTTTCTGCATGTTCTGGTTGTTTCACTGGCATGTATGATTAAATCCATTAGCACTGGACTGTAACTGCATAAGGTTAAATAAATCAAAAGCTGCATTTTTTTTTTGCTGTGGGGGGGTGGCTGGTAGAGGTGCAGGAGAAGTATTTATTTACAATGAAATCTCATGCACATGTAATGCATTGTGAAAAGCACTGTGAGTGTTTAAATATACTGAGACGTTTCATACTCTGCCTGTTCAGCTGACTCTGCCCTGGAAATATGGCTCATGAAAAATGAGGCATTTGATACTGTTCCTACCACCAAGCACCAGTCAGTGATGCTTCATCATAAAGACGTAGTATAACTGCACGACTAACAATAAAAGCACTACAACCCTGTACTGGATAAGTGGTGATGGAAGATTGATTGATAGTTGTATAATAATAATAATAACATAATAATGGTAATGGTACATTCATAGATGCAAATAAAACAAATAAAAAATAAAATTAAAAAGTGTCCTTATAACAATTATTATTATTATTATTATTATTATCATCATCATTATTGTTATGATTATTATTGTTGTTCTTGTTGTTATTGCTGCCATTGTTGTTGTCAATAATAATCAATAATCATCGTAAAAATGTAGCTAGCACTGCTAGCTCACACCTCCAGGTCTGGTGTGAGCAGAACATCTCGTCCTACAGTGATCGCCTTGGTGAAGCTTGCAGAATATCTCTTACTACAACGATGAGCAGTATGTGAAGCATCTAGAAGCACAGCGATCTCCCTTTGTGTGTAAAACATCTCTTACTAAAATGAGGTCCTTGAGATACTTGTGGAACATCTTGCACCACAACGATTACCTAGTTTTGGGTTTTTTGGTAACTGAGAGATTAGAAACAAGTTTTGAATATGAATCAAGGATCCTGTCCAGGGAATGGAGGGTAACATCCCTACTCAACTAAAGGCTGAGTAGTCATGACCTTGATGAAATGCATCATCTAAAGGACAGCACTTCAGCAACATAGCACTCACTGCACAGGGGCTGGCAGACAATCCAAGTTTCTGCAACATTTTGCAAAAATGCGGACTGTCTGGAAGGGAGCTGGGAGGGAGCAAAAACGTGGACCGTCTGTAGGCCCCCGAGGACCGGGCCCGGAAACACTGGTTTAGAGAACAGCCTGCTCCTTACTCCACTGCCATAATTTTCCCCCAAAAGACAACCCCAGATAAACATAAAATCTTTATAACAAAATCTCATAACCCGTGCATGGAGATATTTATGTGTTTAAAGAACTACATACATACTGCATCATTATTGGCTGGCAGAGTGGTCATATGCTGCCAGGTTATGGGTTTGATTCCTATATCGGTTCTGATTTGTTATTTTCATGTTACAGGAAAAGTGGTGATGGATGGATGGATGGATGGATGGTTATTTCTTTGCATACTCATCCAAAGAAGACAACTTACATTTAAACCATTCTCTCATCTGCCTTTCCTGATGCCTCAAAGCATCGACTATTAACAGTCAGTATTTCCTATAAGAACAAAAGTTTATAATACATTCTGTAAAACTTAAAATGTAAATTTTTCCATGAAGTATCAAGCTTTTGTCACAACTCATGTAACCATAAAACTGACATATTATTTTCCAATGATTATCTGACCCAACCAGGATGGAGAAATTCACAATAACGCCATAATATAAAGCCAACATCTGATTAATTTTAGTTACTTCTGCTTGATCACAGACAAATCTGTTCATAAAAAGCATAATACCACAGAATAGGCAAAAGTCTCCTAATATACTCAGTAATAGAAATAGTTAAATCAAATATTTTTTACATATTCAGTCTGCATACGTTCTATATATTTATTTTCTGTACTCCTGAACGACATGTCAACATTGAAGTGCCAAGAGGGTAGGACGACTCGCTGAATATCTCAGCGTAATATGTTTGTCTATGCTACACATAGATTTCATTGGCACGGAAATCAAATTCAACTGCAGGAAGCACGACTGTGAACCCTTGCATAATTCTCCAGTGCTCTATTACCATTGATGAGCCCGGCCGTGCAATCAGTGCAAGACAGACATAGACCTGGGCAAAAAAAATGCAGGAAAAAAAAGGAAAGAACTGCAGTGTGGCAAAAGAAAAAGAAAAATACCAAAAAGCAAAAAGCTGGTCTGGACTTTAAAAGAGGGTATTGACTAGAAACTTCTCCCTGCCTGTTGATGGCTTCAGGTCATACTTGCCTGTAATTACCAGTGTAGCATTTTAAACCATGTTATTTTAGCCCAGTGTTTCTTTGAATGCATACAGAATGTTTCTTTGGTTTGCACAGTTTCTGTACTTGAGCTGCACACTAAGATCTTTTTTATCTTCTCAATTTAAGAGCACATTGTCCCAAAACGTACTTCTCAATTTAACAGCTGGAGGAAAAAGGAATTTATGCCCAAATGGAGTTGCTTCACCTCTTATTCCACAGTAATAACTGAAAAATATCCCAGAGAGAGCTAGCTTTTTTATTATTTTATACACTCTCTCTTAAGGTGATCTCACATTGCGGAAAAATCTGAAAGAACAGAACCAAATGAGAAAGATCATTTTTCTAGGAAAATGATATATATTTTATTGCACTCAGAATGTTTGGACACAAACCAAACCATCAGTGAATCCCCATTCACGCTTGGGCGTTGTCTCAGGAGCCTCGAAGATTCTAATTGATGCTGTGAAGTGTGTGTGTGTGAGTGTGACAATGATACGGTGGCCTTTACTGGAACTCAGCGGTGACTCACTCAGACAGGGTGACAGAAACATGGTACCCTGGGGACTATGCTCTCATCATCATTTACGGGAGCCGGGCTGGCGTAGCACTGCCTCAGAAGCGCTTCGGAGCGGGCGTCTCGCCCGGCTACTCCTGCTGGTACGTCTGACAGCTGACGGCGAATCTCACCACCGCTGTTCATCATACTGCGCACGGGAAAACCAATGTTAAATACTATAAGTGGTTTCCAGCAATTTTGACTGCATCTTTGGTCTCATTTTCATATTTTTGGCGTCTATATAATTAGGATTGATACTTAAAAATCGCAGATTGCGAGTTCTGTTTTGTCTGATCTTGTAATTCATCCCCAAAATGAAAATGTATTTATAAATAAATGTTCATCCCGGAGCACCATGTCAAAGGAGTCAAGCTGACCCATATAAAAAAGCTTTAAGAAGCCAAACACTGCCTGTCTGTGAGACCTAACATTAGCGTCTGTGCGCTAAATATGCTAATACTGAATTTGAGTGCGACGCTTAACAGGCGTGCACCTAAACGCTGATGAGCAGAAGATGTGTGTCTAATTGTGTGGGATGACAGTAATTTAGTTCAAAACATCAGAAGGCAGAACATTAATTTTCCTAAAACATCAAAGATAGAACAGTACCTAACTCGTATAGTTTGTACTGAGAAAATAGTAACATTTTGTTGGGATTTTACGACGGGGGTAAATTAACACCATCTATATTACACACCCCTTGGCCCTACACTTTGCTTCTATACAGCTAATCTGTCATGTCATTTGCAATTTTTTGAATATTTGAACAAAGACATTCCATTCTTGTACAGTTCAACATCAGTTTTTACCTTTTAGATAATGGCACATCAACTAAAACTCCAGCCACTAACACATAATCAACTCAAATACTAGTTCAATTAATTCAAATCCAGTTTTCAAAGTGAAGACATCTTGAGAGACTTCAGACAAATAGCACCATAAATAAGCTTCTGTTTCTGAACATGGCTCCTCAGACTTGATGGTGATTGGTTAAATTGTGACACATTGCGGGTGAGCATAGTGGCTCAGTGGGTAACACTATAGTCCGAGTGCATGTGCCGAGGTTAGTTGGCAGGGAATGAATGCCATGTGATGGGCTGGCAACCCATGCAAGCTGCTTTCTGCTCAGCACTTCCTCAGAGAGGCTTCAGGCTCTCCATTACTCTGAACCAGAAAGTTTAAGGAAGTTGGCTGAATGCACACAGGATTTCTATCAAGTAGATTTTCTGATTACTGCTTGCTTAGATTTAGCGACAACATCCTCCATATAAGTGCTTCACAACCTAGTCCACAAAATAACTGGTTTAAGAATACCATCTTATTGGCTAATCTAATTTAATTGCCGATTGAAAGATGATACATTTTATAAACCCATGCAAAAAAATATAGATGGATTTAAAGTGATTTCTATGAAACTTAAAACAGATGTTACTTTCACAAAAAAAAATTCAAAAAAGTTGATTGTGCTTTTTTCTTTCGCAAAAATTCTGGGAAAAGGGAAGCGGTTTTCATTCATTTACTCTGGCTGAAGACACCTCCAGAGAAAAACAACCAATTTCCACACCAAGGACAAGCAACCTGCGCACTCAGAGACTCACGGAGCGGGTCAAAACTGTAAAATTATCACTCTGACCCGGACATAATGGGCACCGGAGGTCTGTTATTTCAAAGAGGACACGGTCCTCCATAAGCAGCATCTACAAGCTTCCCCTTTGGCTACATTTGCTCTTCCACAGAAGACATACTGTAGCAAGTAAGAGAAAAAGTCAGTTTTCCTGGTGCCGATAGCAGACCACAGAGTGTACACAGCAATTTATCCTGATTAGCATCGTCTGCTCAAATAATCAAGATTGCTGCGTGAGATCCATTTGACAATGGCAGTATTATTTTTTAAAAAATCATTGGAAAAATGAATTTAGAATAATATGGAATAATGCAGAAAATGATTAACAGTGTCCAGAGTATGCCAAAGAATAATATTAAAAATCACTAAACATTTTGGCCCATCCATTATACTGTAGCACCGAATGAATCACATGAAGCACTCAGATAAGTATGGCTAATATTGTCTACACCACAAAAATAGTAATCATGATGTCTCTTGATGAAGTCTTTTTGCTTGCCAAGTATATTTTGATGGTATTTGAAAGATGTCCACAAGTTTGAACTGCTACCATTAAAGGATCAGAAAAATAAGATTTGCCAAATGTCATAAAAGGTCATTTGTCTTTTTGCCCCCAGTTCCTCAGTGAGTAAGAGGCAGGATATTGATATTTTAAAGATTCGCACATATTATAGATATGCATTGAAATCACGTCGTACACATCGAACTGTAACTAACAGATTCCTGCCATTGAAAGCTGACTTGCATCAAGTGCAGTTTTACAGTGCATTAGCAAGATGTACAGCTCATCATGAGTGGTTGTTCTCTGAAACAGTGGGAGGGGGGTCACTATTGGGAATTAGCCAGCGGCAGGATCTCCAGATTCAAGGCTGGATTCCAAATATTCAAGAATGAAATAATAGAAAAGCTTAAGCACGAACAGTTTTATTGACAAAATGAACTGTCAAAAAAACAATGGAACAAAAGGCGTTTTTTTCCCCCTCTGTTTCCCTTGTGTTATATAGCTGCTCAGTTCCACCCTTTCTGCACCAGGAGGCTTGATTTCCCATTTTTTTCTGTCACCTGAGCAATCATGAGTGCTACTTTTCCTTTTTGTGCTTTGCTTCAATGCAAAGTCAAACAAAGAAGCTGAAAGTCACCCTGTCCCTCCCACGGAAGTCGACATGATAACAAATGCAAAACACATCATCAAAAAGTCCTTTAATCGCCTGAATCGAGTCCTTAAGTTCAACAATCTCTCCATTTAGCTACCCTTACGTAGCACAGGCATAGAATTTTCTTTGCCTACATTCTATACTGGTGTATTGATACCACATGTTTAATACATCTGTCCAACTGCTATAGGTTTGTGGTGAGTCTTCGCAGGAAGGACATGGTGCAAGGTAGGTGGCTCCCTGGACTTTCAGTACATCACCATGAACACACACTCACTAAGAGCTATTTAAACTCAGTACATCACCATGAACACACACTCACTAAGAGCTATTTAAACTCAGTACATCACCAAGAACACACACTCACTAAGAGCTATTTAAACTCAGTACATCACCATGAACACACACTCACTAAGAGCTATTTAAACTCAGTACATCACCATGAACACACAGTCACTAAGAGCTATTTAAACTCAGTACATCACCAAGAACACACACTCACTAAGAGCTATTTAAACTCAGTACATCATCATGAACACACACTCACTAAGAGCTATTTAAACTCAGTACATCACCATGAACACACACTCACTAAGAGCTATTTAAACACACACATTCGCCTGATAACCAGTTGGAAACATAGGAAACGTGCGCAAACATAAGAAAACGTTCAACTTACACAGAACAGATGGGATTCAAACCCTGAACCCTGGAGGCAAGTAGCTGCTGTGCTGCCCAGCTCCACTCTCATTTAATACTAATATTCAAGGCACTGAGATTCATTTCTGATTTGAAATCCTGCAGGAGCTCCATGACTAGGAGGCTTCCTGAAAATCCTTTTGAATTGTCCTTCCCTCATCGGACATCATAGTCTTTGCCTCTGCCTCTAATGAATCTGATAATCAGTTTCACCTCTGTCATTGAAAAAAGTTGGTAATCCTTGTACCGTCAGAAAATGACTCATTCCACAATAGTTCCACTCAGATTATAAATCCCCATGCAACATAGACTGCATAGAGAATCAAGTTTAATGTAACAGCTTGTGGGCTAGAGAAGTAGCACAAGGTCAGAAGTCAAGGGCAGTGATGCTAACTAAAAACATACTTTCGCTCAAACCCAGCATGACATAGGGTCAAGGCCCCTTTGAAACCAAAAACAGCTAGTCTTCGGCTTCTAAAACACCCACATAAAAACCCATACATGTTAAAGATGCAGAAACTCTGCCCACGTTTTCCCCAACCTCTCCTTAGACCCTCCTCTACCTGCCTATCTGACCCTGCTAAATAAAACAATTCCTCACAGGGCCAGCTGTGTTTGACAAATTGGGTTATTTATGGGCACAATGCTGGTAACTTAAGAGCACGACCCAGCCGAACCCTGTGTCTTTACACTTACATCGATCCATTTTACAGAATCCTTTAATTTGTTGCATTTTCAGAAAGCCTGGATCCTATCCCAAAAAGCACTGGATCCATGGAAGGGAACAGCCCGATTTGGGATGCCAGGGCACTGACAAAACCACGGGGCAATTTGGAGATCAGTGGCACTAAACCGCATGGCTCTACAGCGACAGGAACCCTAAGCACCCAAGGGAGTCCTACACCTTCCACAGGACGTTACCCAGCTGCAGGAATCAAGCCCTTAGCCTCAAAGGTGTGAGGCCACCCCCATTTAGCAAAAAGCAACTGCATTATTTATCGTGAAGAATGCACTGGTGACAAATGGCAGCAGGGGGTATCGTAATTAGGATGGAGGGAAACACACACAGAAATGAGAGTTTCATTCTTGGAGTGCAGAGTATCACTACAGCACTCTGGGCTAGATGAAGATGTTTCTTTGTCTACAGGATCTGATAATGCAACCAGACAATAAAATTAAACAGGCTGTAGCTCCAAATTCTAATGCCATCAGTTGCTTATTCGGTTGTGTCCAGATATTAAGAACATAATAACATGAGAAATTTACAAACGAGAGGAGGCCATTCAGCCCACCAAGCTTGTTTGGGGAGAACTTAATAGCTCAGAGTGGTTGAAATCTTATCTAGCTCTGATATAAAGGAACCCAGACTTTTAGTTTGCGCTACACTAGCAGGAAGACTATTCCATACTCTAACTACACGCTGTGTAAAGAACTGTTTTCTCAAATTCAGTTTAAAATGTTCTCCCTCTAATTTCCACTTATGGTCACGAGTTCTAGTATTTAAACTAATATTAAAGTAGCCATTTGGCTGAACAGCATCTACCTGTATCTCTGCTACAAAAAAAACTCCTATTATTCGGCCACACTGAACAAAAAGATCCTCTACTCTTTACTGTATGTCATTACCTTCTATAATCTTCCATCGTCGGCAAATACAGATTCCCAAGAACTGTTTTACAGAGTCCACTTATGCCTGTTTTATATTTTACAACAACAACAACAACCGGACCTAATAGCTAATGTATCACTATCAACATTTTAAGCAGCAAAAATTCATTGCAGCTAGTGTGGATAACCCTCAAAATGCAAACGAAACACATTCCCCCAGCATGCTTATATATTTATAACCTTAAAACTATCTGATGTTTCAGGGGTGGAGGAAGTATTACTCATTAAAGACACCACACACAGCACTATCAGTCTTTATCTCTCTCAGTGTGAAGCTTAATGGCTTTGATTGTTTTCAAAATTACATTTAGACAGGATATTACTGTTACATGAGCTTCCTTCAGCAGAACCATTTCCTTTCCTCACACAGAACATTACCCAGCAATGTGCATCTTTACCATTTTTTTTTCCTGTTAACAAAAAAAGCAACAACAAAATAGAACAGCAGTCTTACAGTCCAATGCAAGGATAGCAGTTTGATTGGGGATTCCCACTTGTATTTAAGGGCAAGTAATTGAATTCTAGGCACCACCAGCATAAATACATCTGCCTACTTGTAGAATGGTTAGACTGAGTAACATCATTGCAATGACAATAACATTGTATGGAATCACAGTTTTGACATGGTCGTACACATTTCCAATGGCCAGGTATCAGGGACTGTTGGAAATACATTCGTTTGGACTGACTTTGTTTAGCTGTTCCTTGGCCTTTTTCATGCCCTCCTGTGAACGAATGTGACTATCTGAGCTTGCGAGTTGATTTTTAAGAATTCCCTCTGGCATCAGTCCAATCTATGCATTGCATGGGCAAAGCAAGATAGACACTTTTAACACAATACAATCCAGGTGAAAAACTATAAAGGTGACAAGAAAGGTCAGATGAGTGTGTATCAGGACCACAAAGGTCAGTCGTAATCTCTAGGTTTCTTTCTTTCAAATGCAGAATGTCTGGCCTTTTTTCCCCAAGACAATATAGATAATATACAGACATCTGCATTTACCAGACCAAACAGCTGAAGCAGAAATGTTTCTTGTACATTAAAAATCAAGGTGAGAAATTTTATTTTATTTACTTTATTTGTTTTGACAATTTAACACATTGATTAGCACTTAGAGAGTATTTCCTAAATCTAGCTCTAAGATTGTGCTCTAACATCAGGTTTGCTCAATGAATTCATTCATTCTTTCATTTATTTCTCTGACTGTTTAGATTAATATTTACCCCCAAACAAACATATTACAAACAAACAAATTTTAACAGTCAAACCCACAGCATTATCAAAAATGTTCTAGGTTAACATTTATTACATAATTATATAAGATTAACCTGTAAAATGGAAGCTATTTCACCCCTCACAAACGTCGTTGAAAATTGCCCAAAAATAAAAAAGGAAATGAATTAACATTCTACACATATTTTGACTATGTGTTTCATTGCTGAGATCAAATTGAGATAGTAGATCACATTGCATAATGTAAAGTATGATGAAAAACATTTGTTTCCAAAGGGAATTTTTTTTATTAATCAAAAACCCCTTTACTCACAATGATGTGTTATCACTGTCTTTTGAAAACACTGTGGAAAATGGCAGATAACTAATATCAAAATTCATATCATTTAAGAAATTACATATATAATTTCATTGCATTTATGTTTGCAGCTACAAATAATATTTACTATATTTTTCTTCACCTTGTAATGCAACCACAAGAAAAATAATTTTAATTTCGCGGTGAGGGAAAATGGTAAAATTGTAATTCAAGATTGAGCTGAAACAAATAATAATGAGTCCTCCATAATTACCAATTAGCGCAGCAAATAAAAATGTGCATTTTATTGCATGACATCGCTGTCGCCACTCCATCTGACGTTAACGGTTGTTGCGACTACGTCCTGCGACCGGCAGGCGTTATATGACAGTACAGCGGGGTACACTATGCATTAACTCATCAGGCAATCTGGCAATTATGCGATGCTGCATTACCAGCTGCTGCCCAAGGCTGCACTAGCCCCTCACTCGTATAAATCTAATTTACATTACAATTAAAACATTACCGATGGACTCAGGATGATGTTTACTCAGCGGGGGGCTAATGTGTCTCCCTCACGATCACAGTATTGAGCTCGTCCAGGTGGTCACTCCCCCGCCATTGCCCTGCAGGGGATGGGACCTATTGTGTCAAAACGCTTTTCTATACATCGCTATACGACCCTCCCTGGAGTGGGGGCGGGCAGGGGTTGGTTGTCATTCGCTGAATTCATTAAAACGTGATTGCTGATTGGTGCGTGCTGGTATGTGAGATTACATACTGATAGGGCACTCGGGTAACCCAGGATACCTGATTAGGCAGACTAACCACCAGTTTCATCACACACGCCAAGCAGCCACCGTTTGGCCTAGACAGCCAACCAGCAGATTAAGCCCCACTGGGATATCTGCCTTCTAGATCATTCTTTAGACCGATGGTTTGGAGAGCAGCTTGCTGTTTCTGCTCCAAGCCCAGCATGGAAGTTATTCAACAATAAGCTCGGTGGTCCGTTCCGACTTTTTAGACAAGGTACTACTGAAGAAAGTTTGCTTTCTTATGGAAATAGGCTGCCAGATGTATGGTGGTTCCGCACAGGGAAGCGTCCAGTTTGCTAGCAGCACAGGCAGCATTCAATTAACACTGAATGTTGAAGCAACATTAAATTAACATTGAGCAATAAAATCGACTCGAAGTGCACAGATGCAAAGCCTGCTGTGTGCAGATTTCTCCTCTGACCACCGGACGTGACACACACACGGGCCCAAACTTCTGGTGCATTACTTCTGGCTGACCTTTTGATGCCTTTGACGAGATTCGGGAAAGCAAGACCATTAATTAATAGACTTGTAAACCACTGCACTAACCAAGCCACAGAAGACCCAAGATATCCAAACAACAGACCCAGACCGCCAGCTGATTCTTCACAGTTTCTCGGGCTGGACAGTACCGCTGCTTCTGTGCCCTGCTGATTTAGATCATGAAGCCAAGCAGTATCCTCCAGCCCCACAAGTAATTGTTGCAATAAATCAGAGGGCGCCGCTCCAAATAGCGTAGTATCTAATAAGAGCAATCTGTTCTGATTGAGAGAACACAACTCAGTTAGCCAACAGGTCAGGCCAGCGAACTCGCCGAACCTCCGAGACGATGAGGCGGATCACGCGCCGTGCACATGGCAGAAGAGCAGGAATTCTCATTGCACCGCTTCGCTGGGGCCCCTTGGGAAAGAAGGGATTCCGGAATGGGGACATTAATAGACAGACTGGATCACGAGGTTCAAACCCCCCTCTGTTACCCCGGGTGTGACACCCCACCACCAAGCCCTGTTGCCAGTTCATGAGGCACACAAACTGGGCGCCCATCACCGCAGAGAGTTCACTTGAGAAATGAGTGCGGTTGCACTCTCAGGTTATTACCAAGCAGTGCTCGAAAGTGTCCCTGATCCAGTATCTTGGTGAGAGGAGAGAGAGTCGCCTTCGGTGAACCGATACTACCATCATGTTGGCAGCTGGGATGCATAGTTCACACCTACTGTACCCAAGGACGACCCAAGACTTTCCAACCAGCTTCTGTTGAACTCTCACCCATAGTAAGAACCAAAAGCAGAAATCGAACCCCAGACCACACACCACGGGGTCTGAGGTAAGTGCTCCTCACTGAATTCCTTTGCTTCCCTTCCCAACAGAGTTCCTGAACCACTTGATCACTAGGTCGAACACAAAATGCACCATCTGTAGACTATACAGCCCACTTTCACATGATTCTAATACTATTCATATGTGTTTTAGCAGAAAGTCATTCATATACACTATACACCCCGTGGCCTTTATATTAGGTACACACGCTTGTTAATGCAAACCAAACAGCGAATTTTGTAGCAAATGAATTCATACACCCTACAGAGAGAGCTATGAGGTTCACTTACTGACTATGCATTAGATTGACTTAGCATTAGAAAGGCTAAGACACCCAATCCAAGCCATTTTGAAAGTATGATTGTCTGTGGCATGCGTGGTGATTCCAGTGTCATAGAAACGGCCACGCTATTGGGATTTCCATGTGCTACAGTGTCCAGAATTTACAGAGAATGGCATTTCTGTGGGCGAAAAACACCTCGTTAATGAGCGAGGTCAGAGTAGAATGGCCAGACTCATTAAAGCTAACAGGAAGGCCACAAGTACAGAAATAACAGCTGGGTACAACAGTGGTGTGCAGAAAGGCTTCTCTCAACGTACAACTCGTCCAACGTACAACTCGTCCACACTTGAAAGCCATTCTACCGCGGTGAGACGTAGCCAGTCCTAGCTGCACCTAATAAAGCAGCCAGGGAGTGAATAATAGCACTGAGTAATTCTGCATGATAATGTTTATAGTAATGTTTATTTCTAACAGAGGACAAATATGAATTAATATTAATATCCCTGTGTGTACCTGTGCACCATCCTGAATTCCTAAAGGCCCATTATTTATTTGTAACAATGTGTATGTCAGGCAGAAATGCTGAGCAGAAGAACAAGCGTTCAGTTTGCTGTGGTGTATCAGACAGATAGGTAAAGATATTAGGCCAAAGCTATGGGTTTGGTTTCAACACTGGATGGGACCAAATCACCCCCCTGCTCCCCCAAACACATGCAGTGCTCCCACAGTACTGCTGTGGACATGTCCGTACCGGACATGCCCAAGTCTACGCCCGGGCATTAGGTGCCATTTGAAAGGAGTGCTGGTCTCTGGATCAGGAGAGGAGCGCTGAAGAGGGAGCATTTTAAGCTGAATGCACCAAGAAAAGTGGGAACACAGCAAAGATGTCCTCTGACATTTCGTTTGTACTCGGTTTAGCGGCAACGCTAGAGCCAGGGAGAGGACTAGGAACCGTGGAACGCATTAGAACGGGGGGGGGGGGGGGGGCGGTCC
>JAODJU010000033.1:14534810-14553933 GCA_026776725.1 Gnathonemus echidnorhynchus
GGGGGGGGCTGTCCATACGTCAGTTTGCTTTTGAAAAGTTTTTAAATATTTTTTTTCAAAATTGTCAAAACCTGCTCACCTCGTTGTCTGTGTTGAAATTTGGCTCATGCTGTCGATGATGTAAATCTGCAGCCTAAAAACCGTACTGACTCCCTAACCCTAACCCTAATCCTAACCCTAAGCCTAACCCTAACCCTAACCCTGCCAGATATCAAACTGCAGCACTCGGGGAGTAACGTCACCTTGCCTAAAAATCACATTTTTATTAAAAAGAAAAATATACATAATTCAGACTTTTATTAATGAAGTATTACCACACATTAGCTGATGCTAGTTTTTATTTTTTTTTTTGCATGTGATTCTTCATCACTGCATTCTCAAAAGTTTATATGGGCACAGGCCTTGGTAGTCCTGCAGTTCCACCCTCCATGGAGAGGAACAAGCCCAGAAAGTAAATAAATAGATATTTACAGTGTGTGATTTTAGTTTTTTGCCTGTTTATTAGATTTGACATTCAGGCTTTGCAAGCCAAGTAATTTCGGATGTCAAAGTTCAAGGAGTCCATCAGGAAAAGGCTATTCCCAAAGGCTCGGTCAATGCATTCCTGTAAAATAAAAGTCCTAGAATACTACAGTGGCTGTTATGTGTGATCACACTCATTAAAAACAACTTATGCGGTAATGTACATATAGCAACAGAGCACGTTAAAATGGCAGCAATGTAATACTTTGTGTGATCTTTGCCAGGAAGCAGTGGGAGGACTTTACTCCTCATCTTGGTCTTTTAATGTAAAATCCGGCCATTACGCACCTCTTTATGCTTGGCATGCCCCAAGACTAATGGATCATATGAAAAGAATTACTCTAAGCTCAGCTGAAAATTGTGAATGTTTGATAGTGAAACATTGTCCTTGTTTGCAAAGAGAGATGGGCAATATTTGCACTGCATGAATTTAAAATAAGTATTTTGATTAGAGAATGTGCTCTTTTGTAATTTATACTTCAATGGCTTGTACCAAGATACTTCAAGCAAATATTTTACAGATACATCGGTAATTTGAGTGCTGCGTGTCATCAAACTATTAGGTGGCCTCCAATGCCCTGTGCCAGGGGTACTGTCATCCTGAGTGATGCCCCCTCCCTGCAGGGAGGACACATTGCAACGTGCCAGAATGAACACTAGGCACGTCAAGTAGAGATTGACCTTGCCTGCTAATGAAATGGAAGTGGCGGGGCTGTGCCAGGGAAGTACATCCTCTAGCAGGACCACCAGGGCCCTGCACCTCTGGAACAAAACGATCAGGGCTGCGCCATTCAAGGCCGAGTCTTCTGATAAAATGAAGTCTCTTCACAATAGTTCAGCTCCAGCATTCCTCGCTGTACAACCAGTGCATGTCAGCCACAAACGGCTATTGCTAAGCTTGATGAGCAGTTTATGCTCTGCCACGTGACTCTGGCGTCCGTATCTGCGGAACATAGTGAGGGTCACTTTTGATTAAGCTGGCCGCTCTGGCGCCCCGACTCCTGCAGTCGATTGATCTACAGTCCCTCGCATGTGTTTGTTTGCGCTTTGAATTAATGCAAATTGTGGCCCTGAAGTGTTGCCCTTCTGCCCACTGCCGCTCTTTGCTGATGATGCCCTTCTGATGAGTTTCGCACTGACATCACCTTAGACACAAGTCGCGCTGTTTTTATCAGCTGAATCATTCTTCTTTTAAAGTCTCTGGAATCTCTTCCTTGCAGCCACAAGAGCCATAATTATTAGTGTATCCAGGATTTTTATACAGACTCTAAGTGTACTGGGTTGTTTGTATAATTATAACTTGAGATCTGTATAATTAATGCTTGGGCTACACTTTTACCGCAATATTTTTTTAATGTATAAATTGTAAATGTCATACTGATCAGTCATTTTTTTTTCACTCTACCCAATACATACCAATCCATTATACCAGCCATTGACACATATTCTGCATTCATTCTATGGATATCAATCACTGCATTTCAATGAATTGCACTTTGGGTGCTACTATTTTAAAGCTGATTTGCCCGATATTACAGACATTATAGCTGTTGTCCTTGTGCCCGGGTTAAAGAATTTAGTATATTAAAAGGAACATTAATTGTGATTAAGTTGAGCCTTTTAAACAAAATGTTATCTGGTTTAATTAATTTGGGCTAACTTTTATTTTGACTCTAATTCTGCTGAATTGTGCCTGCTGTTTATTGTATGGAGGTGCTTTCTTAGGAGAGTCAGCTCCTGAGGGATAATACCTTGGAGAATTCCGGAAGCCGGGCAGATAATACAGAGACGTGCTTCCAAGCTTCCCAGGGCGATGACAAAGCGTAGCCCCTCAGGGTACGTCACTTGCTTCCACCTCAGTAGTTCCGACAGGGACAGAATGGAACAGGGTGACCG
This sequence comes from Gnathonemus echidnorhynchus, assembly GCA_026776725.1. Classification (NCBI taxonomy): domain Eukaryota; kingdom Metazoa; phylum Chordata; class Actinopteri; order Osteoglossiformes; family Mormyridae; genus Gnathonemus; species Gnathonemus echidnorhynchus. The sequence goes on from JAODJU010000033.1 coordinate 14,537,229, forward strand.
CTAACACCATCATATATCTCCGATGAGTTTCAGAGTAGTAATAAAGTCTATCAGATAATTACAGGAAAAAAACTAATAAATAAAATATTATGTTTACTTGTGCATTCTGAAATTTTTGTTTAGTTTTTATTCATTAAGAAGTTATATATATATATATATATATATATATATATATATATATATATACTTAGTACTCAGATAAATAGTGTTACACATTTTCTTTGACTTTTGCACTGTCCTGTAGATATGTACATCCCATGCCCTATAGATTGTGCTTAACAATTCCCTGTGCAATACACAACACATAGACCTTTTGTCATCATTGATAGCTGTATTGTGGAATGATGGTTTCTATCTCACACTGGGCCCATAACACTCTCATTAAAAGGTGAGGACTCTGGAAAGTATGCAGAGTATTAATGGGTACATCCAGCCAAGTGTCAAAGACCAAAAGGTGAGCAATTATACTATGTTTGCATCAGTATGAAAGATTTCCAAGTCAGCATCGCCTACAACGTACAGCCCATCCCTGAGCAGAGTGCCCGGATCTCGATTCATCATCGCTTGCAGCTATTTTAATTGGCTAACAAAACAACTGTTAGAACCTCTGTGGTTCCAAGAACATGCTGGTGGTAAGAAAGTCATGATTCAAAACTGTTTTTGAACCCAGGGGAAACGAATGAGTCAATGTAAGTTAATGCATTGTTTATAAGGTTCCTGGAGGCATCTGAAGAAGAATTAAAAAAAAAAAAAACCTGTCATTTATTGGAGTCGGCCTTTACTATGTTTTATTTATGCAGGAATTCAAAAGCAGTTTTGTCATTAGACAAAGTGAACATTAGACAGGGTGTTCTCATTAGCATCAGGCGAGGGTGAATATGTCCACCGCTGTGGCGTGCATAATTCCCCAAAACTCTAATTGCAGAATTTTCAGGCAATAATTAGGATAAAGCGCCATATTAGGGACATTTAAACAAAAATAATTAGACATGCACTGAAATTTATAAATAAAAAAAAATCCAGATGATTTCTATGAAAAATCTCTCATAAAATGCAGCAGTTGTCGGACAAGCTGGGCTTGGGTTCTATTAGGCCTGTTTGATGCGGATTTCAGTCATTATGAGCTCTTTTTGCGAGACGGTTTTTTCCCGGTGCTGCATTCCCGATTAGCCGGTGGTTCTCCTGGTTGTTTAGAATCATTAATGTCTCCTAAATGCTCCAGTGCTTTCATAGCTCACAGAGCTCCCTGGACTGCAGCACATCACCTGCAGGAAGGCTGATAGAGCAAGGGGGGGCTGCTGAGATTTGAAAGCAGAATCAAAGCCCCTTTTTTCTGCTAAAATGAGCAAATAAATTAACTGGCTGTGAGTAGAACAGGGCTAATTTCCATAAGTAAAACTCATTTACAGACATCAATATACGTATCTGATTCCGATGACATGCATCCATAGGTTGTTTAATATTTTGGTAAATCTCTATACCATGAAACTAACGACTGGCTTTAAAAGTGAGGCAGAACTATGAAGAAAATGTGCGCATTATAAATCTTGCGATACGTCTGCGAGTGCGAGACAGCGCTTTCTGCCGTGCGTTTCCGTAGCTAATAGACAAATACTGTTTCAACAGATACATCTGAATAATATTGTGTTTGGGCTCATTTTAGCTGTGTTGGGTGTGAAGGATGTGAAAGCCACAATGAGTCATTTAATGATTTTATTAGTTTGCAAACATTATTTAATCTGACACCATAGCGTTGGTGTTTTAACTGCGGACAATTTAACATCTACAGCCGTGGAAACTCTAACTGGACACCAGGGGCAGTAAAGTGCCACATACCTGTATTTCTAGGAGAGCACTAATGACTATTTATTGCCTTTGGTTATAAATAATTTAAGATATATACCTTTAAAAATGTTTCCGTTAGCTTAATGTAAGACTTGCTTGGGGCAGGTCAGAGAACAGAGTCATGTAACATAGAGATGCTAGGATGAGACGGGGGTGCGGGGGGGAAGCTACATTTGAGTGCAGGAGTGGAGATTGCTTTAACACATCTGTGAGGAGGAGCTAAACAAGGCAGGGGTTTCACATTGAGTAGACAGGAAAACACAAAATAATGCAAAACAGCCATCAGGCGGAAAGGGATGCAACTGGACACAGGTTTGGTCATCAGGGTCTGGGAGGGAGTTCTGGGTGCAGGAGAAAAACCAGACTGTAATGTTATGTGGCTGGTGATGATGCACAATAAAAGTGAAAGAAAGTGCATGTCACCTGACTTTGCCTTGCCCTGTGACACCCGCAGCAGCCTGGTGATGGTGCGTAGGGAAGTAGATTATTAAAAAAAAAATCAAAAAAGAGAAAAGAAAGAAGGCTTTAAACGGTAAACGGCAGCCAGTATATCCTCCAGTTAAACGCACATGGCTCAGTTTCCTGTGCACATGTGCAGACTGTCAATATTTAAACAATTACAATCAATCTACAGCCGAATGGTTAATATTCAAAAAAGAAATATGTAAAAAAAAATTTTTTAGAGAGGGTCAGATGAGTTTGTAGACTTTCGAGCATTATTCTCTGAAACACTTTATTGTAGCTTAATATTTTATAATTATCATGCTATCCTTAGTCTGGTGTAATTTGTGAATATAATTATATGCGTATTCAGAAACATTTAAAAAAAAAAAAAAAAAAAACCTTTAAATCACACCATTCTCCAGTCATATTGATTAAACATTTTCACCGACTTATGGTTTTGTGATTGTATCTGTTCACGCGCACAAGTGGTTTGCTGGAATGTTTATGCTCATGTTTTTATGACGAGCGGCACTGTGCTGGTGATATGACCGTAAAAAAAACGGACGCCTCTTGCCCTTTCGCAGAGCTGACGGCCGCGGGACACGACGGGACCTCGCCTGGGGAGCCGTGAAAGGTGGGCTTTTCAAAGGGACACTTCCCATTTCTGATGTGCTTAAGGGATATTCTCCGACGAACTGGGGGATGAGTCGAGCACATTTCTGTCGGCAGGTTTCCCCTCATAAATAATGCATGGTACGTTCTGCTGGTTTCCATCCAACACAGTGTAGTGTTATGAAGTGCTAGTTAATGGGTAAACTAATTGCAATAAACAGGACTGGTGCTTGAAGCAGTGAGGGCTTTAATACGAGAAAAACAACCCTAATTAGTGAATGTAACTGATGTGACAGTGGACACAACAGAGTGTCTCACTCATCGGCGGGGGAGGGGGCTTAAGACGGTCGTCTTATCATCATCCTGACCGTCAGACCTGTGAGTGACTTCAAAAAGATCTTTTTCTCATTGATGTATCATCCTAGAGAAAGAGAGACACGGACAGGAGTAGCCCGCCCATGAAAACTCAAGCCAAAATACACTTGTTCCTTATTTATTTATTAACTTGTTTATTTTTGTGCTGCAGGTGCCCCAGAACGGCACCTGCAGCGCAGCTGAAAACGGGGCTGTTAATTCCATTAAGAGCTGGACATATAGCTTTGTGACTGGAGCAGTATAGATCTTTGTTGCTGACAAAACAACTTGGCACTTCAGGAAATGTGAATGCGCCTTTCAAAATCCAGAACAATCCTACACTCTTGATAAGTATTGGTAACTCAATTGTTTATGGTGGAAAGAATTCATTTGTTTTTTTGTAGGTGGAAGCATTTTTTTTTACTCAGATCCATAGATTTGAGTATGGATGGTAAGGTCATGTCCCTTCTACTATGTGGGAGTATCATCTGTGTTTAGGGTCAAGCTTGGTTTGGTCCCTACTACTGCTAAAGCCAAACCATTCCTCTTGGGTCAATTGGATATTAGATCTGTATTCTCTATTTATAGCTGAACTCTTTCATATGATATGTGTTCACATCCATTGTTTGCATCATTTTCGTTATATATCCAAGATACATTTGAGACATTCCTACAGACTAAGCTCAGTGCTGCCATACTGAGTAATGAAGAAGTTGCTTTACTAAATGGTCACTGGTTATCACTTAAATAAGCATATGGATGGATGGGTGGATGGATGGATGGATTGATGGAGGAATGGATGGATGGAAAAAATCAAACAAACAAGCAAATAAATAAAAACTGGCAACGTCATTTTATGCAGGACCTGCAGGGTGTGACATTGATGGGAAGAATGGGCATTGATGCTTAATCATTACCCCCATCAATGAAAATGCCATAAAATGACCCGTGGCAGATCCAGCACCTTCACATAGACAGAGTGTCAACTTCAATTTCACCAAGGGGTAACCTGATAATTCGAGACTTTCTGTTTTATTTTCCTCCCCAAAACACGTCAGTTTCCTCCATGGTAGAAATCGAAGCTCGCGTGTCCGGCCGGATTATCATGGCGTCTTTCCGGATACTGGGTCCCAGTGGCTAATAATTGGGATGCAGGTACCACTTCGCTCCAAAAGAACAAAGGAAACCCCCAGCGGACGTGTTGGGTCGCAGCATCGCGGCGGATTAACATAACTGAGACAACATGCCAACTTATGAATGTTCAGAGGGATGCTAATTACAGTCAGAGTTTAAATCAATACCTCAGAGGAAATGCTGCAACAAAATTCAGCCAAATTGCCATGGCCTCACAAAGGCCTCATTAGGAAGTACGGCATTATCATCGGGCCGCCACTGCCCCGCTCCGCTCTGTTTACTGAAAATCTTGCGGCGGCCCCCTAATGCAGCGCTTTTAAATTTTAATGCCCCCGCATTCACACACTCGAGAGTCCGGGGCCCATCAGGCACAGGCCAACCAGATGCCCGTCTCTCCAGAAGATGTAGAGGTATTACATTAGACAGTAAATCAGCGCCGCTTGTTAATTATTTAGCAAAACAAAGAGCTGCAGTCATAGACACTCCGCACGGCCACGACGTTTAATCTACATAATGTATCGGGGTAGAGGGGAGGGTGGCCATCTCAAATCCCGCCCCCCCAAGCCGAACTCAGAAACCTTCCTCCGCCCAAGCCAACCTTCAGAAGCCTTCAAAGTTGCATTCCAGTGACGAGCAGACAGGCATTGTGTTCTACACTAACATCTCTACCATAGCCATGAAGGGAAAACAAAACTCCCTCTGGAACAGTGCCTTCGTAGTCTTCACTTTGCTTTGCATATCCCAATAGTAATGAAATTATACAGCCCATCAAATTAATCGAATATTTTTTTTTTTTTTTAATTATTTCAAGCACATATACTTATAAGTTGCTATACTGTGAGTATTAATTTTTTTAAGTGTAATACTGGCTTGGATGGTGAATGTGATGCAGAGTTTCAGGGCATTCTGGGTAATCAGACATAAATCACTGGTACCAGTACAGGAACGACATAAAGAAATCTGCCTCTTGTGGACGGAATCCATGAGTTGATCCGGTTTCGACACGACACACACACATGGCCACAGGACTGCGGGTTTGGGTTTGACTGCAGTGGAGGCTGTTGCCCTGTTGCTCTCTGGGGCCAAATGTAAGGAGATACAAAACTAAAAAACGAGGCGAGGCGTGGGAGGACTTGGCGCAAGGGACAGAAATAATAGCCCGGCACAGCAGCCATGGGCGTAATTATTTTAATAAGCTCTCTGTTTCCCCGGGAAGCAGGGCCCCACTCCGCATCCCGACGCGTGCAGAGCCATCCTTCTGTTCCCTGCCTCCCGTCAGCTCGCGCTGACCTCTTCCTTCTGTCACCCATTAAAATAACACCAGCTAATTGAGGAAGGGAAAAAAAAATCGAGGAGAAGGCGAGGTGAAGTTTGTCCATCTGGATGTATGGTGAAGTCCTGAGAAGTTACACTGTCGAAAGCCGCAAATCGGCAGGTGTCATTTGGGGCGGGGCGGCGCCAATGGGGGTGACGCAGCACAGCTGACGAAGCATGGGGGCCGCTTATCCAATTAGGGTCTCGATCCTGGAGCCCATTGCAGGAAGTGAAGGATGTAAGGCTTAGTGGGGGGGCCATTAACCAGGAAGGGGTGCCCATTGAGTACAGTGCAATCTATTTTTCATTGCACAAGTACTAATGCTAATTAAAATTAGATAGATAGATGGACGAACGGACGTCTATCTATCTATCTATCTATCTATCTATCTATCTATCTATCTATCTATCTATCTATCTATCTATCTATCTAAACTTTGTCTGTTTTGCTCTCTATGTATGTTTGTCTGTTCATTACATTCTCGCTGCTGTATGCACAAAAATTTCCTCCCAGGGATCAATAAAGTTTATCTTAATCTTAATCGCACTTTACCTGACCTGTATGTCTTTGGACAGTGGAACAGACCATTCAGCCTGCTGATACACCATGCCACCCCTGAATAAGCACAAAAAGAGATGTGACAATATTTCTGATGCTCTGTATACTTAAATGGGTACACGCTCTAGTTTCATGTTCATTGCCATTCAGGATTTCATTACTATAAACACAGTTTCTTATTGATACATCCACATCATAGTCGTATTACCACAGCAATTCAAAATCACATTAAATCAGTTCTGCTGTGAGCTTGCTGTACTGATGTTATATCCACCAGCTCACAGGCCTGGAATATGGTGAGCTTGCATTTTGCGTAAGAACAGAGTCAAGAGACACACAGACAGAAAATTCATGCCATTCTGGATCTTCTGTATTACATGCTGGTTTTATGTTGGTTCACTCAATCATTCAATGTACTGTTTGTGTGCGTAATGATTCTAACGCGCGGAAGCATCATTAAATATAGATTTTTGGAATATAGTTCATGGTGTAACTTGCAAAATAAAACAGCGAGTGTATTTATTGAATGTGCGGCCTATTAATGCCCCCAGCACAATGAAACAATGAACTTGTTCAAGCTATAATATACAGAGGTACAAATTTAACAATATATGTTTATAACTATATATATTGTATATACATACATATTCTGTTTTTCAGGGTATTCCATGGGCATTGTCAGGTTTGATCACTCGAGTTCATAGTATTTTAGCCCCAATGCCAATCTTTCTTCAGACAAATAAAATAAAATAAAATAAATACAAAAGTCAAGCCCAGGGTAAACTTGACTTCAATGCCCCTGGGGCTTCTATATTCATATTCATCGATTATAAGTAAACCCCTTAAAGTATTCCTTGTATTCCTTGTATAATTACAGTGACCATCAAAACTTTTAGTAGTATGCTGTAGTATTACTTTAAATAACCAATCTAACAAGTTACCTTTCCATATATAAAATGTAGGTTTCATATCTCTTTTGAATGGATGAAAATTCATCTATAATTGGCTCGCAGGCGTTATTTAGGGTCACCAAAGGCTTAACATGAGTTGGATGAAGAGTCCAATTTTAACTTCAATATGTCCAGTCAATTATTCCAAGAGACGTATTGTGAGACAGGGAGTCTGTCCTCCTTCAAGGCTGAAAAAGTGTAACGTATTGAAAATGGCAGCTTGTCTCATATAGAACATGGGAGGACCGGAATACATCAGCGCTCCTTCCAGTGTGGAGCACATTAAAAATAGCAGAGCTTTTCACAGAAGCTCAGCATTAGATTTAATATTGGTATAACACATGAACTACAAGAGAAGGGAAGTCCAATCGCCTGGTACATTACATTCACACCCATACGTGTCAAAGTCATTTAGAATTTCACTAATTGTCCTCGGAAGAGTGTCTGTTTTATACTGTTATTGGTATCACAAAGTATTATGTCAATTTCTGTTCTATTTTGTTTTCTCTGGCTTCTGGCTGATTAGCTTGTGGATTTTTTTTGGGTGGGGGGAGGTGAAACTTAATTAGGTTTCGTAGGTTAGAGGTGGTGCGTGCTGAAAGTTCAAGATAATTATTTTTTTTAATAAGAGAAAAAAATAAATTGTCAGATCTTTTTTTCCAAAGTGCACACGGCAGCGGTTCCTGTGTGGCTCCCGTCATCGCTGTTGGGATGGAAGACAGGTCATGCGTGCCATAGACAAACAAAGACAGACAGAACTGCCGGAGCAAAATAATTAAAGAACTTTAATGTCAATTAATGTTCGTAATCTTCGGGTGGCTTAGAGAAGCTAGAGAATACATGCTGGAAAATGCAAAATGAAGAGACGTTTAAAATGTTGAAGCAAAATTATGGCGTTATCCTTGCAAGCAATTTTTAAATTAATAGTCACTCATACTGTTCTCAAAATTACATCACAGAAAGTTCCTCTGCAGAAACGGGTGATGCTATACTAATCCATCTATACACCCATCCATCTATCCACCCATCCATCCATCCATCCACTCTCTCATCCGTCTATCCATCCACTTGCTCACCCACCCACTCACAGACCTATCCATCTATCAATCAAACCTTCCATCCATCCATCCATCCATTTTCCACCTGTATATCCAGCACAGGGTCTGGGAGCATAGCCAGGAGGCTCAGGACTCATGGCAGGAGATCTGATGTCCTCTAGGGAAATCGGTGTGACATGGAAACAACCTGCAAACACCATGCACCACGCAGAAAAGGTGGTGCTAAAATTAATCTACACAAATGATAAAATGATGTTCCTGCGTTCGTTGCACCAAAATGCACGTGAGCGGTCAGTGGCGGGGGGTGCCTCTCTCCCCCAGGACTGGGGCCTTTACTCCGACAGCCCTTCCCTGTCTGCAGGCTGCGTGTCCTCCCCAGGCTATGTGGCTCTCCTCTGGATTCCTCCTACCGTCTAAGGACATGCAGTAAGGTAAACTGGTGCCTCTAAATCATGCACAGTGTGAGCATATGCATGTAAGCATGTGTCTGGCTTTTGGACCCAGCCTTGAATAAGCTTTACACCATTCAGTTCTGACCGGGGTAAGTGGCTGAAAGATGGATGGATGAATTTTAAATCAGAATCCAGTACCCAGTAAATTTTCTTTAAAACGATTATTTTCTTGTTATGGTTGCAATATCACCCAAATACAAAACAAATTGATATTTTAGCATCATTAATAATAATAATAATAATAATAATAATGATAATATATTTTTTAATGATTACATTTGCATGACCATGGACTCAGTACAGAACTGGAAGTTGGATGGATCTAAATAAATAAATGATTTATGAAAGATTTAAGATGATTTTCTACTTTTTCACACAACAGTGTATGTACAGTACTTCACGCTGTCCTAAGGGAACACCGTTTGTCACCATGCACCCCCTCGCCTCTTCCTTAACTAAGCGAATCCTTCTCATTTGTATGGCTGATTTCCAAGCACAGTGGTAAGCCCTGTTGCAAAGAAATTAACACAGTTAAAGGTTAACTGTGACATGTGGCAAAAAAACGCTACTTTTTAACTACTTTCTCCTATTCAGCCATAAAACGGTCCTTAAACTGGCGAGTCGGTTCAGCAAAGTTTGGTTGGATGATGCACCGTAGAACTTCAGAACAGGAGAAATACGTCTCTTAGTTGCTGGCTGGCTTATTTTTGTACTACTGGAATAACGGGATATATGATGTAATAATAATAATAATAATAATAATAATAATAATAATAATAATATATAAACTGGATTAAAAAACCAAGTGACGATACTGGAGTTAGTAAGAAAACGTTCACCAGAAGACACAGATGTGTGTTAACATTACTAACATTGCTGTAGGCTAATAATAATAATTCCCCTGGTACTAGATATATTACGTAAATCCAACCAATATGTATCTGTAAGTAGCGAAGTGCGTCACCAAGCTCGAGATCAGTCCGACTCCTGTGCGGTGGCGCGTAACTTCATACGTTTCCGCAATTTGAAAGCGCTGCTGTCTGACGGCAAATTGATTTTGTAATTTTTCAACCACTTCTTGCATTTTTCCAGGTGTCTGAGGCGCCTACATTGTCTTTAATGAGACTACGTCTTGTCTAATATGGAATTCAGTAGCAATTTCTTAAACCAAGGGTTTTGCACAAAACTAAAAAAGAAAAAAAAAATGATCGCATGAGAGTTTGTGCATAATTGGCTCTAATGCGTTCTGCATTATCCATTTTAGGAGCTGCATACAAAAAACAGCAGCAATAAGGGATTTTTCTAAAGGCAGTCTGGTTTGAAGCACTAATGGACCTAACAGGAAGGAAATGCAATTTGAAAGAAGCTGATCTATGTAACCTATTGTCGAGGGTTAATGCTGATCTAATTATTAGCTGCCTGTGATGGAACAGCGCTGCTCTTTGGCTTCCAGTGGGGCGGATTTTGGGACTGTGCCACTGGGCACGGTGGGGGTGCCAGGTCGCGCGGGGCTGTCTGCGCGTTGCTGGCACGAGCCACAGTACAGTCATTTTAATATCTTTTGTCACGCGTGCATAGTCTGGGTCCTCTTGGATGATTGCCATGCGTGCACAATATGAGGCACAGATGAAAGGAAACCATGCTTTTAAAATAAAACCGGGGGGGGGGGGACCGTAGTGTTCGCTGCTCGTTAATGTGGTTCGTGTTGTTTTGTGCTACACAGAAAATGCGTGTGTCGGTACAATGCAACGCCGGTTAACTCCTGCGACCGAAGCTGCAAGTGTCCACGGGTGAAAACTGCTTAAGTCCTACGGCCTGGAAAAGCAAGGGAAGCCCTGCATTAGACTGGCGCAACATCCTATGTTATGAAGATCTGTACTCTTATAACACTGCGAGTAACTCCTTTGGGAATGATGCATGTTTCTGTTCTTCTTTCTCTCATTACCGTTGCCATTTGTTTTTTTGAAACGAAATGGCTCATTTCTCATTTGTGCGTTTTGGCAGCGAATCATTTTGAATCATAGTCACGTTTGTGAGTAAATAAAGCTTGATTTAAAATGCTTTTTAACGTATTTACATATACATTGCACATATACAGTATATGTGTGTCTGTGTGTATGATGGCTGATTGTATTGTCTTTCTAAGATTTGCTGCAATACCATATATGTAAGCATTTTTAAAAAGTAGAACTAGGCTAAAATAAATGTTCTGGATCAAGATTAAATCAATCATGATAACAAATTATATTAAATGGCAGCAAGATAATATGATTCTGTTGGTGGTGACCTTTTCTGCATTCTGTTCTTTATGAGTCTGGATTCCACACTGAAAAGCCCTGACCTGTGTAGAATGATAATAATATTGTCTAATCTGAATGTCTGTGAAACACAGTTCCCCACTCTGCAGGAAAGCTTGCACAATCTACGTGATAATGACAATATTTACAGGACTTCTGTCATGTGTGAAGTCCCAAAATTTACAGTTCTGCACTTGCATGGACAGATTGTACCTTTCAGAATAAACCCACAGTGAGAATTAAAATGCTTTCAGGTGCTCCCTGCTATTAAACTTTATGCTTTTTAATGCTTTCATCTCTTGTCCCAATTGGCTTTTATGATTCCAATGTAAGTCCTATCAGGCGTTACCTAGGATGACCTGAAAATCCTATTAATACTTAATGATTACACTTAGGAAAAAGGAAGTCAATTTGATGGATGGAATGATATCACTAAAAATTGATTTTTTTTGGCTGTCCTCAAATAATTACTAAACATTTGCAATTATATGACAATATTCAGACTATTAGTCAAATGCACAATAGACATTTATATTTATGTTGTGAACGTTTATTAATATTAATGACTGTTTTTTCTCCAAGGGAAACGATGTGTTATTATTTAATTTTAGACTAAATTCCATAAGATAAAATCTTTATATGAATTATAGAATATTTCCCATCATTATTTATTAGTTTGACCTTATTTGGTAGCCATTTGACTGACTGTGGGATTTTACTAAGCCTAAATGTAAGCTTAAAATCGTTAGAGAGAAGTTAAGTATCTATTGAAATGTACAATTCAAATATGAACTCAGAAATATGTCACATTGCATACTCAGAGTTTGTAAACTTCAGGAACAAAACTGGGTTTTTTTGTACAACAGTGACATCTTTTGGCTGAAATGAACCGGAAATCCGTAAAAAGTACTTATGCATAATCACAGACATACGTTTACTTTTACTAGAAGCTCTGTCAGTTATTACAGTCATATCAGCAGTCATGAGATGAGTAGTTATGAATAGATCATGTCTGTTTTCCATGACATGGACAGCTCTTCGAATACTGCTTTGCTGGCTGCTTCTGCACGGCCATGGAAACTTTCCACTAGTTTCTTTTTGAAAGCCGGTAGCGTCCTTGAGCTCCATTGTTGGCCTTAAGTTAATCTCAAATATTTTCATTTGGGCTGAAGTGAGGTCTGCGCTGTGACATTTTAATTCGTTTCTACAAAAACATTGGCAATCGGTGCGGTCACATCCATTCCCTGCAATCACTGCAATGTCACATGACTCGTGGTACAGTACGTAATAAACTGTAGACATTGTGTTGCAAACATTGGTCTAAATAACATATTGAATGCTGAATGTGCACCTGATCATTTATAGCATAAATAAAATGACACTGTTTGAATCTAAAAATTAAATCCTAATAAAAAAATATAGAAAGTTATAGTTAATTAAAATAAATAGCAATCACATGCGCTGTTGTTGTAACACTGTTTTACCGGAAGAAGATAAGTGGTATCATCAGAAAATAACAGTTTACCTGAACTCCATTTTTAAAACCACAATGTTATTAAACATGACATTTTATTATGTAATAAAATATGACTATGGTCTATAACCATTCATAACATCACTATGACAGTTTTCATGTCTCATTGCCAGCTGGTATGAGAATGTGCACTTAGGCCTCAGCTACATTAGCTGTCATTGGATGTCTTAATTAACATAACTCCCATGATCTGCTCTGAAGAAATTTAATAAAGGCATTTTATAAAATGCATTAAAGCTGAGTTCTTAATATATAATATATAATATAAAAAACTGGATATCATGACTAAGATACCACAGAACCCAAAATACCCTTCATGGTCATGGCCATGCAATAATAAATGCAATAATAAATTAATTTAGGGTATTCCTCAAAGTATTCTATAGCCCACAATATTTTTCTGTCAGGTTGGAATAAAGGAAACGTGTGTGAGTGACATGTAATGTCTTACAGCCATTTTTAACAGACCCCACCCACCCAGCCACCCACACTCAGATTAGGAGCTTGCCCCCGCATTGGTTATCTTCTAGTCTCCATAGAAACCAAATAACTATAAACTCCAACAGTGGTAGTTTTACATGGTTGTACACTCATTATACACTCATAATTTAGTCTGCCCATACACCTTCAGGTGATATTTTTAATGCACAATTATTGAATTTGACTTCACATATATTAGTTTGTAACCATGCACAATAAGTAATCCTTTAAAACCTTGAATTATATGCTATTACATTTCCTCCTGTTAATGGGCTTATAAACCCTAATCCTATGAATGTGGGTTCAATTTTACACGGCAACGATTACTGGCGGAAAATTTTACTGACAATAACAATGCCTTTAAGACAGGCCAGCATTTAACCAACCTACTTACTTATGCCATTTACTTTATGTTTTAACGATGTGATATGTAAATGGGAAAATCTAATATTTACACAAATGGAAACATATACACTGCACATCAAACCATTTTCAGAACAATAAATTAAGATCAGGAGATGCTTCCATCAGATGAAAAGCCAACATTCCATCCTATGAATAGAACAGATAGTTACTGTTCTTTCCCCAAACGTTGTGGCCCTAACTCAGATCACGTTTCAAATATTACCCGTGTCATTCACCGGGAACTAAAGAAATCTGCCTTATTCTGCTGAGGGCTGGAGGAGAAGGCTGATTGTTTTACTGGCCATTCATAGCATGCATGCAGTCTTTGTCTGTTTATCAACACCAAGAACGCAAAGAATGCATTTGTGTTCTTGGCAAGAGTGGTCTTGCTAACCTGCCTCCCATTTGGAACACAATGAATCGTGGGTTCTCCTTAGCAAGGATGCAACCACTGCATCCTTGATGTTTAGGGCTGGGCAGGAACAACATCCAGGGATTTTACCCTCCTCTATACAGTACTTCTGTTTTTGAGTATTGAAACTGTACTTTGGCGATGGAAGATGATGTCAAATGGCCACGAGATCACTACAATGGTCAAGAATGCATAGTGATGAACACCCTTTGGTGTGGATTTTTGGCCATATGCTGCTCTCTCTGGCTCTTCCCAAACCCACGACCTACACACAATTTGGCAGTTTCTACACATGGGGGGGGGGGGGGGGGCATTAGTTTCCCTGCTCCTTCTGTCACTCTTTAGCTCTCCTGCATGGCACCAGTGTGAAATGAAAACCAAGCAATGGGGAGAATAAGTGGTTTGGTTGCACCGTGCAGAAGCTGTAATCGTGTGGGAAGAAATGTAAAAGAGAGGGTATACAGCATGTCTTAGAAATTAAATCAAACCAAATATAAGAATGTTACTATAGCCTTATGCAACAGTTAACATGTTTATACTTCCTGCTTGTTCAAGGCCAATTCCATCTCTTTCAAGGGTACATCTACCATTCAGGCTTCTGCTGCTTTCTAGGCAATATCCACCTGTTTCACAGGGATATTAGATAAGCCATCAACCCACAGATTGCTTATACAGGCAGCAAAGCCAGCATGAAAGAATATCCTTGTAAACAGTTAAGCCAGTGTTTCGCTATTATGTGCTGTGAGAGAGAGTGTGTGTGTGTGTGTGTGTGGTCACACTGTGTGTGTGTGTTACACTATAGAAACCAAATGTCCCCATAATGTGATAAACACCTGTTATTTTGATGTTGTGGGGACCATGCCCATAGAAATGAATGGAGAGTCCCCACAAAGATATACATACATAATCTGTGTGTGCGGGATTGAATTTACCACATTGTGGGGACCAAATATTCCCACAATGTGGCAAAACCTGTTACTTTTTAGCTTGTGGGAAGATTTTTCAGGTCCCCACAATATAAACCTCAAGTTTATAAAAATCTTATGAATGTAATCATAAATCAGGAAATCAAAATGCCTTCCTGGATTTGAATGCAAAATATGTTACAATACACTTATGTTTATTCTGGCTATGGTGTAATGGCACTATATGAACAAGAAACAATGAACCCAAATGGCATTTGACAGATGAAAGCAAATGGGATTTTAATATTTCATTGAACTGACAATGGGTAATTAATTTTAGGCTTAGTTTCATTGAGAGTGCAAGTGAAGTCAATGCCTCCTGTTTGAAAAAGAACTATTTAGAAAAAGGAAACGGAATTGTTACATTCGTGTCCAAGGGCCTCAGATTCATTGGACAACAAAGTGAGACATAAACATTTAGAAAAATTCTCCATTCCGGGTTTTCGTTACCTATACAGTGCATTTCAATAAGCATTGTATTCCAATCTAAGGATATTAAATGATGGATTTTCGGGGGAAAATTGGTCACAGGAGTACTGTAGCTCCTACACTTGGGATCCCAAGGACACTTGATAGTGTAAGACGAAAGTTAAGCATGAAGTATTTATAGTGGTCATATAATATTCATCCAAATGTATCATTCTTCTCATCTGCTTTATCTGTGTGTGCTGTGGAGAGTGATGGATGGTTATTGGAGTCCCCTCTGCAGGTCCTTGGCTGGTCATGGAGGGATGGTCATCATGCACCGCTGGCCGTGGGTGGGGAGGCTACTCGAGCCGGCCGGGGGGATGTTATGAGTTTCTTGCTCTGGGTGGATGCCCAGGAGCACGGGTGAGAGCAAAAGGAAGATAACAGTTTATAGTGCTGGCCTGAGTGTAATTAGAAGTGACCTGTAGCAGAACAGTGTGAGAAGGCAATTGGTCTTAGCCTCAGCAGAGATAAACTATGGCAGAAAGGTCTCTGATTCTCCAGGCCTCCCACTGAATACCAAATTTAGCCCAGAAATGCTGCACCGTTCTTGTTGACTTACTGTAAAAACCCCGGAGCCACCTTCAGTTCAGGGGTGTAAAGAAAAATAGCGTCATAATGAATGAAGTTATGGCTGGCTAGTTAAGCAGTTGTTGTTTGCGTCTTACAGACTAAATTGGGACCTGACTAAAACATACAGTATGAACATCCTTTTTTTACACGATAAATTAATATATCAGTTTTTATTGAGAAAAACGACTCATTTAAAATTTCTGCAATTCAATAAGTTAATTTTTTCCAGCTACCCGCGTTAGATGGACTAAATATAAATTGTATTTCATGTTGCTTTTTATCCATATCATTCTACTTTCATGCCGTTTTAGGTTCATCTGCTGGTGATGCTACAATGTGGCACCAACAGGCCTGAGTTCCATTACATTCCTGGGTTGGATGCTCCTTGTAATGGACTTGGTCCGCAGAGAGAGCAATCTGCAGGAATTCAATAACCTCAGAGACAGAGCCGATCATGTGTGTTCAAATTCAAGTTTCTCCAAGTTGATTTAACTCTCGGAGAGTTTATTTATCTCCAGTGACTTTTTGTGTATGTGACAATACCATTTAAAAACAAAATAACAGCACGCACTCCAAAGGCTAGTCTTCATCAATTGGCATTTGACAATTTGGGACTTTTCACACCAACATTTGGAAAAAAATTTACCGCAATCAAACAGAAGTCACATGGTGCAGGTCAGTAGGAGTGTGACTGCAGTCAACGTGTAGTCAAAGGAAAAGATAGCCTGCTCCAAGATAATAATATGAATAAAATAAAAATAGCAAAAATAATAAATTTGCAAAAGAGATAATGGAATTAACTTAAGTGTAATATAAAGTGGTAAATAAAAAGTGGCCATCCAGAGTTAC